>QEPC01011583.1:48281-72501 GCA_003113815.1 Sphenodon punctatus | reverse complement strand
CGCGAGGTGACGAAGGCATGGATGAGGGAGGCCAGGTCCGGGCCAGAGACATACGGACGCAGCCTACATACCAGGTAAAGCTGGCGGAAGGCAGCCTTGGCGACTGCCTCCACCTGCCACTCCAGCCGCAGGTCTGCGTCCAATATGACCCCCAGACTCCGGACCTGCTGAGCTACAGGGGGGCAAAAAACCCCAACCAGGGGGGCCACCACCCCCTTCGCCCTCCCCACCACCATCACCTCCATCTTATCTGGGTTGAGCTTCAGTCTGCTCCGCCGCATCCAATCCGCCACGGCCGCATCCAATCCGGTTTGGCTGTGCTGTGTGTTTGGGTGGTTGGTGTGTGTTGTGGGTGACTGTCAGTGCCGGGGCTGGAGTGGCTGCTTCTGAATGAAATGGAATGACATCGCCGTGTGAGATGAATGATGGCCCCAGACCCATCACGGTGGGTCCCGAGGCTAGGGTGGCAGATTCCAGGTACTGGCCACAGCCCTCCCTGCCAGTAACTTGGCCCCAGCACCCAGGCAGTGGGTGCCGGGACTGGAGTGGCTGCTTCTGAATGAGGTGAAATGACATCGCAGTGTGAGATGATTGACGGCCTCAGACCCATCACGGTGGGTCCCAGGGCTAGGGTGGAAGCTTGTACATCTTGGCCACAGCCCTCCCTGCTAATAACCTGGCCCCGGCAGCCAGGCAGCGGGTGCTGGGGCTGGAGTGGCTGCTTCTGAATGAGGTAGAATGACATCGCAGTGTGAGATGAATGATGGCCCCAGACCCATCACGGTGGGTCCTGGGGCTAGGGTGGCAGCTTCCAGGTATTGCCCTCAGCCCTCCCTGCCAGTAACTTGGCCCCAGCACCCAGGCGGCAGGTGCCAGGGCTGGAGTGGCTGCTTCTGAATGAGATGGAATGACATTGCAATGTGAGATGAATGATGGCCCCAGACCCATCACGGTGGGTCCCATGGCTAGGGTGGCAGCTTGTACATCTTGGCCACAGCCCTCCCTGCCAGTAACTTAGCCCTGGCACCCAGGCGGCAGGTGCCGGGGCTGGAGTGGCTGCTTCTGAATTAGGTGGAAAGACATTGCAGTGTTAGATGAATGACAGCCCCAGACCCATCACGGTAGGTCCCGGGGCTAGGGTTGCAGCTTGTACATCTTGGCCACATCCCTCCCTGCCAGTAACTTAGTTCCAGCACCCAGGGGCAGGTGCCAGGGCTGGAGTGGCTGCTTCTGAGTGAGGTGGAATGACATCACTGTGTGAGATGAATGATGGCCCCAGACCGATCAAGGTGGGTCCTGGGGCTAAGGGTGGCAGCTTCCAGGTATTGGCCACAGTCCTCCCTGCCAGTAACTTGGCCCCAGAACCCAGGTGGCGGGTGCTGGGACTGGAGTGGCTGCTTCTGAATGAGGTGGAATGACATCGCAGTGTGAGATGAATGATGGACCCAGACCCATCACGGTGGGTCCTGGGGCAAGGGTGGCAGCTTGTACATCTTGGTCACATCCCTCCATGCCAGTAACTTGGCCCTGCGCCCGTGTGGCTGGTCTTGGGTCTGGAGTGGATGCCTCTTGTCATGTGGCGGAATAACTAGTACCAGTGGCACTAGCAGCATCAGATATTGCTTGCCCCGGGCAGGCAGTCAGGTAGCATGACATGAGCGGCAGTCAGGCAGATTGAGGGAGGGTTCAAGCTTCAAAACCTGTGCAGGCAGGCAGGAAGCATGTCAGAGAGGCAGTAGGGCTGGGCAGTTGGGCTTGGGTAGGCTTTTAGCTAGGCAACCTTGGTGGGAAGACAGGCACCTTGACATTGGAGGTGTAACTGATGCATCCTTTGAGCTTGGCGGCAAACATGGCGGGCAGACAGGCATCATTGCATGGGAGTCAGTAGGGGAGGCAGGCTGGGACATTGGCAGCAGGGCAATCAGATATGTTAGCAAAGACTGTGCAGCGCAAGAGACCAAGAGCCTGTCAGTGTCACATAGGCCGGCCGAGATCGTATGGCATTGGCTAGCCATAGGCCTGCTGGCAGGCTTACAGTTTGTTTCCTACTTCCACCCTGCGTCCTGAGGTCAGTCAGATAAGGTGGCCGAGGCCATCTAGTATGAGAGAGAGAGAGGCAGAGAGAGGCAGAGAGAGAGAGAGAGAGACAGAGAGAGAGTGAGACAGAGAGAGAGGCAGGGTGGGTGCCAGTCATTGGGAGTGAGGGACAGCACCTCAGCAGCACAGGAACAGTATCTCTAGCCCAGATGGAGGAGCCCTGTCCAAAGATTGATCCTGGCATGGCATGGCATGTGCCACTGAACCATCACTCCTTGTCCAGGGGCAGCTCCGGGAATCCCAGCAGCGGAAGGTTAAGATTCAGAAAGATCAACTGCTCCACCAACTTGGCCCCCAGTCTCAGGCGGTGCAGGGCGCATATGTCCCCTGCGATGGAGAACACCCTCTCACTTGGGTCACTGGTTGGTGGGCAGGACAGGATACCCGTGGCCACTTTGGACAGGGCTGGCCACATGTTGGCCTTGCCATCCCAGAAGGCCAAGGGATTGCTGCTGGGATCTATGCATGGCTTCTACTCCAGATAGGTCTCCACTGCTGCCAAGGCACCATCATACTCCCTCTGGTAGCTCTGGGTGGGTACCAACTGCCCCACTGCCCTCAGCCATGCTACTTGCCCTTTTGTGCTGTGCCCCATGTTCCCCTGTGTGGATGGAACAGAGGAGGAGCTACTGGCAGAAGGGGTCCTGCTGCTGCTGCTGCTGCTACACCTAGGGCTGGAGGAGGGATAGAACCAGATGACTGGAAGGGGTCACTAATCCCACTCCTACCATCCCCAGGGACATCCCGCTGCATGGCCCGCTCTGCCTGTCTGACCTTCTTGACCAGCGCCCCCTTCCGTAGGCCATAGACCGCATTCTCGCATGCCATACTGCCTTTGATCCTGGGGTCCAGCATGGTTGCCAGGACATATTCGTCCCGGTGCAGGAGGTCTTTGAAGCATGCGCTCAGGCCCACCTTCAACTTCTGAGCTAGGTCTATCACTTCAGCGCACATTCTCCTGCCCTGAGGGCCAGGATCCCGCCCCCTGCCCTCAGAATCTCATCCAGGCTGCTGCGAAGACTATGCACCAGCACGGTCACCTGGATAAGAGTGGCGGTGGAGTTGCTCAATGTCTCCGTGATGCCCAGGAATGGTCTCAGGACAGAGACAGTTTGGGAAATAATATCCCATTCCTCCCTGTTGTACCCTGGAGGTGCCTCGATGTCTGTCTCCAGTTCCACTGGATGCAGGGCGGCTTTCTGTTCAATAAGCTGCTCAAGCATCAGGAAGGTGGAGTTCCACTGGGTGGAGACCTCCTGGATAAGGGTTTGCACCAGGAACCCTTGCTCGGCCTGCTTCACCCAGAGGAGCTCGCTGCCCTTCACACTGTGGTTGAAGAAGGCTGCCAGCTTCCTCCCCTGTTCGACCAAGGAGCTAAGGATGCCTGGCCCAATCCCCTTCTCCCCCAAGCCCAGAGCGTCCATCACCATGAGATGGAGGGTGTGTGCAGCACAAGGGATGCTCGTGAATCCCCTGTCACAGACTGCCTTAAGGATATTGGCCGCGTTGTCCATGACCACACACCCCTTGGTGAAGGACGCACCTGGTGTGAGTCACTCCCTCACCATCGTGGCCAGGGCTGCCTCTAGGTTCCTCGCAGTGTGGGAGCTGTACATAACTTGGGCCTGAAGCAGGGCCCACCTATACCCTGCTTCAGGTCCCCTCCTGCCACTGCCAAGCACTGCCTCTGCGTCCTGCCACCAGTGTGCCATCACTGCCAGGTAGGCATGCTGGGCATTTCTAGTGGACCAAAGGTCCGTCGTAAAGTGGACCGTGGCCCCCCCAGCCCCTGCAAGCTGCTCCCTCACCCGCTCCTTCAAAGCCCTATAGAGCTGTGGGACCACAGTCCAACTCAGAGCGGAGCGGGAAGGCAGCTTAAAGTTGGGGGTGAGGAACCCAATCAGTCGCTGGAACCCCTTGTCCTCCACAATGGACAAGGGCTTGCAACCAGGGCAATTGTCTTGGCCATCAGGCGCTTGCCTTTCTCCTGGAAGCCTGTGCCACGGCGCCCTGCCAATGGCCTTGACACATCCCTCCACCCCATCTCTCCATGGTGGACTGACGGTGCTGCTGGGGAGGCTCCTGCAATTGTTCTGCCCCATACTGCTTCTGCTGGTAGAGGCAGCAGCAGTTGGTGCAGGACGCTGGCCCGCCGAATGTACCGGGTGACTGGCTGCTGGAGTCGGAAATCCGCTAGCATCCACTTCGCCTGCCTTCCCAATCAGCAACACAGCACTGTGGAATGCCTTGAGGTGCCTGGCCATTGCAGTTGTGCCAAGGTTGGCAAGCACCTGCCCGTGCTTCACCACCTTATTGCACAGCATTCACTGCACCTCTCTGGGATCATCTGCCCGCACCGGCTTAAAATGATCCCAGACAGAGGATTTTCCCCCCCCTCCTGCTGCCTTCTTGCCCGCCCCCGCAGATGCACTGCTGCCAGTGCTGCTGGGAGAGGGAGAAGCTTGTGGCACTGGTGATGCAGCTCTGCGAGGAGGGTCAGACATCGCCTCCTGTACGTAGTTCTCCTCTGTGGCACTAATGTCACTGACTGCCTCTTCCTCACTGTCCCCAGCGACCATGATGATGTCCCGTGAAGGGGAGTACTGTGACTCAGAGCTCAACTGCCCGTGCCCACCATGCTGCTGGCACTCTCCCTGTGCCCCCCTCTGTAGCTGCTAGTGCTGCTGCTGCTGCTGCTCCTCTCCCTAGTACTGGCATTGCCCGGGGATCGTGCCCTGCCTCTAGCAGCCGGGGTGGGATCCACCAGGTCTGGACTTCTGGGGATTGCCTCGACTGTGGGGGACATTGGTGGCCCTGAAGGAACATCAGTAGAAGCAGCCCCAGCACCTGCGCCAGCACCACCCACAGCAGAGACAGATGCATCCTAAGCCTCAAGTCCTGCTGGCCTTCCAGAGCCCTGTGTGTCAGTGGAGGGCACTTCCAGGAGGTGTTGCAGAGCAGTCTGGTGCCCTAAAGCAGGCCTGTTGATTTTGGGAGGGGGTGATGAGCTATGCCTCTGCCTGCTGCTGCTCCCCATGCATGGCCCCGCCTGCCTCTGGCACATACCCCATTGCCTCCCCTATGGGCAGCAGATCGGCCTCTCCTTCCCTTCTCCATTTCTCCCACAAAAATAATGTTTTTAATTATCTATAATTATATATAAAGTTTTTTTATTGAAATTTTTTTATCTAATATTATATATATCTATATCTACACTAAATGTAACCACTATAACTAATAACTATTCTAAATGCTATGAATGGATTAAGTAGCTCCAACAAACCCTAAAGCTGAATCACTAAATGCTATCTCTATCAGAAACTTTAAACTAATTCCTACTATCTCAAAACAAAAATATATCTACCTATCTATCTATAAATATATGGGATGGGGGTTGGGGGTAATCACAAACAACACAAGGAGGGGTACAAAACTGAAATAAAGACTAAATAAATCTAATAAAAATCCTACTCTAAATGAATCAAAAAACAGGGGAAGGGAAGGGAATCACTGGGGATGGAATATATAGGGAAAGAATTCAATGGAGGGGGGAGGGAGGAAGGAAAATTGAACACAGGGAGGGATAAAAACAAAAAATAACAACTAAATCTAGCTAAGCTAAGTTAAATACATGAGAATATGGAGGTAGATGGGATGGATGGGTGAAAAAGGAAGAGGATGACAATGGATTGGGAGCTGGAAAATGCTGGGTGAAGGAGCCTTCTGAAAGACCTGCTGCTCAGGAACAGTGACTAACTCAGAAGATATTTGAAAGGGGGGAGGCAGACAGTTTTGTTTCTTGCTGCGCCCGCCTCTCCGCAAGCCCCATTGGCTCCATGCAGCCTAGCCCGTGGCAATCGCAGATTGCCAAGCAAGTAGTCTGAGGCGAAAAGTAATGGTGATTCGGCAGACTGGCTGCTATTCCAAGCCACTCGCCACCCTCCACCCCTGGTTCCTGAAAGTCTGCTCCTAGCTGAGTCAGATGACTTCCCCCTCCCTGATACATTTGGCCTTCTAGTGACCTGACAGTGTGACAGTTCCCCCTCCCTGCTTGGCCTTCCAGTGACCTGACAGAGTGACAGTTCCCCCTCCCTGCTTGGCCTTCCAGTGACCTGACAGAGTGACAGTAGACCACATTCATTTTAGCCACCCGAACTCAACCGAACATGATCCGAACTGACCGAAGTGTTCAGCCATTTCGCCGTTCAGGGTTCGGTTCAGTTCGGTATGTTTGTGTTCAGGTTCGGGTTCGGTCATCGAAACGGGCCGAGTTCGGGCCGAACACCAAACTTCTGAATCCCGTTCGCCCATCCCTATAAAACAATGGTGCAACCGCTAGCGATGGACGAACGCGGTCCAGAAGTTCGGAGTTAAGACCGAACTTGACCAGTTCGGTTGACTGAACCGAACTTCTGAACTGAATTCGATTTTTGAACCGAACCGAATTTCCGAAATTGGCTCTGTTCATCCATCCCTAAAAGATAATATTCCATTTAGTTAAATGGGGTTTGAATTTCCGAAGTTTGTTCGGAAGTTTGGAGTTCGGACCAAACTCGAATAGTTCGGTTGACCGAAGCAAACTTCTGAACTGAACCGAATTTCCAAACTGAACAGAACCAAATTTCTGAACTCGGTTCTGTTAAGGTTGGGCGAACGCGGTTCAGATGTTTGGAGTTCGGACCAAACTCGGTCTGTGTGGATGTCCAAACTGAACGTCCAAACTGAACTCTCTATTGACCAAACAGTTCATTTGTGTTTGGATGAGTTCGGGGGCAGGAAAAACATCTTTTCAGGGGGAAAAGAATGTAAGTTTTGGCTTCAGTTTCGGTTAAGTTTCGGCTTCGGCTTCGGCTTCGGCTTCGGCTTCGGCTTCGGCTTCGGCTTCGGCTTCGGTTAAGGTTAAGTTTTGGTTTTGGTTTCGATAGTGCTATTTTGACTGTTCTGCCAAGTTTGGTCAACCTGAACTCGGCTGAACCGAACCATCAAACCCAACTTGGGTTTTGAACCGAATGACCGAACATCCGAACCGCATTCTGTTTGGCCATCCTAGGTTCTGTTCACCCATCCCTAGTGACCGCACCTTGAATATTGTGTGCATTTCTGGTTGCCCCATCTCAAAAAAGACATAGCTGAACTAAAAAAGGTGCAGAAAAGGGCAACAAAAATGATCAAGGGCATGGAAGGGCTCCCGTATGAGGAGAAGCTTGGTAGGTTGGGGCTCTTCAGCTTGGAGAAGAGACAATTGAGAGGAGACATGATAGAGGTCTATAAAATCATGAGTGGTGTGGAACTAATAAACAAGGAGCAGTTATTTACCCTCTCAGCTAGTACTAGAACTAGGGGACACTCCATGAAATTCATGGGTTGCCACCCACAAATAACACAAATAAAAGAAAATGTTTTTTCACTCAGCGCAGAATTGGGTTGTGGAATCTACTGCCAGAGGGCTGTGGTAAGGACCAGTAATATAGCTGAGTTTAAAAGATGTTTGGACAAGTTTCTGGAAGATAGGTCCATTAGCAGCTATTAGCCAGACAGGATCAGGGAACATGATGGGAGCTTGGGGAAAACAACAGGGAATGGATCCCCCATTGTGACCTGTTGGGTGCTTCTCCCAAGCCACTGTAATTGGCCACTGTCAGAGACAGGATTCTGGGCTAGGTGGACCATTGGTCTGACACAGTATGGCACTTCTTATGTTCTTATGACATGTCTGACCCAATCTTGGCTAGCTATGATTCATTTTCCCTACTTATAGGTCCTAATGTATTGTCTCTACAGACCATAAGGGGTTAACTTTCTTAGTCACCTTTGCTTCAGAATTTCCCAAAGCACAACAAATACTTCAATATGTTCATCATAGCTTAATTTCTCAGAATCACCACAAACTATGTTACTCCCAAAGTTAGGAACTCATTTAAGGACACAGTCTTAGTTAAAAGAAGTTTAGTATAAGAATTAAGATTAATATGCAATATAATACTGTGCTCAGAGTGCAGTAAATCAAATAAACACAATAGGTAATGCAACCCTATCTTACTTGTGAGTTCTAGGCTTAAATCCTAGTTATGCACGAGCCTATTCTGTTTCAAAGTTCCGTTTTCTCTCAGCCCTGATGTTATCTGAGCTTGGCATTAAAATCTTCTTGGTTTCAGTTTCCAAGTTTCTTCACAAAATCTCTTCACATGCTGTTGGTCAAAATAATCTCTCCCTCTGTCTATTTTCTTTTTTGTTGTTAATTAAACTCTACTGTCTCACCAAAGATTTACCTATATGGGCTCTATGCTGTTAAAGTGTTCTGGGCTTTGAATGCAAATTGCTTTGGCTAGTTGTCTGGCATGTATGTTGATTGCACTTCATTGAGAATACCCCGTTGCAATGTCATTGGCTTATTTATTTATTTATTATTATTATTAATTATTATTATTAATTATTATTATTATTATTAAGCATTTATATAGTGACAGCAATGTACCTGGCATGTTACAATTATAAGAAAGCAACATGGACCCTGCTCCACAGGGCTTACAATTGAAGACAGACGGGGAGGGGGAAAAGACAAAGGGTGGGGGAAACTGGACCAGGACCAGAAACAAGGCCAGCCCCATGTAGAGCGCATTACAGTAGTCCAGCCTCGAGGTGATGAAGACATGTATGAGGGAGGCAAGGTCCAGCCCAGAGACATATGAACGCAGCCTCAGCACTAGATACAACTGGTGGAAGGTGGCCTTCACCACTACTTCCACCTCTCAATCCAGGTGGAGATCCAAGTCTAACACAACCACCAGACTCCAAACCTGCTGAACTATTGAAGGGCAACCCCCCCTAACCCAGATTGAAAAAGGTCTAGGAAATAGATGCAATCTAGATGGGCCGGGAACTGGATCGCCACTGACCTCTCAATAACCTTCCCTAAAAAGGGAAGGTTAGAGGCAGGTCAGTAATTGGCGAGTGCGTCCACATCTAATGATGGTTTCTTCAGCAGGGGGCGCACCACAGCCTCCTTGAGGCTGGGTGATAACCTCCCCTGCCGCAGGGGAGGAAGTCAAGCAAATTTAGAGGGAGGAAGCCAGGCAAATGTGTTCAGGGCAGTGGCGGCTGGTGGGTTTCAAAGCTGGTAGGGTGCAGGGCTGGGCCAGAAGTGGGAGGGGCCAGGCCAATGGTAGGTGGAGCCAGCAATGCACATGCAAACACAGGGTGAGCCAAGCAAACAATCTTAAGCCAACAATATTACGTTAGGTCTTTAGCACACCACAAAAGCATCAGCAGGGAGTTCCACTTGTCCCCAAAACATCTACACAGTTTTTTTGCAATGTAAAATGCATCTGCTGCAACCATAGAGGGAACATTCATGCAAAGACTAGCCATTCGTGAACCAACATGTGGTATTGTGGCCTTCTTGCAGCAGAAAAGCCTTGAAACTGACACTGCAAAGGGGTCATTTTAAGTGCAGTGAACATTCCAGCAAAGATTAGAAACCCTTCTATCCATCCCCCTCCAACCCCACCCCACCCCCAACAAACAGAAAGCAGACAATTAGGGTGACCTGGTCTCACACAGGGTGAAAAACATCAAGGACTAAGAAAATATTTTAAAGAATAGGAGAGGCAGCACAGCCCTTCTGCACATGCAAACACAGAGCAAGTAAAGCAAACCATCTCAAGCCACCAACAATATTATGTTAAGTCTTTAGCACACCACAAAAGCAGCAGCATGAAGTTCCACTTGTCCCCCAGAACATGCTATGCAGTTCTGCTGCAAACTAAACTTGCAATGTAAAAGGCACCTGCTTCAACCAGAGAAGGAACATTCATGCAAAGAGTAGTAATTACCAGGGGCGTAGCTAGGGTGTAATGGTCCCCTGGCCAAGATGGACCCCCCTCTCCAGTGGGCCTAGGGGCACTGCTATTAAACACACAACACACCCAAAATGCAGCCAGCCTATTAAGTGCATTATGCCATGAAAAGAGCCATATATATAACAAGTTCAGTTGTGCCCCTATGATCAATTCACGTTTCACTGACCCCCATATCCAGTTGATTTGTGCCCCTGGGGCAACGTGAATTCATTATATGGGGGGCACAAATGAACTGGTTATGTGGTGGGGGTTTAAAGAGTGTATTCCTTTTAGCAACAACTTAATTAAGAAGAGTTAGTGAAATAGCAGCCATAATAATCTCAGGACCATATTTACAGATATCCCAAGATAGAATAGATATTGCTTTGCATCCTAAATTCCTACCTAAGATAGTAAAAGTAAGACAGTTGTAAGAATGTGGCCCTTTTTACACAGGCCTTTCCCACCCATGAACACACAGATATCTGCATGTTCATGGGTGAGGGAGCCCCGTGTGAATGACCCAGTGCATGTGCCCACAGTGACTGGGGGTGCCTGCATGTGCCTGCCTAACACACATCCTCACTCACACCCCATTTCTTCACCTTGTACGGAGCAATCGGGGGAAATGGTGGTTACTCCATGGGTGTGGATGAGTGGGGGGTGAGTGGGGATTTGTGTGCATCCATGTACACACACCACACACACACTGGCATGCCCATGGATCCCTCACCTGGCAGAGCCATGTAAAAATGGTCTGTGAGGAGCCACTTGGACAAGAATAGAAGGTTGCTGTCCTGTAAAGAAGGTTCTTTGAGATGGCACTAAACATTCTCACAACACCTACCCTTCCAGCCCTACATGGAATATTCTTAGAAAGGGTTGGAAGGAACTGTCATTCTTAGGGGGAGAGTGCTTTTTATACTAAAGGAACTCGAGATCATCACGTTGTCTATCATTTGAATATGTTGAGCATACCATGCACAACCCAGTTGTGAGAATGTTTATGCCATCTTGAAGAACCTTCATTACAAAACAACAACCTTTTGATCACTCACATGGGGAGGAGTTGTTTATTTATAAACAGCTTTATCTCCCAATCCGATCAGATCCTACTGCAGGCAGAGGGAGAGGAGGGGGGACCCCAGCAGTGCACATGCAAACACAGAGCAAGCAAAGTAAACCATCTCATGTCAACAATATTATGTTAAATATTTAACACACCACAAAAGCAGAAGCATGAAATTCCACTTGTCCCCCAGAACATGTTACACAGTTCTGTTGCAAACTAAATTTGCAATGTAAAAGGCAGCTGCTGCAAGGGCCAAGAAAATATTTTAAAGAATAGGAGGAGAGGCAGCACAGCCCTTCTGCACATGCAAGCAAGCAAAGCAAACCATCTCAAGCCAACAATATTAGCTTAAGTCTTTAGTACAACACAGAAGCAGTAGCACGAAGTTCTACTTGTCCCCCAGAACATGCAATGCAGTTCTGTTGAAAACTAAACATATCAGACAGGAAACAAACATTCATGAAAAGACTAGTCATTAGTGAACCAACATGTGGCATGGTGGCCTTCTCGCAGCAGGAAAGCCTTGAAACGGACACTGCAAAGGGATCATTTTAAGTGCAGCAAACATTCCAGCAAAGTTTAGAAACCCTTCCATCTATCCCCCTCCAATCCCCGCCCCAATAAACAGAAAGCAAATGATTAGGGTTAGCGGGTCTCATACAGGGTGAAAAACTAAAACAGCAATGGCCAAGAAAATATTTTAAAGAATAGAAGGTGAGGCAACACGGTCCTTCCAACTGGGCTCACAAAATTAGTAATTACCCCTACCTGTAATGCATGGGGGTGGGGAGGGACAGAAGAGGACAAAAGAAAGCACAATCAAACAAACAATGTACAGGATATCAGGGCAGGGGAGTTGTTTTTTTCAAAACTTACCTGGTGTCTGAAAGGTTGAGACCTCATTATCACTCTAGTCTGACTCTGATAACCACCTTCTATTTTTCTTCCCTCCAAGCAAGGAGACCAGGGACTCCAATCAAGTCCCCAGCATCTCCCCTCTTGTAAAAAAGGGGGGGAGCTCTCTCTCTTTCCCTCCTCCCCTCCAGTGAACCTAGGGAGGGAGGAGCAAGAAAGAGTGAGCTCTTTTCCTCCCTCTTCTGACTCTGGTAGAGAAGGGGACAGAGGGAGAAAGAGTAGCAATGGCGTGGCCAGAGAATTTAGAAAAGGTGCCCTGACATGTCCCCTTGGCCTTGCTGATTGGCTGGGTTTCCCCCTCGAAACCAGACAAGGAGCACATGGCACCTCCCCCACTGCCTCCACAATCCCCCAGAAAACAGTGCTTTTCTGGGCCAACACCCAGTGCATGCTCCCTGAAGGCTTGGGGAGATTCTCTAAGTCACCACCTCCCTTTAGCTCTCTGGCCAGTGAGTGGAAATCAAGAGGGAGGGGGGAGCATCAGCAGCAGGAGGATGTTTGTCCCCTCCCCTCCTCCATTTTCAGAGTTCTTTCCCTGCATGCTTAGTTTACATATGACTCATCGCTCTCCAGAATGAGAGTTAAAATGTAAACAAAGCCTTCAGCCAAGCAGGGAAACTGACAGTGCTGCCACTGGCTCAGCTGAAGAGCAACTCCTGGCTCCCCAACAAGCATGGGGGGACCCCTGAGGGACTTGGGTGGGCATCTGCCCCAATGCCCTGGGGGAGGCACCCACTGGTTCAGGGATGGAGTTCCAAGCATCGGAGGTTGCCAGGGAAAAAGGGCAGATTCATTTTGAGGAGCAGAGGAGCCGTGGGAAGGTGAGGGCAGTGGCAGAGGAGAAGCGGAGGTTCCGAATAGGAGTGTAGCAGGAAATGACTGCTGAGAGATAGGGGGGAACAAGACCATGAAGAGCCTTGTAGGTATAAACCAGGAGTTTGTGCAGAATGCATTCAGGAAGAGGGAGCCAGTGAGACAGGAGAGGAGGGGCAGTATGTAGTCAAAGTGGTGGGCAAGGTAGATGACTTTGGCAGTAACACAAGTTCAACAGGGTTTCCTGTGCCAACTCTAAGTAATCACAATGTGTTCATTTTGGCTTGCACAACTGACACTTCATGTCGTCTAGGTTACATCATGTTTTTCTGTACATTACAGTGATCAGTTAGACACCAACCATGGATCTATAATACTAAGAGAGAGTAGTCATTTGTGAACATATATGTAACATGCATGTGGTTTTTTTTTATCCTTACCAAACACACACACACACACCCCTACCCATTCCTTCCATGTGGCTTCTCATCATCCTGGTTTCTTTTTTTTTCTTTTTAAGGATGGACGCAGGATTTGTTTTTAAAAATATTTTGGTGGGTCTTTCTCTCTTTCCCTAGAAGTTCTCTAAGTCCTAGTCTGAGCATCAGTGTAAGTTCTATTTCTTTGGCCAGGCATTTAACAAGCAGGGTTGGAGGGGCAGGGGGTGTACTGTATACTGTTTTTGAGGGTTTCTTTTTTGTATTTTATAAGTGTGTTTTTTATCATGATGTTAGCTGCCCTGAGCTATCAGGTGGGATAAAAATAATAATGAAACAAAAATAAGTAAACAAACAAATAAATAAATAAATAAATAATGTTTGAGAACCACACGTCTGGACCCTGACCACATGGCATTCCTTTCCCAACAATAATAAAAACACACTGTGTTGAACACTGCAAACAGATGCCAGGGAATCTGCAAAAAGTCTGCTATATCCATGCTGCTAAATGAAGGAGAGCCCCAGTATGGAAGAGGCTGATTACGGTTAAGATAAAATTATGTTTTATAAGTGATTCTTTGATACTGAAAATATGCCAATGACACCCAGCTGTACCTCTCTTTTTTATGAAACCCACGCCCGGCAGTCTTACTGCTTACCAGGTGTTTGTCAGTTGTGGGGGATTGGATGAGGGTGAGTCACCTGAGGTTGAATACCAACAAGAAGGAGGTGATGATTGTGGGAAAAGCTTGGGGAGTGATGGCTATCATCATTGATGGGGTCCCCCCCCCTGGGGTCTCAGGTCTGTAGTCTGGGGGTGTTCGTAGAACCACAGCTCTGCCTGGTAACTTGGTCAGCCCAGGCAAGGGGAAGTGGAACAAGACAGAGATCCCTCTGGCCTCAGTGGTGCCAAGCAGCAGACAGCATGGCATGGTAGAAAAGAGTAACCCCAGCATTGCACCTATAGACAGGCCATGCCAGGCACCACCACCCTCCCTTTTATGAATCCCGAGTGGTCCCGCACTATGGGAAATTTAAGACAATTCACCAATGCGAATTTCATGATACAGAGGGCATTCACATTGCTATGTTTTCAATTGATGACAACTAAGGTTTTGGAGGGACAATGAAATGGGATCCCATATAAAGAACGTTTATGTGCATGCAGTTTACAGGTTGAGGACCTGCAACATTATTTATTTAACTGTCCACAGACAGCTGGAGTTAGATCTAAATACTTGAAGGAGCTAATGGTAGGGAAGCTACAATGGGACATGAATTTGACATTTTCTTATTTATTGACCAATCCGCATAAGGAAATTACATTTAAGGTGGCAAATTTCACCCATGCTTTGGCAGTACAAAATCATAAGCAAGAAATGTTGTCTCTTGAGATCTGTTATAGAGAGGCTTCAAGTTAATTGTCTAAGTGGAATATTATTTTTTACATAATTCTTTGGCTTACGACCTGTATATGTGGGATACCTTCAGTGCAGGGTTGGGTTTGGGGTTTATGTTCTGATCGATTGATGGTATAACATTTTTGGGTTCATTCTTTGGCCACGGGAATGTGATGTTCAAACAGTAAATTTTGTATAATTATTTTATTATTGTTTTATAAGTCTTTTCTGGTTTAATTTTGCTACAACCATTGGTTGAGACAAATACATTTATTTACTTATTTACACCACCACCTGAAGCTGATTACTTACAGATCAGCAGTGTATCACACAGCCAAATTCACCAAAGATAATGGAAAATGGCTGTACAACCACTTTTATTTTTCCCCTGCAAGAAACCTGTCATGTGGCGTGTCCATGACTCAACTGTCCCCTCCCATACCACCTTCTATCAAATACTGTACTAAGCTTAGTTTCCTAGCTCATAGAAGTCATGGTCGACCTCCTGGGTGACTCCAGCCACGTGCACAAAGGCACCAGTATTTGAGTGAGGTTTCCGAAGTTTTCCGGAGACCAAGCCTTGGTACTTGGAACTTCAGAATTCAGAAATTTGGGAACAGAGTTCCTGGTGAATTCCGAAGTTTTCCAAGGTTTGAGTTTCAGCACTAGTTGTAACCATTGCGATATGGGCAAATGACATAAAAACAGAACAGCTTTATAGAAAGGGATAATATGTTTTTTCTTAAGACCTTTATTTTTCATGGACAAAGTCTGTAAAAAAAATTACACAAAAGCAAAAGTATTATGATATAGAATAGAATCCTCCATTTAATCTTTCCAATGAATTTCAAAAACCTTTCTTATTTTTATGGCTCAACACGGCAACTCCATCAGTCTAGCAATCCACATATTTAAAGAAAGACCCATAAGTATTATTAACAAGAGTTACTGTTGGTCAGTCTCCTACAGTTTGTAATCCCATTCATTCTGTGAACAGCAGGAAGCTACTGACCATAGAAAGCACATTAAAGGTTCCATTTGTATTGGTTTATACTTTTATAACAGCTCAGAGAACCCATTGCTTGATCTAGTAGTGGGTTATTACGCTGGAACCTTGTGAAATGTTCCAAATCTTTGTCATTTTAGCACATAACATGCTTAGTCACTGTGTCTCAGAGGTAGCGTCGACAGAGTACTGGAATGAGAGTCAGGAATCTTGGCAGTGCCAATTAATTATTCAAGAAACTTCATTCAAAACAAAGGCAACAGACAATTTGAATGATTTCCAAAATGCTTTGTGAACTACCGATAAAAAGCAAGTATAATTGCCACATATTACTAGTATTATTTAAGCATTAACAAGCTCAGTTCCCCATCATCAAGGCAGTAAAATATCTTGCAATCAACTAAATGTGAATAGTTTTCACAGCATTTGAACTGCTTCCAATCATAGCCATAATAAATTATTTTCTCTCTATCAAGTAGCAAAGGAACTTGCTGATGTCTCATAATGTCTGTTGACCATCTTTGAGAACTCTTTGGGAACAGGTGCGGTGCTGGAAGACTGCTGATGTTCTCCCTATCTTCAAAAAGGAAGAAAAAGAGGACCTGGAAAACTATAGACAAGTCAACCTGGCATCGATATCTGGAAAGATACTAGAAGAGATTTTAAAATATTCAACCTCTAAGCATCTAGAAAACAATGCAGTGATTACTAGAAACCAGCATGGATTTATCAATAACAACTCATGACAGTCTAATCTTATCTCCATTTTGATCAAGTTACTAGTTTAGTGGAATCTTGGGAATGCTGTGGATGTAACATATTTGGTTTTCATCAAAGCATTTTACAAAGTCCCTCATGATATTCTTGTTAACAAGCTGATAAAGTGTCATACCAGCTTGTATGATGAGGTGGATTTAGAGCTAGTTGAAGAACCTTATTCAAAGTATGCTTGTCAATGACTCCTCATCATACCTGAGGGAAATCTCGAGTGCGGTGCCACAGTGCTCTGTCCTGGGTCCGATAATGTTCAACATCTTTATTAATGACTTGGATGAAAGAGTGGAGGGAATGCTTATCAGATTTGTAGATGACACAAAATTGGGATGGATAACTAATATACTGGAAGAGAGAAATTAAAAATCAAAATGATCTTGGTAGATTGGAAAACTGAACTGAAACTAAAAAAATGAATTTCAGTAACAATGAATGTAAAGTTCTGCTTTTAGGTAAGATAAATCAAATGCATAAATATAGGATGGTAGATACCTGGCTTGGCAGCAGTACATATGAAAAGGATCTAGGAATTGTAGTTGATCACAAACTGAACATGAAACAACAAAGTAATGCAGCCGCAAAAAAAGGTGAATGAAATTTTAAGCTGAGCTAACAGAAGCATAGTTTCCAAGTCACAAGAAGTAATAATTTCATTCTATCCAATGCTAGCCAGATGTCATCTGGAGTACTGTGTCCACCAGTTCTGAGCACTGCACTTTAAGGACATCGACAAATTTGAACAGTTTCAGAGGAGGGCAACAAAGATGGTCAGAGGTTGAGAAACCAAGGCCTATGAGGAGATGTTGAAGAATATACTTAGCCTAGTAAAGAGAAGACTAAGGGGAGAAATGATATCAGCCTTCAAATGTCCGAAGGGATGTCACAGAAATGTCAAAGACTTGTTCTCTGGACAATGGTACAGACAGTCTAGGGTGGTGGTAGGCTTTCCTTCGCTGGAGATTTTAAAACAGAGACTGGACGGCTATCTGTCAGGGATTCTGTAGGAACAGTCCCAAGAGCATCCCCCGCATCTGAGGGTGACACCGCCCAAAACGCATCCCATAAAACAGGACAAGAAAGGGCTTCTACTGCCTCTGACCCATTTTCTGCAAAAAAAGTTGCATCAAAACTGTGGTGAATTTGAGCAATTTTATCCGCAAAAACATCCACAAACAAATCACAGCAAGCATTTGATTGTTCTACATCCAGGTGGAGGGAGCTGAGCGGGACTTAGCGAATGCAATGCGGGCAGGAAAGAGAACCTTCTTTGCTGTCCACACCGCAACAGCATAGGTACATAACCAGACTCTATGCCGCAACCAGTCAACTTCAGTATGCAAATGATGCCACCATCGCTCTAAGCACCACCTTTCCTTTTTCATCCGCCGCAGCTCCCTGGTATACCATGGGGAGCTGCGGTTTCAGCAATTCAGGAGCAGACGCATGGGAGCCACATAGTCGATGGCCTCCATCAGCCTGATATTCCACCTAGACATGAGGTCATCAAGTAAAAGGTCATCGAGGTCAGAGAAAACGTCCCCTAGAGCTATCTGGAACCTTCCAGGTTTCATAATCCTTTGGGGGTGATCCAACCTAACAGGTTCCACACCCTCCCATGGGCCAACATATGCCAGGACATCCACCCAGAGGAGATAATCATCCATCCATGACAAGGGCACTGTTCACACCTCCCCCACCAATGGATCCCCTGCCACAAGGCCTGTGCAAAATATCATGTCCAGGGTATGTCCTCCAATATGTGTGGGACCCACTCCTCTCTGAGACAGGCCCATGGTTGCCATGGTGGCCATGAACTCATGCTCCACCCCTCCAAGACTGGCGTTGGCATGGATATTGAAGTCCCCCAGAACTATCGTCCTGGGGTATCACCCCATTCCTATAGTTGTGAATTTGATTTTTCTTACCTAATGAAGAACTTTACACTTCTCTCTGTTGAATTTCATTTTGTTAGTTTTGGCCCAGCTTTCCATCCTGTCAAGATCATTTTGAATCTTGTTTCTGTCTTCTAAGGTGTTAGCGATCCATCCCAGTTTTGTATCAGCTGTAGATTTGATAAGCATCCCCTCTACTCTTTCATCCAAATCATTAATAAAGAAGTTGAACCGTATAGGGCCCAGGACTGAGCCCTGGGGCATTCCACTCAATACCTTTCTTCAGATTAATATGGCGCCATTTATGAGCACTCTTTGGGTATGGTTCTTCAATCAGATGTAAATCCACTAAATGGTAGCATCATTTAGCCCATATTTTACCAGCTTGTCAAATAAGATATCATGGGGGACTTTGTCAAATCCTTTGCTGAAATCAAGATATTAGGGATGGGCGAATGCGGTTCGGAAGTTCGGAGTTCGGCCCGAACTCGTCCTGTACAGATGATCGAACGGAACCAAACTTCTGAACACGAACTGGCCGAACCAAACTGAATCTGAACGGCGAAATGACCAAAGAGTTCGGTCAGTTCGGATCACGTTCGGGTGAGTTCGGGTGGCAAAAAAAGGTTCACTGTAAGGTCAAACGTGACAGGGAGGGGTAGTACAAGTCACTGAAGAGCAGACTTCAGGCACCAGGGGTGGAGAGGCTTGCAAGAAATGAAACTATCTGCCTCCCCCCTTCCCAACACCTTCTGAACTAGTCGCTGTTCCTGAACAGCAGGAATTGAGTTTTGCTTTAAGATTGCTTTAAGTTTCATTTAAGATTGCTTTAAGTTTCATTTCAGTTTTGTACTGAAATGAAACTTAAACCTTAAACTGAAACCTTGTGTTTGTGATTCCCCCATCCCATATATATATATATATATATATATATATATATATATATATATAGAGAGAGAGAGAGAGAGAGAGAGAGAGAGAGAGAGAGAGAGAGAGAGGTTAGGGATAGTAGTTGTAGGAGCTATCTTAGTGATAGAGATAGCATTAGTGATTTAGTTTTAGTGTTTGTAGGAGTAGGCCTGTGTACTTATTAGATAATCCATTTAGTTCATAGCATTTAGAATAGTTAATAGTAGTTAGATTTAGTGTAGATATATATATATAATATTAGATTAAAAAAAAACCATATAAAACCAAAAAAACCAAATAAAAAACAAAAGAAAACCATATAAAACCCAATAAAAAACCAAACAACCATATAAAAAACAAAAAAACCACCCATAACAACATTTCCCAAATGGTCGAACGCAGCCGAATGGAACGGCTGGATGGAACAGCCGAATGGAACGGTCGAACCCGAACCTGGCGAACTAACTGAACTGCTGAACCGAACGGACGAACCGAATGCAGTTGAACCGAATGGACAAACCTGAACCTCGATCTGTTTGCCCACCCCTACAAGATATACAACGTCCATGGGATTCCCGTTATCTACTAAACTAGTAACTCGATAAAAAAAGGAAATAAGATTAGTCTGGCATGAATTGTTCTTGACAAACACATGCTGGCTCCTAGTAATCACAGATGACATTTGAGGTCCCTTCCAACTCTATGATTCTATGATCACCAAACTGAACTGAAATACTAATTTTCCCAGAGCATCCAATATCAATTCAAGTACTGTACTTTAATGGTGTCACTAGCAGAAGAACCAGCAGGAGGGATAGCAAGCTATGAATGAGCAATAAAATAAATTCTTAAAATGACTATCCATTAATGATAGCTTTGAGGTGTTAAAAAACTCAGTCACTGCCAGCTCACACTCTGGAATAACATGATAATAATTACCCTATCTGGATAGCAGCCTTAAGAACAGTGTTTATGGAACATAAATAACCTTATATTTATAGACAAAAATATCCCGTAGCAAAAAAAAAAGTCCCTCCCCCCCCGCTTTCAAATAGGTTTTAAGTCATTTGGAAGATTCAGCCGCACTTTTGGTATTATCTGTCAGATAACTAACGTAATGGAAATGCCTTTTAAATTAGACATACACTGACACACCACATGGATAGTAGTGGTATCTCAGTGGCACACCGCTGAATAATGTATTAAATTGCCACAACCATCCTCTGGGACTTGTGAAATCTGCAGCTGTAGGCCTCCCAACCTCAGAAGAACTAAACATGTAAAAGATTATCTGAGCTTTCATTTAAAAAAAAAAAAATTAAAAAATGTTTTCTAGCCTTTTTCCTTGAAAAGATAACCTTCAGAATAAAAACTCATATCAAGTGATGAACAGATGGTTAGGGTTGAAAGAAACAAGTGGCTCTATTCACTTCAGAAGAAATCTGGAAATTGGGAGCATAAAGATCCACACACTTTCCATCAGGGGTAGATGGTGGGGCAAGGCAGTGGCTGTGCCTTGCCTCTCAGTGCTCCTGTGCCTTCCCTTCATCCCCCTCCTCAGCAGACTTACAGCTGTGCTGGCGACTGTATCTTCGTAGCTGCCGATGCATGTGCAGACCCAGCTGCAAGCCACTCAGGAGAAGGGGGATGGAGGGAGAGGCAGGGGCAGGCCAGTTATTACTAGGGGTGTGCATGTCATTTATGTTATTACAATAACGATAACAAAAATTGTCATTTTCATTTTTGTTATTGCAATAATGAAAATGACAACCAAGAATAATGACAATGATAATGAAAACGACATCTGAGAATACCAAAATCGACAACCGAAAATACTAATAACAATATTGCTAACAATGTCAATACCGATATCGATACCAAAAATGATACCAAAAAAGATACCTAAAACAATACCAAAAATTATAATAAAAATGATAACAACAAAAATGACAATGTCGTTATCATTGTCGTTATTATTAGTGCTGTGGCCAATGGTTTTTGGAGGGAAAATATAGAGAGGGGAGGAGGGAGCAGACATCTCGGAGTCTTAACAGGGTTGAACTCTTGAACTCTGCCTGTATTGTGAAGGGCAAGCAGCTCAGCAGTATCTGATGAATGTATCCCTGGCCAATGAGCAGCACAATTAGGCCACAGCAGTCTAATGGGACTCTGTGATTGCTCAATGCCTGCTGCCTCCCACAACCAATCAGGGGGGCTCTGTGGGAGGGCACTGCCACCCTTTATAATGGGAGGGCCAGGTTTTTTTCTCTCCATTGTGTGAGAGCTCTGCTTGTCAGGTTGCGTTTACGGTACTGTGGTGCTTGCACATAAAAAAAAATCCTCCCTTGCCCTATTGTATTTGTTTGTTTGTTTGTTTGGTTTATTAGGTATTCCCACCAATACCTTTCCTTCCTCATACCCTACATTTTACCATCTCCCTTTCCCTGCTCTTCTCCCCGCTGTACATTATATAGAGATAGGTAGTATAGACTAGATATAGATATATATTATAGACATATAGATTAGATTAGAATAGTTTTATAGATAATTGATTAGATAATAGATAGTTTTCCTTTCCCCTTTGCCTGTCTCCCTTAGATTTCGATAAATATTAGTTATGCACAGGAATCAATAATGATACTGATAGCATACCAAAAATAAATTCTTTGTTTGAAATGGTACCGATATCAATAACAATATCAATAATGATAACGAATAGTGATACGATAACAAACACAATACCGATACTGATACCAAAAACAATATTAAAACGATACCAAAAATGATACCAAAAATGATAACGACAATGAAAACAACATTGTCATTAATAACGATAATGAAAACTAAATTTTTTAAATAACAAAAATGAAAAACAAAAATGACATGGGTGTCTGCAATTAGGGATGGGCGAATAGATTGTGGTTCGGATTCGGCCGTTCGGTTCGGCCGCGTTCGGTTCTTGTGTTCAGATGAGTGCATTCAGCCGGTTTGCCAGGTTCGAGTTCGGCTGTTCTGTTCAGCCGTTCTGTTTGGAATTGGCTGTTCGGCAAAAAATATAACGCGAGAGCACTGAAAGCCATAATCGTAATGGAAACTGGAAATACGAGTGCATACGGAGCTGTGTGGCTAGTGAGTGTGTGTTTGACCCGGTGGCTGTTCGGTTTGTGTGTTTTGGCTGTGTTTGTGTTTGGTTTGACTGTGCTGTGTGTTTGGGTGGTTGGTGAGTGTTTGTGTGTGTTGTGGGTGACTGTTTTGGGCGTGAGTGTTTAAGAAAAATATGAAGAAGGTTACGGTGCTGATCACCCAGCTGGGGGCGAACTTGTGGGTTGAGGAGGAGGAGGAGGAGGAGGAAGAAGAGGTCGCTGCTGGCACTGCCCCTACTACACCTCCGGTGGTGGTGTCCGGCTCCTTGGCTGAGGAGCCAGCGGAGGGCTCAGGAGGTGATCCCAGGTTTGTAAAAAAAAAAATTATTTTGAGAACAAGAAAGGCTCTATCCGTTAGAGCGAGCTCACTGGCATGTGGGTGGGTGGGTGCGTGGGTGGTGGGCATCAGTCAGGCACAAACAGTGGGCATCAGCAGGTGGTAGCGGATGTCTGTCACAGAGAGAGAGGGTACTGTAGTGTGGGGGGCTCTGGCACGAGCAGCACCCCCACCCAAACATGTGCCAGGCTAGCAAGGGTCTCCACTCTCCAGTTGACATCCAATTCCCTACACACCCTCAAATAAAGACAGGCTCTTTCCTCCAGTCAGGGTCACATCTCCCGTCACCATCCCTAGCACCCAAAGGAGGGCAGGATTTGCACGTGCCAGCCACCCCCAGACATTTGGCGCCAGATGTCGGATGTCTGGAGGTTCTACAACAAGGACGATGGAATCTCCACATGCAAGGTATGGCACGGGGACTAGAACAACAGGGAATGAATTTCCCTATGATCTGTTAGGAATGGAAGTGCCCTGCAGAGAGAGATTAGATGGCCACCCAGTCCACCCACTTGTGGAGACAGAATGCAGGCAGGGCTTGACAGACCATTGGTCTGACACAGTATGGCACATCTTATGTTCCAATCTTTTTCTGCTCTTTTTAGATCTGCAATACATTTTTCCACCGGCAGAGGGAGGGGACCACATTGGGGCTCATTACTCATATTGAGAAGATCCACGGCCTGAGAGTGAGGCAGCAGGATGAGAAGTCTCAAGTGGCAGTCGTGGAGCCTCAGTGCCAGAAGAAGGGGGGGAAGGCAACCTGCAAATGGCGGCATATAAGCCCTTCCCCTCTCCCCCGCCAGCCCCGACATGGAGACCCCCCGGGCCCCCAGAGGATTAAGAGGCCAAGGCCCTTTGGGCCAACTTGCAGTTGTCCACCCAGGACCATGTTGCAGAGGTCCAGCGCTGATCTGCCAACCTGGAGAACCACCTGGTGGAGCAGCTACAGGTGGTCCAGACGGAGCAGCAGAAGGTGGAGGCATACAGACAGTATGTCTCCGCCGAGCTGCACCGCATGCAGCTGAACCACCAGGCACTCTCCAGGTGGCATAGGGACATGAAAGAGGGGTTGGAGTTTGCTGTGGTCAATGGCGTGCTCGACGAGTCCGAGGTCGCTGGCCCTCAGGCCTGTCAAACGCCCCAACCTCTGTTGCCTTTCCCCCAATTCCCGGGGGACATGCCCAGTGGCAGCGGAGTCAGAGACTCATAGTTTAATTAATAAGTTTCATTAACATGTTTGCTTTTGTTTGATTAAATATTGTTGTTTTTGTTTTGTTTTCTTATTATGTAAATAGTTTTAATTAAAGTTGTTATATTTATTGCTACGAGCCTCATTTGTCCTTTCCAATCTTTTATCCTTATGTGCTTATCCCCGCTGCCTTGACTTCCTATCCTCCAACTCCTCCCTTGACCCCCTCCAATCTGGCTTCATTCTACTGAAACTGCTCTCGCTAAGATCACCAACGATCTTCTGGTGGCTAAATCTAAACGTCTCTATTCCATTCTTGTCCTCCTTGGTCTCTCTGCTGCCCTCGATACTGTTGACCACTCATTCTTGCTGGATTCCCTTCACTCCCTTGG
>QEPC01011583.1:1933-27556 GCA_003113815.1 Sphenodon punctatus | reverse complement strand
AGGCACGGGAGGGGGAGGAGGTGGTTGTGCTGCACCTAGAGGTGATGGAGGGACAGCAGCAGCAGCCGGGATGGACTGACCCCATGTCTTCTGGGTGTTTTGACCACGGCCGGGAATCGGCGTCACATCTGTTGCACTTCCCCGGCCTGTGATCTGCCAGCCCGATTCCCTGCAGTGGTCCTGGTCCCGTAACATGTGTTTGGGGCTTTTTTTGACCACGGGGGTGGTTGTTTGGTTCACCCCCGCTGGGATTCCTCTGTGGTGATTCGGGGTCACGCAAAGATGCTGGTTCTAGTTCAGGCACTTTTAGAAGCCTCCATCATTGGTTTGTATTTTATATTTTTAAGGCAAGAAAGATCAGGGGACTTGCTAAAAGAGAGAATTAGTGGGCATGGAGCCACCAAACAGCACAGGCACTGGCCCTTTAGAGTTGATGAGGGATGGTAGGGTCAAAGAGTTGCTAAAAGGAGTTGCTGACATATTGGCACCAAGTTAGGATTGACTGACCTCCAAATCAACTTACACTGTTAGAATAATGCACAGCATGGCTCCCAGCTGGAACATGGTGTTGGGAACATGGCTTTCATATCTAAGTACTCCACAAGACCCTTTTCTTTCTCCCAGTTATGTACTTTGAAGGAGCAACACACCATACAAATGAATATGTTGTGGTCTGGACCCAGGCAGCATAGGGATCAACAGTTGGGGTCATGGGTTGAGACAGGAATAAATTAATCATGATCAAGGCACCACTTGAACCTTTTCTGGACAGTTGCCATGTGACAGCAGAACACCCAGGATGTGGAGATTCTGTGGTCTCCTAGATACATTGTCAAGGGCACAACTGTCCACCTGAGAGAATAATGTCTAGGCAAGGGTTCTGATGTCAAGTAAAACATTCAACAATCAACTCCAGTCTTTGCCATGATAAAGAAAGAACTACGGTTGAATGGTAGTCATCTTGAATACATAAGATGGAGTGATACAGTCACCATGCTAACCTCCCCAAGAATGACTAGGCTAGTCCGTTCCCTAAGCTTGATACCCAGCGGTGTAACACCCAGAAGTTCTCAAAACAGAAGAAATTTCAATTTAACATTAGCAAATACATAGTCCTAATAAACACAGCTTGTAAAAGACTAGCTCATCACAATAATTTATTTTTATAGTATACACATTATTTGGAAAACGTTAATATAAACCAAGGGGAGGGGGTAAGGGGGAGAGAAAAAAAACCAAAACAAAAACCATAGAGATGATTGCAGTCATAGTATTTATTGTTGAAAGTGATAACACATCTTCACTTTGGTGGTGGTCCTTTTTTTACTCCTCCTGCTAACAAATTAATCAAATTTTCACCAAATGGGAGCAACCCATATTCAACAATCAAGATTCCCCAAAATCTAAAATGTGATTTTCAAACCTGCTTATCTTTGGACATTTTCACACGACACTCTCCACTCACTACTCCCCACCCACCCACTATACATGTTTCAGGGCTGCAGTGTTGCACTATGAGTGCCCTGTAACATGTATAGTGGGTGTGGGGTAGTCAGTGGAGAGTGTAAAAATGCTGTGTATGTGTGTGTGTGTGTGTTTCATTCTGTACCTATAATAGCATTTTGGTATCTTAATCCTTTGACAATCTCAGCCAAAATTCCTAAACACCTATAATCTAGAGCTGAGACAAGAGCAAGTGTTCCTATACTGTTGGGAAATACCTACCTTTGGGACCACTTCCAAATATTCACCAGCATTTCTTCACTATTCATTGATTCTGTGCTTCTACTATTGCAACATCAGTGCCTGTGAATTTCCAGTATTTTTGCCATTTTCCATATCTTTTTGTCAATTTCTGGCACTTTCTGTCAATTTCTGGCTCTTTTAAGGGTTGTAAATTAGTCCAATTTAAAACAGGCAGCAATTGCAGCACAATTTAAGGAATGCAGCAAGGCAGGGCTAGGTAAGGCAGTCCTGGCAAACAACTCAAGGTCCCATAAATAGTGAAAAATAGCAAAAAGCCAGTGTGTTTCTTCATTTCGCAAATGAAGGTGAATGACCTGTTTCCAATGGAAACCACATTTGCTACAATTGCTCATTTCAGGCATACTACATTGATTTTATACTACTTTCTACATTCCAACAAAATTCCCCCCTTTTTTCACTGCTGACCTCCAAACCAACTTACACTGTTAGAATAATGCACATCACTTACAGTCTTAACATTTTTTTTTGGCTCCATTTCCCTTAATGATATTTCAATTTTTCTTCAAAAAATATTGTCAGTTCCCATTATATCTTTTTAAGTAACAAAATAATCCATCTCAGAACAAATCATCCCTTTAAATATTTTTCCTTAAGCATATTCTTACAGCTTCAACATTCGGAAAAAACTGCCATATAAGACATAAACATAATAGTACACTGCATGTATAATAGCTAGAGCTTTCAGTCTGTTTTTGTTTCCCTTTCACTCAGTACCACCAAGTTAAGCAAGGCACAGCATAATTTCCACTCACCAGAAACAATACAATTTTATATCATGTAGACATCTGTGGCTTTAAAGCTCTGGTTCTAACACCACATTTTTTTTAACCTAATATAATCTTGTTTTGCTTTCTCACATTGGCACTGACTTCTTAAATAGAATTTAGGAAAATAAAATGGCTTCTACAAGCAACTCGGGGCAGCTCACAAAATTAATAATTAAAACACAATATAAGTATACAAATATAAAACTTATAAAAACTCTATCAATACACAAAACAATAAAACACCCACAGTGCAGAAAAGAAAGACCCAATTTTACCCTGACATACCCATCCCACCTGCCCCTTCTTCCCCGCCAAATGTCTGAAAACAAGGTCTTACAATTTTGTTGGAAGGCAAGAAGATTTGGACTGAGGAGAACCTACACCAGAAGGGATTTCCAAAGCAATGGTGCAGTTACCGAGAATGCCCTCCTGTCTGCCTGAACCTGTTGGTAACACAGGACCTCCAGGAGGGCACCCCCATGTGAATGCAGGGGCCAGTCAAGGGCCCAGGGGGTGAGGTGACTATCACTCAGATAAGTGGTGCCTAGACTTTGAAGGGCTTTTAAGATAAATACCAGCACCTTGAGTTGGGCCCAGAAGAAAATAGGCAGTCAGTACAGTGCTCGGAGCACAGGCGTTATATGCTTCCTGCGGTTCATCCAAGTAAAGAGATGGGTGGCTTCATTCTGCACTAGCTGCAGCTTCCGAACCATCGTCATAGGTAGCCCCACGTAGAGCGCATTGCAATAGTCTAGTCTTGAAGTCATGAACACATGGATGATAGTGGTGAGATCAGACTCAGACATATGGGTGGAGTCTTTTCACCAGATGTAATTGGTGAAAGGCACCCCTGGCCACAGCCAACACCTGAGAATCTAGACATACATGTGAGTCCAGGGGCACCTAGACTCCGCACAGATGGAACCAAAGGAGGATGGACATCCCCAATAATTGTGGAGACCTCCTTGCCCAGATCACTGGTCCTACCAACTAGCATTTATTATTATTATTATTATTATTATTATTAATAAGCATTTATATAGTGCCAGCAATGTACCTGACACTTTACAAAATAATTGAATAGACACGGTCCCTGTCCTAGGGCTTACAAACTGAGAGACCGGGGGGGGTAGCGATGAAGGAAGGGGAACAGAGGGAGAGACAAGGGGTGTCTTTAGACATAACGTCAACGGGTATCTGAATGTGTGTTTTGACCTTGATATGAACACTAGGGATGTGCGAACGCAGTTTGGGGGTTCGACGTTTGCCCCAAACTCGGGGTGTTCGGTCCATTTGTGAACACCCCGCACCCAAACTTCCCCCCGCTCAAACCATCTGAACAAAGTTTGGGTTCCGAACCCATTTGGGTGGGGAGCCAGGGACAGGGGCAAACCCAGTTTTCCCTCCCCCCAAGCCCCTCCAGGCTGCGTGGGTGGAAGGGGTGCTGGGGCTCACCCCACTCCACCCTTGCCAGCCTCGTAATTCTTTTTTTAAAACCCCACCCCAGGGATCACCCTATCTGGTGCTGCCATGGCTCCAGCTCCAGGTCCATCGGTGGCAGCTGCAGCAGTGCTCCAGAGTGCTTCAGGCCTCTACTAGGACTTCTGGGTCACATGACCTGGATCACATGACCCGGAAGGTCTTGTAGAGGCCTGAAGCACTCCGGAGCACCACTGGACCTAGACCCGCCGCCGCTACCGCTACCGCTGCCGCCACCAGACCCGGGGCTGGAGACTGACCTACCTGGTGGTGCTGGGGCTCCAGCCCTGGGTTCAGTGACAGCAACAGCAGTGGGTCCGGTGGCACTCTGGAGTGCTTCAGGCCTCTACTAGGGTAGATGTCATGTGACCGGGTCATGTGACCCAGAAAGCCTTGTAGAGACCTGAAGCACTCCGGAGCGCTACTGGACCCACTGCCCCCTCTGCTCCCACTGCTGCTGCTGCCGCTGGACCTGGGACTGGAGCCCCAGCACCACCAGGTAGGGCAATCCCTGGGGTAGGTTTTTTTTAAAAAATTATGAGGCTGTGCAGAGTGGGGGATGAGGTGAGGGCTGGTGCCCCTTCCACCCATGTAGCCTGGAGGGGGAGGAGGGAGGGAAAACTGGGTTCCCCCCTGTCCCTTGCCCCCCACCCGAATGGGTTTGGCCCCCCTGAACAGGTTTGGGATGAACAGCCAAAACCCAAATAGTTTTGGGGGGCAAAACCCCAAACAAGCCGAACACCAAACCCCCCGGTGTTCAAACAGCCCTAATGAACACCGGTTTGGCCCTGTGTTCACCGTGTGGCGCTGCTTAGACACACAGCCCATCTTGGGGTAAATTGTTGTTTTGCTCGCCACCCAATCTCAGAATGCAAGCGCTGCCACCTTCTTCCCCATCTTGTGTCTGCTATCACACTATGCAATATCATTAGACACAATGTTGGCATCAGTCAGAACACACAAATTGTCCTTGTGATGCAAGATGTTCACATCGCATGTTCAACAGGTAGCCAAATTGGTGTTAGGATTGTTATGGTGCTTACACACAATGGCCAAACACCTGCTTAACAGTTTTGACACCTGATCTTTGTTATGTCTAAAGACACCCATGGAGTGTAACATTTACGAAGATGCAAGGTCCAAGGTGAACGTGCTTGACTTGGTTACATCAAGAATGATGGCTGGTTGGTCCATGCAGTAAGGCTATGAGTACACCTCTGTCTTATCAGGATTGAGCTTCAATCAGCTTGACCTCATCCAATCCCCCACAGTAGCCAGGAACAGAAACAGCAAGGAGACAGTAGGGCCTGAGTCAGATGAAAATGACAGATACAGCTGGGTGTCATCCGCATGTTGATGACATCAGACCTCCCAGCTATGCACAACTTCCCCAAGTGGCTTCACATACACATTAAACAAGATTGGGGACAGAATGGAACTCTGCAGGACTCGACATGGGGAGTCATCAGGGCACATAGTACAATCCCCTAGCACCACCCGCTGGGTTCTATCTGCGAGGTAGGAATGGAACCACTGTAAAACAGTTCCATCCACACTCAACAAGTCCTACATACGAGTCACCAACAACTCATGATTAACAGTGTCCAAGGCCACTGATAGACCTAATAGGACTAACAGGATCAGATGACCCTTGTCCAATTCCAGGAGGATATTATCAACCAAGGCCAGAAGCGCTGTCTCAGTGTCGTAACCCAGGCAAAAAACAGACTGCATGGGATCAAAAAAACCAATGCTGTCCAAATGTGCCTGGAGCTGATGAGCCACTACCCTTTTAATAATCTTCCCTAAAAAAGGCAGGTTAGACACAAGTTGGTAGCTGGCTGAGGCATCAACATCAAGTGATGGCTTTTTGAGAAGGGGCTGAACCACAGCCTTCTTCAGGCAACCTGGCGCCTTCAACTCGCGAAGGAAAGCACTGATAACCCCTGCCAGCACTGACCCCACTGTCTCCGTCGTAGCTTTTACCAACCAGGATGGGCAAGGATCTAGTTCACAAGTTGTGGCTTGAACAGATCTCAGCACATCGGCTGCATCGGCAGGCATCACCAATTGAAAAAACATCCCATAAAGTATCACCAGCCGGGGTATTCCTAACCTCTGGCTCTGCCACTGCCTCTAATGTGGTAGGGTTGTGCTCAATGCAAGCAATTTTGTCAGCAAAGTACTTCAAAAACATGTCACAATGGGCCATGGACGAATCCGGTTCCAGTCAGAGACAGGCTGGACTGTCCAGACCTTTGACCACCCAGAACAGCTCCGCTGGATGCAAATGAGCAGATGCAATGAGTGTAGCAAAGAACCACTTCCTTGCTGCCCTCACTGCCACAACATAGGAGTTCAAAAATGCTCTGTGTTGCAACTAATAACATAAATGGGAAATTTTCCAACTGAAGACATTGATGGGAAGCTCGTCCTTACCCCCATGCCTAGTCCCAGGGCAGTGGGTTCAACATCTCCCACCCCCACTTGCCAGTGTCCCAGTGTGGTACTTACTGGCCTTGGAGGGCTTGACTGAAGCACCGCCACTGCTGTGGGGGCTCAGACAGGCTCCCTCACGAGGGCGTGCTCCCTGTTCTGGAACATGCATGTGCAAAATGGCTACTATGGTCATTTAGTATATGTGCAAAATGACTGCCACACTTAAACAAAATGGCAGTAGCCAAAATGACATCACCACCATTTTGGTTAAGGGCAGTGGCCATTTTGTGCATACAAAAAACGGCCTGGTGGCCATTTTTCACATCCATGATACAAAACAGGAAGAATGCCTTAACTCATAATGGCTTGTATGGGTTGTTACAGATTAATCCAAAACCATAGTTCCCAACCCTACTAAATGATCCAGTGTTACTAGGTGAGTGAGACACATTTGAACAAACAGATATGCTGATGGTGTAAAAAAAAAAGAGTTAACTTTAGAGGAGAAAAGAGAAGCAAATTCTGTGAACTTTAAAAATAAAATAATTCCCAAAAGTCCTGTTTTAAATTCAGGTGTCTCTAGTATAAAATAATATGACAGATGATTTAAATAAGGTCTACAGAGAAAATGGAACCATAGTTCTAAATACTAAAATTGCCATGCACTATCAGCAGGGGAACAGTGAGAGCATTTCCATATTTACATTTTACTGTTGTATTAAACCCAGAATTAATAAACTGTTTCAGTGTGTCATCTCCATGTCTGAACATTTTGGCACCTCGCTTTGACTGCAGCAGTGCTACAGGTCAGTTCATCTGTAGTTCCAGGACAAAAATCAGCAAACGTGTGGGAGGAATGTGGAAGGGGCCTACACCTGAGCCTCTGCTCAGGGCCCTCAAAAGTCTACCATAGACTACTGAGGGCAAAGATCCACTCTGTAGAATGGCAGGTTTGTTCCTGGTATTAATCTCAGGTTCACTAACTCTGACATGGGTATAAGAATGACTCCCAAAGTTTTCCTTACCACTTGATTCCTCTTGGTCCGTTAGAGAGGCAAAAGCTGTGAACACAACAATACACCACCTTTTCATCCACTGAGTGTAGCGCTCTCTCTTTTCCCCTCAGACAAGCAACACAGCAATCTGAATCCCTTCATTTTCATTCAGACTCAAGTCTCTTCTCCAACAATTTTGCTGTTTTTATAGAGTGCATCTACCTTAGCGGCCTTTTCCCCCCTTCTTCCATCAGCTTCACTTTCTGTCAGTTCCTGAGTTTAGTCAGACTGGAGCATGCTCATGCTCACTAAGAAACATCAAGTTCCAGAGAAATGGAAACAACCTTTCAACTTCTGCTTGCCCTACACCCACCTCAACACACATTCTCAATATAACACTTTGCAAGTTAGCAACAAAATGGAACCTTCCCAAAGACTTGACACAGCTCATATGCCTTACAAGAAAAACCAGCTTACTTTTATGTACACAAGCCGCACTGGCAATGTCTTACCCAAGCAATATCCTAATAGATTGCCATATCTTTTTAGATGCAGCACTGTTGCTTAAAACTGCTTCTTTTAAGTCCTTGAAAAAAGAAGAATAAAATTTTCTATACGGCAAACCTTATGTCTCCAAATTAATGGCACCTACAGGTTAAAGTATATTTTTACAACTCAGATCATCATTTTATGGTTTTGATTTTAGATCCTTATTTGTCTTCTAAGGCAGTTCCTGACAGTCCTGCTGATGCTTAATAAAGGGTGGAAACAGACAGGGCTGGAGCTGGCTTGCGTGTGGGGTCACTCCACGAAGCCTCCACGCAGCCACCACTTCCTGGGTTGAGCATGTAAGCCCAAAGAACAGACCAGAAGTGTGCTCCCACCCTCTCTCCACCACCAAGATGCAGTTGCTCTCCAGTCCTCTCTAGCTGCTGCTCCCAGGACTCTATGGTCCTGAGGACTGGAACATGAGCAGAGGTTGTGCACACCCCAATAGATAGGGGCAGTCATTTGGGTGCACTGTGGCACACCACAACAGACAGGAGACAGCCAGGAGAAAACACGGTACCGCCAGTTGGCCTGCATGGCATCATCAGCCTTCCCCAGGTCATGAGTAGTAGCCCTGTGATGTGTGGTAAACATCAGGCAGGCACCCAATAGACAGGCCTGTAGCCCCAGAGCTGCTGCTGCCTATTCTGGGCTACTGTCTCATATGTTAACACCCAAAGTAGCATCCTTTTTTCTAGTGCATTAAAGAATTTACTGCCTGTCACTCCTTCATCAAGCTTATTATAGGCTTTCACTCTGCACACACAAGCAAAGAGAGGGAATTGTTGTACCATGTTTGAGTTCTTATGTTGAGCAAATGCTCACTCCCGATTAAAAATGGCAGATTTAAATTCACAAATTGTACTAAAAACAATATAAAATATTTAAAGAACCTTTATATCATCAAATCACAAAGGAACAGAAAAATACTGTTTTACTGCCACTAATCCATTTCCTTCTAATTTTAGAGACGTATTTCACATCACAGTAAAATGGAGAAACAGTGACAGAAAAGGGCTGTCACTCTGCCAAAAGCACACACAGAGCAAGAAAAGTGAGAACAATTACATTTCTGATCAAGCTAATATTTTAGCTGAAGTTTAGGGACTATAATCAGCTAGAGCAGTATAAAATATGATCAGCTTTGGGTCCCGTAAAAATGGTATTTGTACTTGGTTATATCCAATAGTTTCATCCCATTCCACTGAAGGTGGCATACACTAGTACCTCTGTTATAAGGACAAAGGCAAGAGAAATGGGAGATGTTTATAGCATTCCCCATGCCAACTATGAAGAACAAAGTTAAGACATTCCAAAGGGAGCATCTTCAAACTTTCCTTTGTTCCTTCACCAGGATTAAATCTTTAGAAAACTGACAATACTTTAATCTGTTTTCTGAAGGGGGAAAAAGTTTAGTGCTGATAAGTGCTTTTACAGCTGAAAGTAACAGGTGTTTTCATATTCTCATTTTTAAGTAGCTGCCAGGGGCTCAGACTAGGGGTGTAGTGAGTCATGGCAGGATCAGTTCCATGGTGAGTTGTGCACGTTCAGGTCCAGGATCGCAGTGCAGGAAGATCAGTGGAGGATTGGGTCTAGGAACTCACACAAGGATCAGCACACAGAACATAGGGTAGGATGGACAGGCAAACGAGCAGATGAAGTAGATGGATGAAGCTGGCAGATGGATGGACTGAAATGATAAAAGATGAAGCAGGCAGACAGGCAGATAAAGCAAGCAGATGAACGGACTGAACTTGGGTCAGGATGGACGAGACAGGAAACAGGCTGACAAAACACTGACACCAAGACAGATGGGCTCCCCTGGGAGGTTGCTATCAGAGTACCCAGGGCATCACTAGGGGATACATCTAACAGATGCTGGACCCCCATTTTGGCAGACACCAAGCCCCCATCTTAGCAGATGGCAACCCTCCATCTTAACTAACAGTGTGCCCATACCCAGGCAGACAGACTCACCAGCAAGAAATGGAAAGACTGTGTTTCCAAGCGCGAGTTCAGAAGGACCAGCCTCCCACTGACCTAGAAGACACACCAGGAACGGGGAGTGTAAAGCCAGTCCAAAGGTCGTGCAGACACCAGGAGGAAACATCAGAGCAGATACAAGGGAAGAGGAGCAGGAAATAGCTGGTCTTCTATAAAGGCCAGCAGTCAACCAGGAAGGAGGGAGGGAGTGGACCAGTGCTGAGGGGAGGGGTGTAACTTGACTGGCACCAGAAACGCTTCCCTAGTCAATAGTGGGGCCTGCCAGCAGCAAGCAGTGCCACTGCAGCGCCAGCTGCCAGGATTCCAAGGGTGCCGGTATAGGGTGTCCACCAAATATCCAAATGCCAAAATAATTATTTGCCACTGAATGTATATTTGCATATCTTTGTATTAATTTATTTCACTTCAGTCATATCAGTTACTGGTATTTTGGTTACTTTGTTTTGACACTATTAGCACCAAAACAAAGTAACCAGGATACTAGAGAAGCAAAATGACCAAAATAACCAAACTGAAATAGCTGAAATATCTGAAAGAGCACCTAAATAATCAATGTGGATATTTGTTTTTAGAAATTAAGTAGGAACCAAATAGCAGTTCAAATCCTCTTTGTCGGATTCAAATTTAAGCAAGAAAAATAAGCAGATATGATATTTGCCACAAATATTTGTCTCGGCTCTAATGGATCCCTCTCCTCCCATTTACATGCTGAAGAGAAGAGAATTTAGTTTTATAGAGCATTTTTCATCACCAGAGGCTTTGCAAAGTATTGAGTAATATCCTGACAGTGTGTTGACTACTGACAAATACCATTATTGACTCCACTCTTCCAGCTGGTACCTAAGAGCTTACAGAGATGACTAAAGTAATAAATAAACAGATCCTGGATCACCAGAAAGCACAATTTTATTAAGTTATGGACTATGGCACTGACTCCCCATTTTTAAAAAAAGTACCATTGTATTTATTCATTCCAGTGTCACTTGAACAATAATCAGAACTTTGTTCTCCTGTATCATCCAGGCAAACAAATCGAACATAGCAACAATCCTTTACTATAGTGCAGATATCAGATTGCTGATAGTGATGTGAAATGTCTTTAAGCTTCTGGCTCCTTGGAAAGAGTTGCCTCTACATTTTCTAAAACCCTGTTTTGACAGAAAATAAGAGTACTTTCATGAGGAGATGGACATTTTTATTACAGATTGCTTCTGTTAAAACTTTTCAGGTTTTTGACAAAACTCACACACACCAAACCAAACATAAGAACACCAGCATTGCCATGCAGTATCAAATCAATGGTCTATGTAGTCCAGTATTCTGTCTGACAGTGGCCAATTTCAGTTGTTTTAAAGCAATGCACAGTAGTTCAAAGTTGAGCAGTCACTGGGTGAAAACGAACATGATGGCACTAGGACATCACCACATACTTACCGCCTAGGGAACTGGGCTGCCACTGTGGCTGGGATTCAGCTGGGCCCCCAAACTAATGTGACAGGACCCCAGCTGCTGGGTAAGGCAGTGAGATGCATGGACACACATTCACCTCTCCCAACCCCACGTCCAGTGGCCCACCCCTAGCCCCAACGGGAAACAGTGGCAGCCAATAATGGCCACCATGGCACCCAGCACTAGTGGCACTCTCAACTGTGGTGACTCGAGTTAAAAAAATCACCCCAGCCCTTATACCCACCTGCTAAATGTAGGGTCCAAAAAGAAAAGTCTTACTTTGTCTCCAGAAGACAGCCAGACTTTGGACATGATGAATATCCAGAAAAGGGAGTTTCAGAAGCAGTCAGTGGGATCCTAACCATGGTGGTAGCTATCCTTGGTTGTGACTTGGGGACTTCCTTATGGTCACTGGCTATAAAAACATAACCAATTTCTCAAAAGATTACTGTGATGACAGCAGTACAGGATCCATTCTTCCCTCAACCATCAAAATGAGAGAACATACATTCTTTCACCAATCTTGAAGAGCTCTGAACAGAAATAAAGTGACTTTCCCAAGGCTGCACATCAAGTTGTTTGTAATCATAGAACACATGTTTTTCTGGAGGATAGCTAGAATGGTTGCCAACTGGAAGTTTTTGCTCTATTGACTCCCACTGAACAGCATGGGTGCTGTTCAATGAGAGTTTGCTACTACCTTAACTATAGGGCCACCCTATAATAAAATGGGTGTTATATTTTGTTGTACATGTTGAAGGGCACCCATAGAGCACACTTGCAGCCCTGCAACATGTATAGCGGAGTGCAACACCCATTTTTATCAGTGTTCAAGTTTCTGTGAGAAAAGGGTCGATGACAAGGCAATTGAAGAGAAGCTAAACAAATTATTTGCTTTCGTCTTCACTGCAGGGGATGTTGGGGAGATACCCACACCAGAACAATTCTTTGAAGGTGATGAACCTGAGGGACTCCATCTCATGAATCAATATGACACTAGAAGAGGCGCTAGAGCAAACTGACAAAAAGTAACCAGTCACAAGGACCTGATGGTAGTCACCCAAGAATTCTGAAGCAACTCTAATATGAAATTGCAGAACTACTATTGGTAATGTGTAACCTATCACTAAAACCTTTCTGTATCTGAGGATTGAAGGGTAGGAAATGTAATGTCAATTTTTTTTAAAGGCTCCAGAGGAGACCCTGGAAACTACAGATCAGTGAGCCTGATGTCAGTGCTGGCCAAAATGGTGGCGACAGCTGCAAAGAACAGAATTATTGGGCATGTTGGTGAAATTAGAGGAGGATCTTGCAAGACTCAGAGACTGGGCAACTAAGTGGCAGATTACAATGCTGACAAGTGCAAAATGATGCACATAGGGAGAAATATCCCAGCTATTTCTACACAATGGTGGGGTCTTAATTAGGGGTTACAACTCAGGAAAGAATCTACCACAACTAAAAGAAAACAAAAAATTAATGACCGTCAGTGTGTGACTGAACCATCTTTAACCTGAATTATCCTTCCCAACTTTTCAAGCAGTCTTAAACCTCATTCAGGAACCAGGATTCCCATTTAGTATACGTGGGTCAATTTCTCTATGGAGCCAAAGAGGTTGTCTTTAGAAAGCAAGTGAGTAAACTAGAGGAATGGAAGTGAGGAAGCCTCGGTGCCCAGCTAGAACAGTTGGTGGCCTAATCTGAGGATATGGAAGAGATGGTTGTATTGCTGGACAGGATACCCCTTTATAAGTCTATTAAGCAAGGGGGATGTTATGTGAAGATGGGTATACGATGTAATTAACTTTGTAGGGAGGGATTGTATTATATATGTGACTCCAGATTGGAGGGGGGGGCTGTTATGTTTATTGCTGCTGTTAATATTTGATGTATGAGCTATTTATGTTTACTGTGTATTGTGATAGTTGTTATGAAGTTGTCCCTTGGTGAGAGCAGATGGGTACGTGGCGGGCCCCACCCTGGTGGCAGCCAGGGGTGGGGGTGGATTGAGGAAGTAGTACGTTATGTGATGATGGATATAAATTGTAGTTAAATTGAGGGGCAGATAGGATGGTATTATGTATGTGCTCTCATATTTGGGGTGGGGGTTTGTCATTGTTATTACTGATGTTGATTTGATTATTGCTGTTCATGCTTATTATGTATTGTGATATTGATATTATTGTAAGCTGCCTCAAGCCATCTGTGATGGGAGAGGTGGGGTATAAATTATAATTGTTGATGATGATGATGATGATGATGATGATGATGTTGATGATGATAGATTAAAACCAACACCTAGAATCGGGCCCAGAAAACCACCAGCAGTCAATGCAGAGAGCAGAGCACTGATGTAATATGCTCCCGGTGGCCCATTCCCACTAGGAGATGGGTGGTCACATTCTGTACCAGCTGCAATTTCTGAGCCGTCACCATGAGTAGCCCACATAAATAACTTTTAAATTTATCATTAAATTTGGATTAAACATAGTGAGATTGTACTGCTAATGAAATGCATTATGTGTACCAAATTTCAAAAGTATTGGATAAATAAATCAGACTTTATAAGCAGTTGAATTATGTTATTCTGCAAAATTCTGCATACACATTCCTGGCTGTACCTTCTTTATCTCCCATCTAATATGGGCGAAAGTTGGCAAGGTTATACCCCTCTCCAAGTTTACTATGTATGCCAAACTTTCAGAAGGATTGGATAAAGGAACCTGGTGATATAAGCAATAAACTTGTAAAGTATGTCTGACTGTAATATCTTTGTAGTCCAACCAGTGAACATGACATTTGGCAGGGATGTATCTCATACCTTCAGGATCATCTCTTCTAACTATCTGAAAGATATTATAAAGGGTCACAATTTTATAAGCCTGAAAAGCATATGCAGAGAATGAACCTATGCAAGGGATTCTCTTATAAGTCACTGTGGTATAAGATCTGTTTGTGATGTCATTTGTCCAGAAGAAATGAAAACCAAATATCTTAATTCTGTGCTGTGAACACCTCAACTCCCCCCCCCCCCCGTTACTGGGAAATTGGAAGAATATGTTTAGGAAAGAGACAAGAGAGATTTGCTTATCTCCTCTGACACAGTGCTGCAGGATGTGATGGTGATCATAATTGGCCAGCCTGGATGTGTAAACCATGTCTCCTGATTTCTGGGATGCTATCCCCCAAGTCCCAGTTATGTCCCTTCTATGCCTGCCTTAGGGCTGCCCCCCCTGTTACTGGGAAATTGGAAGAATCTGTTTAGGAAAGAGCCAAGAGAGATTTGCTTATCTCCTCTGACACAGTGCTGCAGGATGTGATGGTGATCATAATTGGCCAGCCTGGATGTGTAAACCATGTCTCCCGATTTCTGGGATGCTATCCTCCAAGTCCCAGTTATGTCCCTTCTATGCCTGCCTTAGGGCTGCCCCCTATGCCTGCCTCAAAGCCACCACCGTTTGGTCCTGTAAAGTTGAAAGCATGCAGTAATTGGCCAGTAAATGTGTCTGTCAGTCTGTTGGGTTGCTTCCCATCCTCACTCCTACAGCCTCCCTCCCCCTGCCATGCCAGGTGCTTGCCTCTGACTTGCACTGCATGTGCTGCTATTTTTTCTGAATAATAGTCTTCAAGAGGATAACTTCAATTACTTATAACATTGGGGCCCTTTATCAAAGTGTCCTGTACTTTGGCAGAAATTATGGGAAAGGTGTGGGATACATTCCTGTCAATTCTCTTGTAAACAGGATGGAATATAAAAATGTTACTCCCAGAAAAGCATTTTCAAGTTAATGTCCTATAACATCAGGACCTTTTATCCAATCATTCTGAAATTTGGCAGGACTGGCAATCATGGGAAAGGACATACCATTCCCAGGTTTCATGCAAAGTGTATGGAAGATAAAGAAGTTGTAGCCAGGAATGTGTATGGAGCTTTTTTAAAAATCACAAAAAACAATTGCTTATACAATGGGTTAGTTTTATCCAATATTTCTGAAATTTGGTACAGATGGTGCCCGCCATTGGAGGTATAAGCTTCCTAAATTTTATCAGAATTGAATAAGAAACAAAAAAGATATAACCATAAATACATTTTCAGTTTTTCCCATTGTTCAAAACTAAAATTTGTTTTTCATTAATTATTAATTATTATTATTATTATTATTATTATTATTATTATTATGAAAAGTAAAACATAAATTTTCATTTTCATTATCATAATAATGAAATTGAATTGCACACCCCTACATGCTGATGCTCAATGCACCAAGGCAGGTGTGCAGTGTGCAGAGATGGGGCAACTACAGTCCGTAGCCCTACAGCCAGCGTGGGTGATGGTTCAGGAAGGTCTCCTCATAGAGTCTGCTGCATCTACCTGGTTCCCTCTCAGCAGGGATAAGAGACACTCAGGGGCAGGGGTGAGAGAGACACACAGGAGGAGTAAGGGCTAAGTGTAAGCCGCTGCAACCGCTTCTTGGCTCGGCGGCTGCACCCAGTGGCTACAGGCCCTGCCCACACCAGTTCTGATCATAATGAGGCACCCTACCACCGGCCGGGACTCCGGCGCTCCTCGACACAGAGAGTTGGGCCTTCCCATGATGCAGCAAGACCCTGCCCCCCACTACGTTGCTCCGCATGCCTCCAGGCGCGTGCGGAGGGTGGGGTTTCCTCTTTAAAGGCCGGCCTCACAGTAAGTTCTGGGCCGGTGAACAGAGCGTGCGTCTGGATGAACTAGTCCCCTGCCTGAAAGCTAAGTGCACGATCTTGTTGTGGTTAACTCTGTGTGTGCCCTTCCCCCACCTGCCTTAGCATTCCTCCTCCTTCCCTCTCCACCCTCCTATACGTGATTGGGAGTGTACCCCTGTAGTGTGTGCAGTGTGTGTGTGTGACCTTGTTCCCCGTCATTTCCTAGAGTGAGTGAGTGGGCGGCGTAAAGGGGCCTTCGAGCCTGGCGCTTCTCCCCTCCCCCCTCCTGGTGCTCTTCTCTTCCCTGCCCCCCTCCGGTATGCAAGCCCTTATTTCCCCTTCCCTTTTGCCCAGGTTCCCTTGCCCCCGTCACCCTGCACCAGACCCCACATTTCCCCCATCCCTGTGGGGTGTACAAGGCTTGAGTGTGTGAGACCCACTCCTTTCCAGAGCTCTGTGCCCTATGATGATAGGGGCTTAAGTTCCAGGTGTGAAAACCCATGGAACGGTCCACATACCATCCTGATGGGTTTCTGGGAATCCCATCGAACAAGACAGAGACTCCTGAGAGTATGTAGTGCACCTGGGAAACCCTCGTCCTTCCCCCTTTTCCCCTACCCCGCTGACAGATTCACCGGCACATACCCGTGCGCACTTTCCCCACCTGGAACCATGGACGTGGCCCAGGAAGTCGGGAGGCTAGTCCATGCGGTGTAGACCCTGGCCATGCAGATAAAGGATTTGCAGGATGAGCATGCACAACTTGCTACAGTGGTGGCCCAACAGCAACCTGCTCCCCCTCCTGTAGCAGCAGTGTTGGCATCCCCCGCTGATGCGGTTGAGGACAACGAGGCTGCCGCCCCAGCCCTTGTGGCTGCTCCCCCTTTACCACCACCCTCTGTGGCCCCGTGAGAACTGTGGGGGCCATGCATTGACAAATTTCAGGGAGATCGTAAGGCTTGCTGAGCATTTTTGGCCCTCTGTGACCTCACCTTCACCACCCAAGCAGCTACCTACCATACAGATGAATTAAAGATCGCCTTCATGATTGGGAACTTGGGGAGTGTGGCCCTGGAATGGGCCACTAATCTATTAACAATCAAGAGCCCCCTTTTGACCAACTACCAGGAGTTTTTAAGGGAATTTCGTTTCTTGTTTGATCACCTGCATCGGCTTCGGGACGCCGAGACAGCTATCCTGACCCTACGCCAATGGAATACATCACACAGTTCCAACACCTTGCCCTAGAATTGCACTGGTCAGGGAATGCCCTTCGAGTGCACTTTTGGAGAGGACTAGCAGATGACATTAAGGATCAGCTTGCATATGTTGCTCTTCCAGATACCTGGGCAGCTGTGGCCACCCTGGCACTCCAGATAGATGCACGGCTTGCAGAAAGGTGAAGAGAAAGATGCCAGGACAACAGGAGCTTCCCAGAAAGGCCCATCTCCTTCACGCCCCCTTGCAGCGAAACCCCCGGACAGGCCTCACTCGATGTGGAGCCTATGCAGTTAGGTGCCTCTCGAAGGCCTGTCATGGCAGAAGAACGGGACCAGAGCCGGCGATCGCGAGCCTGTTTCTACTGTGGTGAACCGGGGCACTTCATACAAGACTGCCCGGCCTTACCCGCTGCCCGGCGTCAAGTGGGAAATGCCAGGGGTCGAGACAGGCAGGGAGCATCTTGACCCTGAACATCATCCCATCACTCACAACATATGTGTCGCTCCACCTACGGGTACCCCTGACCCTCCAGGTTGCCCCACATCGATCATTGATAGTCTGGGCCTTGCTGGATTCAGGGGCCTCTGCAAATTTTATGGATATCACCCTGATCCAAAACCATAAGATCCCAGCGCAGTGTAAACAGTATCCTGAAGCAGTCCAAATGATCAACAGGTCACCCCTCAGTTCTGGCCCTGTCACCCAACAAACCACCCCCTTGGAGTGTGTGATGGGGAAGCATCAGGAAACTCTTATCTTTGACGTAGTCTGTGCCCCCCTTTTTCTTGTGGTTCTGGGGCTCTTGTTGTTTCTTGTGGTTCTTAGACAGCACAAACCCCGCATACGTTGGGCCCAATGACAGGTGCAGTTTACATACCCTTACTGTACCCAACACTGTCTCCTGCCTGCTTCGTCTCGATGGGTCATGGCTACTTCACATTGTCTCTCCAGCAAGACAGACCAGGCGCTGCCTCCCAAATACAGCGACCTCGTGGAAGTCTTCAGCAAAACCCACACTGCTCAACTATCTCCCCATCGTTCCTATGATTGCCCTATTGATCTGATTCCGGGGATAGAACCCCCTTTTGGACGTATCTATGCCCTTTCAACCCCAGAGCTAACTGAACTGTGCAGTTACCTTGACGAAACCCTCAAGAATGGTTTCATCCGGCATTCCATCTCTCCAGCAGGGGCCCCCATCTTTTTTGTCCACAAGAAGGATGGAGGCTTAAGACCCTGTGTGGATTATCGGGGTCTCAACAGTGTGACTATCAAAAATCGCTACCCTCTTCCCCTGATACCTGAGCTGCTTAACTGCCTTTAAGAAGCTCAAATCTTTATGAAGCTAGACCTCCGGGGAGCATACAACCTGCTCCGCGTACGACAGGGAGATGAGTGGAAAACTGCTTTCTGTACACAGTAGGGACATTTTGAATACCTTGTGATGCCCTTCGGACTGGCCAATGTACCTGCTGCATTTCAACACCTTATCAATGACATCTTCTGAGACATACTAGACACCTTCGTGATAGCTTATCTAGATGAAATTCTCATTTATTTCTCATCCTACATCCAGTATGTCCAACACGTCTGGCAAGTGCTACAACGATTGCGGATCCATCAACTCTATTGTAAGCAGGAGAAATGTGCATTTCACCTCACCACGGTTGAATTCCTGGGGTTTGTAATTAGCCCAGAGGGAATTCAAATGGACCAAAAGAAATTGCTCTCTATCCAGCAATGGCCACCCCCTAAGGCAGTTAAGGTCCTTCAATGCTTTCTTGGTAGCACTAATTATTACTGCCAGTACATACCCCACTACGTTCTTGGCTCTTGAAGAAGAATCACCCCTATGTTTGGGGGCAGGAACAAGGCTACTGTTTTCAATTCTTGAAAAAAGCCTTTATGCAGGTGCCTCTTCTGCAGCATCCCGATTTTCAGAAGCCTTTCCTTGTCGAAGCAGATGCATTTAGCATTGCTATTGGAGCAGACTTACTCCAAAAAGATGCAGAGAAAATGCCTCTCCCCTGTCCTTATTACTCACAGCAACTGTCCCCAGCAGAAAGCAATAACAGTTTTTGATCGAGAACTTTTGGCAATAAAGGTCGCCTTTGAGTCGTGGTGACAACACCCCATAACAGGGGCCCAACACCCCATAACAGTGACCACAGATCATAAGAATCTAACGTTTCTTCGTACCACCCATATTATGAACCCGCGACATGCCCGTTGGGCGCTCTTCTTTACACGCTTCACGTTTTTAATTCAGTAACGCCCAGGTAAAATGAACCTTCTAGCAGATGCACTTTCACATTACCATGAGGGAAAAGAAGTGGACACTCGACCCCGGGGCCCCATTCTTGATACTCAATTGTTTGCTGCCACGCTCCCCTCCATAGAACAACTACGTCACGTATCCTTGCAAGAGATGCAACAGTTTGAGGACCCCAAGGTTACCCTGCAACATGGTCTGTATAAAAAGGGAAATCAAATCGTGGTACCTCCTTCCTGTCGAGCCCAAATACTTTGGGTGTACCACGATGCCCCATTGGCTGGCCACCCCGGGAACGAACGTACCTTGGCCCTCCTCCAGCATCAGTTCTGGTGGCCTTCGGTAACCACCGACGTACAGCTACGTTTAGACTTGTGCAACCTGTGCCCGCACTAAGGTGGTGAGACAAAACCCGGCAGGCCACCTTCAACTTTCTCCAGTGCCCTTGGGGCCCTGGCAAAGAATTGGGCTTGATTTCATAGTGGATTTACCCCCTTCCCGGGGGTATAATACCACCTTCGTCATCATAGACCACTTTACGTAGTTAGGTCACTTTGTAGCCTGTAAAGGTCTCCCCACTGCACAACGAGCTGCCCTTCTGTTCGTACGCCATGTGATAAAACTTCATGGATGGCCTGCAGAGATAGTGAGTGATTGAGGATCCCAGTTTGTCTCGCATTTCTAGACAGCACTCTTTAAGGCGCTACGAGTCAAACTAAAACCCACCACAGCATACCATCCGCAAGCAAACGGGCAGGTAGAAAGAGTTAACCAGACTCTGGAACAATACTTGAGATGTTATATCAGCTACCTTCAAGACAACTGGTATGCCTGGCTATCCTTGGCGGAATTTGCCTATAACAACGCTCCGAACACCTCCATCAGAAATTCCCCTTTCTTCATAACCTATGGATATCACCCACAGATGGCCTCCCCAGACCTTTTACCAGAACGGTCCTGGCTGCGGGGGCACTAGCACAACAATTACACCAATTGCATGCTCTCGCCAAGAGCACGCTGGAGAAGGCCCGCCAACAGTACAAGCGTTATGCCGACCAGCACCGAAGACCAGCCCCGCAACTTCAACCTGGAGACTTAGTCTGGTTGAACCACCAACATTACCCCTCCAAACAACCTTCATCGAAATTGGATCATAAATATCTGGGACCTTTCCCAGTCTTAAAACAGGTGAATGAGGTAACGTACACCCTCCAACTCCCCCCGCGACTGCACATCCATCCCACATTCCATATTTCGTTGCTCAAGCTGGCCGCTGCCTCGTTTGACTCGACACCGCCAGAGCCAGAACCTCAACCAGACTCTGTGGACACAGACCCTGTTTACAATGTCCGTACCATCCTAGACACCAAGTTGAGGCGTGGAAGACTCCACTACCTCATTGATTGGCGGGGATTTGGTCCTGATGAGCGGTCCTGGGAACGGGCAGCACATGTCTTTGCCCCGCGCCTCCTCCGCCTTTTTCACCACCGACACCCCGAAAAGTCGGGCCCCGCACGATGCCTGGGTGGGTGGGGGCCTCGAGGGGGGGTACTGTCAGCCGCTGCAACTGCTTCTTGGCTTGGCAGTTTCTCCTGGCAGCAAGAGGCCCCGCCCCCACCAGTTCTTATCATAATGAGGCACCCCCACCACCGGCCGGGACTCCGGGACTCCCCGATGCAGCACAGAGATCTGGGCCTTCCCATGACATGGCAGGACCCCTCCCCCCACTGCGTCGCTCCGCACGCCTCCAGGCATGTGGAGGGCGGGGTTTCCTCTTTAAAGGCTGGCCTCACAGTAAACTCTGGGCCGGTGAACAGAGCGTGCGTCTGGATGAACTGGCCCCCTGCCTGAAAGCTAAGTGAACGGTCTTGTTGTGGTTAACTCTGTGTGTGCCCTTCCCCCACCTGCCTTAGCATTCCTCCTCCTTCCCTCTCCACCCTCCTATACGAGATTGGGAGTGTACCCCTGTAGTGTGTGCAGTGTGTGTGTGTGTGATCTTATTCCCCGATGTTTCCTAGAGTGAGTGAGTGGGCGGCATGAAAGGGCCTTCGGGCTGGGCCCTTCTCCCCTTCCCCCTCTGGGTGCTCTTCTCTTCCCTGTCCCCCTCTGGTGTGCAAGCCCTTATTTTCCCTTCCCTTTTGCCCGGGTTCCCTTGCCCCCATCGCCCTGCACCAGACCCCACATTTCCCCCCATCCCTGTGTGGTGTACAAGGCTTGAGTGTGTGAGACCCCCTCATTTCCAGAGCTCTGTGCCCTATGATGATAGGGGCCTAAGTTCCAGGTGCAAAAGCCCGTGGAACGGCCCACATACTATCCTGATGGGCTTCCGGGAACCCCATCGAATGAGACAGAGACTCTTGAGAGTCTCTAGTGCGCCTGGGAAACCCTCGTCCTTCCCACTTTTCCCCTACCCTGCTGACACTGAGACAGACACATTTGTGCTCCAGGGGGTGCATGCCAGAGAAGGGGCACAGAGCTGTCATATCTTGGAATGCTCCACTGACAGTACAGTCCTAACTGTACCCCCATGGAGCACAAGCAACCAAAACAGAGCAGAAGTCCCTCTACAGCTCCACGGAGCATGCCTCCTACCTTCCAGCACCTCCACGGAGCCCAATTGACACTGTTCACAAGCCCTGCAGAAGAGCACCTCTCTGCAAGTACCACCACAGAGCTCCTGTCTCTCCCCTCTCCCTACCCCTGTGTGTGATGTGTGGCTCTCTTAGCCCTTCCTTTTACCTTAAAGTACATTGTGGATGGCACTAAAAATGAATAATTCACAAATAACATCCTGCTTTAGAGCAGGCACTAAGAAAATGGCATTAAAATTGATAATTTACAATAAAAAAAGGACAAAAATTTAAACAATAAAAAACACATATTTTGGTGTTTTTAATCAGAGAATTTAGGTTCTTTTTATTTTTCCAATCTTTTGGCAGAGAAAACTAGGAACCTTGGTCATGACACAGCCAGGAGTGGAACCTAATATTAATATTATTTTTAATTGATTGATTGATTGATTGATTGATTTAAACTTCTATCTCACCCTTTCCCTAAGGCTCAGAGTGGGTTACAACATTAAAATCACATGAAAATAGAACTACATAAAAACATATAACGACCCCCACAAAAAAAGATCACACCTACCCCTATACCCACCTGTCAAACATGGGAACCAAAGTGAAAAGTGTTTTGCAAGACACCCAGATTTTGGCTTTGATGAATATCCAGAAAAGGGAGTTCCAACATACGGTTTCCATGCAGTGCAATGTTCCCGCAATGAAGGTCCATGCAGTTTCTGCGTGAAATTCACGGGGTTTGGCATAGGTCCCGATATATGTGAGCAACATAAATAATACAAATTAATCAAATTGTGCAAATTATGCATTTAATTGCAAATGAGTTTCTCAGATGGCCATTCAATCAATCCTGGACATGTTTTCTATGCAAAGCACAATACCTCTCAGTCTCTCCTTCTAACAGTGGGCCATGGGGTGCTTCTGGCAGCTTTGACTGGGGCTCAGTGGCTCCAAAATATGTGCCAACTACCAACAGCACTGGAACCCCATAGCCCACAGAGTTGGTCATCCATTGGCTAGGTCATAGTGCTCTACAGTTCAGTGGTACGGATGTGCGAACGCGGTTCAGACATTCGGGGTTTGGCCCGAACTCAACCAGTTCGAATGGCCGAACCGAACAGCCAAACCGATCACCAAAACCTTTAAACAATTTGAACACATTTGGGTGAGTTCTGGCACGTTCTTGAGGGAAAAAAAACTGCCTGGTAGGTCCAGGGAGGGGGGCAGGTGAGGAGGGGTGGAGAGTCTTGGACCAGCAGCCAGTCTGCCCAATCACCATTCCTCTATTTCCTCAGACCACTGGCTTGGCAGTCTGCGATTGGCCATGGGCTAGGCTGCACAGAGTCAATGGGGCTTGTGGTAAGATGGGTGCAGTAAGTAACAAAAGTAATTACCCTCCCTACCATATCATTCTGCGCTAGCCACTGATCTTGTCACCAGGCATTTTCAGAAGTCTCCCGCTCCCAGCAGTTTGTGTTCCTCCGAATCCATTGCCATCCTCCTCCTTTTCACCCATTTCCACACATATACCTCCATAGTTTCATTTATTTAGATTAGATTAGATAGATTTAGATGTTATACCTGGCATCAAGAAGCAGCCACTCCAGTCCCAGGTCCCACCGTCAGGTTTCTGGGGCCTACATTACAGGCTTGGAGAACTGTCCTTCCACTTCATCCAGAAGCTGCCACTGTAGTCCCAGGACCTACCATCAGGGTTCTGGGGCCGTCATTCCGCTCACAGGGAACCATCATTTCACCGCATCAAGAAACAGTCAGCCATTCCAGACCTAGCACCCACCAACAGAGTTCAAGGGCCTACATTACAGGCAGGGAGGGCTGTCATTCCACTTCATCCAGAAGCTGGCACTCTAGTCCAAAGACCCACCATCAGTGTTCTGGGGCCGTGATTCCGCTCACAGGGAGCCATCATTCCACNTTTTTAATCCCCCACCTTTATATTTACCCATGATTATACGTTGCCCTGTTTTATATGTTTTATATTTGTATTTTATAGATTTTAAATTGTTTTTATTGTTGTAAACCGCCCCGAGCTGCATTGCAGGATGGGGCGGTATAAAAATCTATTAAATAAATAAATAAAAAATACTCTAAACAAAGGATTCAGATAAACAGATCTCAAACAAGCATTCGTATAATGTGTTCATTGTGTTCCTTGTAGGGACCGAACTGAACTTCCGAACCGAACTCGTTTTTTGAACCTAACCCAATTTCTGAACTCAGTTCTGTTCGCCCATCCCTAGTTCCTTGAACTTTTTTTCTTAAAAAATGAAGAACCTGGTAAAAATTAAAAACTGCCTGTTTCTAACTGATGAACAGGAAAGAGGGAAAAATTAATAAATAAATATATTATATATCATAAATAGCCCTAATATCAACATGCTTTAAAAACAGGAGCAAGACCAAATCCTGCATCCTTCATTCTGGAGAATACAATCTCCCCAGTAGAAAGCAACACCTAATTTATTTTTTTTAATCCTTCTTCTTCTTCCCCTATGGAAATGTAAAGCGGTTGTTGCTCTCATTCCTACAAAACCAGTTAGGGTTTTATTTGTTTGTTTGTGGGTTGTTGTAGGGTTTTTTCACCATTTCTCATAGCAGACTTTTATATTTACAAAACTAACATTTCTGTATCTGGACATGCTCTCTGTCAAATCTGTCCCTGTGCTTTATTGGTACTTGCTATGAAAAGAAGTTCTCCGAGCATAAGGATCTTGTACTCGATAGATAAATCAGTTTCCCATTCCATTATTAGATCTTCTGGACGTTTCTTCACATATAGCCAGATGCAGTCTTTTCTTTCTCCACTATTCCAACACTTATTTCTATTAACATCAATTTTCAACTGTATTTTTTGGGATCCAATAAACAGTAGATAATTTCTCCTTTATTCCTTGTAGTTTTAGAATGAAGAATTGATAAATTTATGACCCTGTGTATTTTGTCCCAGGTATTATTGTTTATAATTTATGTTTCTGCTTGGTGAGCTCACTATTTTGTCTACTTAACCTCAAAAACCAATGGTTGGTTATTGGTTTAGCTCATGGAAAGTGCTGAGAACTGTAAAGAACATTGGATATACACTCTGAAGTCACCAGGAGGAGGCTAGTTTAGGGCCCAGTTCTGCATGATCTCTGAACAGTCATTATCTGTGTGGAGTTCCATTGAGTTCAATTCTACAAGCAGAAAATCCAACGTCTGCAAGCAGAATAAATTATGCAAATTAACCAGAAAATAATGAAAAGGGTTCATGCAAATTAATTTTCCAGTATGCCATTCCTCAGTTTTGAACATCTATTATAAGAAAAAAGAAAAAAAGAAAACCCCTCACAAATTCCTGCACAGATCTATCAGCTGTACACTGCTCCACTCCACTCCGGCAACTGTGGCACAGGGTCCCA
>QEPC01011582.1:86162-96198 GCA_003113815.1 Sphenodon punctatus | reverse complement strand
ACTGTTCAGGAACAGTAACTAGCTCAGAAGGTGTTGGGAAGGGGGGAGGCAATCAGTTTTGTTTCTTGTTGCGCCCGCCTCACCACAAGCTCCATTGGCTCCGTCCAATCTACCCGGGGCCAATCACAGACTGCGAAGCCAGTGGTCTAAGGTGAAAAGGGTTGGTGGTTGGGCAGGCTGGCTGCTACTCCAAGCCTCTCCACCCCTGGTGCCTGGAAGTCTGCTCCTCATCTGTCTCCCCCTTCCTGTCACGTTTTGCCTTCCAGTAACATGTTTTTGCCACCAGAACTCACCCGAACACGATCCGAACTGACCAAACTGTTCGGTCATTTCGACGTTTGGAATCTAGTTCAGTTCGGTCACTTCGTGTTCAGATTCAGGTTCGGGTTCGGTCGTCCGAACAGACCGAGTTCGGTCCGAACTCGAACTTCTGAACCGTGTTCGCACATCCCTAATTTCTGGTAGCCACAACACACTGACAACATTATTGGTTACAAAGTGGTAACCATTTATTAACCAACAGTTTAACCAATTTATTGCATTACCTTTTTCCTGTTCACCACATTGTTGTTTTCCTGTCCATTCCGCAGTTGCCAGCTAGTTCTGCTTGCCATAAACGCTTTCCTATTTACACTGGACCAGCTTTCATATTTAACTTAGCTAGCCAGTGGATACTTGGTTCAGATCTGATGGATACAGCTGTGCTACTGGCCAATAGCACCGTTTACCTGCTAATGGTCAATATATTGTGCCTAGATGCTAGATGACATGGCCAACTTTGGTTTTAGCCAGAAATGAGAGAACGTGGAAAAATGGAAAGGCATTTAAACAGTACATCGGTTATCTGGTAATGGTAAATCTATTTTGAAGTTACCCAGTAACAGTATTAATCAGCATTTTGGATAGCCAAATAGCTGCAAGAAAGTTAAAGGCAGAACGTCTCTCCATTATAAACATGGGATTTCTGAAGCCCCGGTATTGAGGATACCGCTTGTGCTACAGTTCTGAAAATTTATCCACAGCTTAGATTTGTGGGGGCCATCATATGTGCAAAGTATGAAGAAGATCAAGTAAGAAAATCAAAAATTATAATTGTTTAAAAGTTAATTGGTTGTGGTGCAAATGCACAGCATCCTGATGATTTTGAATCATTGAGATCTCCTGGCCTGATGAGTTGATGCCCCAGATTTCATAGCCTTGGAGCTTGAGGTCTAGTTCAAGTGCTGGTGTTCTGTGATAATGATTGGTACAGCCAAAACCAAGCCATTAAACATTAAAAAAATCAGTTCTGCTGGCTGGCACATGCACAGTTGGGCAGCCTCTGACCTCCATTTGTGTTGTTAGAAAAAAACAGTGTGGCGTCGGAGACAGAGCAGCACCTCTGCTCTCCATGGCCACCTTTCCATGTACCATGGGATAGTGCTGGAAAGAGGAAGAGAGCGGGAAGGTGGCAGGCAGAAGGGCCAGTGAGGAGGACAAGCTGCGCCTGCCAGGTGAAGGAGGCCCATGCCCTCCGCAGCAGCAGCAGCAGCAGAGGTGGAGGATGCCAGCCCTGTGCAGGTGGAGGAGGAGTTGCCCCTGCCTTCAGACATGCATTGCCTGACTTGTGCCATCAAGTCTGCGTGTGTAGCTCTGGACCAACTGTCCCAGGTATGTGACTCCTTAGCAAAGCAACATCATGACCTGGGATGTTGTCAGGCAGAGAATGCAGCCTACTACACCTATATGACGCAGACTCAGCAGGTCAATGTTATGTTTCATTGGACCCTGATGGAGCATTCTGGGGCGTAAGCCTGGTGGCTGGATGCCACTCAGTCTGCTGGCAGGCAGATGCCCCCACCACTAGACCTCCCACCAATACCAGTGCTGCCACCCAAGGTTCTCCTCCATCCCAGGGTTCTCCAAGGGATACCTGCCTCTGCTCCTGTTGGGGACCAAGGATGGGTGAACAGAACCGAGTTCGGAAATTTGGTTAGGTTTGGTTCAATTTGGAAATTTGGTTCGGTTCAGAAGTTCGGTTCAGTCGACCGAACTATTCAAGTTTGGTCCAAACTCCGAACTTCTGAACAAAGTTTGGAAAGGAACTTTCCCATTATAAAAGGGTCCCAGCCCAGCAGAACTCACAGTTCCACCGGAAACAGCGTTTCCACAATTAGTGGTACGGCATGGTAGAGGCTTTCATTCCACTAGTTTCATTCTGCTACTTCCGCAGTTCTGCTAATTTCATTCCTCTACCTCCACAGGCTTCACAAAATAGCAGAAACATGACATTTTCGCTACTTCCATCATTCCGACAGCGCCACAAAATTGCAGAACAGTGGTTTTCCGACAGTTTCCCCAATTTTTCCACAATTCCGCAATTTGCAGAATGCCGGCTGAATTAGCGGAATGTCCTCAGAAAAACCGCAGTGTGGCGCAGGCAATTCTGAAATGGCAGAATGGAATCGCGGCACGGTAACAGCTGCTGCCGCATCAGCCCTAGTTAGCAGTGTAGCAGCAAACAGTCAAATTCACTTGAGAAAGGGTGTCTCTGGGAGGTGGGTGCCAATTATTATTTTTTGGCACTTCTCTTTCTATTGGCTGCAGCCTTGTCCCAATCAAACTAGCCATCAGGCTTGGCCAGCCAATCAATTCAAAATATGCCTTACTCCATGACTCAACTGTCCCCTTCCATTCCCCCCTCCTACCAAATATGGCACTGTTTCCGGAAGCTTCAAGGAGCTTTTCCAGTCAAGCATTTCTGAAGTTTTCCAAACAGTTCTGAAGTTTTCCAAAGTTTCCGAAGTTTTATGAAGAACGGCTGCATTTCCCTGAAGTTCAGAAACCATGGTTTCCGGGTCAAAGACCCCAAAATTCAGCGATTTCTGAATAATTCTGAAGACTTAGTTTCAGCCCTAGTCAAAACCAAAATTTTGAATTGGACCTGAAAGACTAAAGGCAGCCAGTGCAGGGAGTGGAGCATTGGTGTAATGAGTTCATGACAACCCGTCCCCGAGGGGAGATAGGCCACAGCATTCTGCACCAGCTGCAGTCTCTGAACCATCATCAAGGGTATCCCCACATAGAGTGCATTGCAATAGTCCAGTCTTGAGGCAATGAAAGCATGGATGATGGTGGCCAGGTCAGAGTTCAGGACACATGGCCAAAGCCATCACATGAGAAAAGCGCTCCTCACCACAGCTGCCACCTGGACATCCAGGAGAAGCTGCAAGTTGAGGATCATCCCCAGACTACGGAACTGAGGGACCAAAGAAGGGCGAATCCCATCAATGATGGGGCCACCATTTCCTCAACCCCACGCACCAGCATCACCTCCGTCTTTTCACAATTCAGCTTCAGACAGCTCGCCCTCAACCAGTCCCCCACAGTGGCCAAACACTGGATAACCACCGAGACTGCCAAGCCTGGATCTGCTGAAAAGGAGAGGTAAAGTTAGGTGTCATAAGTATATTGATGAAAACGTATGCTGAACCCTCTCACGACCTCACCCAAAGGCTGCATGTACTTGTTGAACAAGAGAAGGGACATAATAGAACCTTGTGGGACTCCACATGTGAGGTCCCAGGGAGACGACAAACACTCCCCAAGAACCATCCACTGAATTATCACATCCAGAAAGGAGCAGAACCATTCAAGAACAATTCCTCCCACCCTGGCATGGTCCCGCAAGCGAGTCACAAACATATTGTGGTCAACGGTAGCAAATGCAGTCAACGGATCTAACAAGATCAAAAGAGACAATCTACCCTGATCTAACTCACAGTGCATGTCGTCAGCCAAGGACACAAGCTCAATCTCAGTGCTAATTCCCATATGAAAGCCGGACTGTGAGGGATCCAGAAAACTGATATGATCCAGTTGCCCCTGAAGCTGCCGAGCCATCACCCACATGATAACCTTACCTAAAAAGGGAAGGTTAGAGACTGGTCGATAGCCGATGAGGAGTCAATGTCAAGCAATGTTTTTTTAGCAGAGGCCACACCACTGCCTATTTAAGGTGACCTGTCACTCTGCCCTCCCTGGGGGAGGCATTGACCACCCCCTCCAGCAACGGCCACAGTGTCTCCCAGCTGGCCTTAACCAGCCAGGATGGGCAAGGGTCTAGTTCACAACAGGAGGCTCTAATCTAACTTCCCCAAGAACATCTGCTGCATTAGCGGGTGACACCCACTGAAACTGATCCCATTAAACAGGACAAGGCAGGGCTTCCATTATCTCTGGTTTTCCTACTGCAGCAAGAGTGGCATCGAAATTGTGGTGAATTCAAGCAATTTTATCCACAAAAAAGTAGATAAACATTTCACAGCAAGCACTGGAAGATTCCAGTTCCAGGCGGAGGGAGGCTGGACTGACCAGCCCCCGTACCTCCTGGAAAAGCTCAGCTGGACATGACTTCGCAGATGCTATGAGGGCAGCAAAGAATGCCTTCTTCACTTCCCACAAAGCCAGTGCCACTGCATAGGTTCTTAAACTAACTCTTTGCTGCAACCAATCAGCTTCAGTCCGAGTACATCAGCTTCACCGTAACTCCAAACACCATCCTTCATGCTTCATCTGTTGTAGATCCTCTGTAAACCAGGGGGAACTGCATTGTCAGAGTTCAGGGAGTAGATGTCTAGGAGCTGTTTGGTCAACAGCCTAATTAAGCAAGGTGTTCCAAAGAGCTACAAGGTCATCAAGTGAGCTGTAACTCCCCAAAAGCATTCTGGAACATTTTTGGTTCCATAAGTCTCCAGGGATGAACAAAAAAAACTGGTTCAGCACCTCTCCGGGGGCAGATGTGTGTCGGGAGACTGGCCTGAAGGAAGTAATGATCCATCCATGACAAGGGCACAGCTGACATCTCCCCAACCAATAGATCCCCCACCTCAAGGCCAGTGCAAAATATCAGGTCTAGGGTATGTCCCCCATCATGCATTGTGCTAACAACCCTCTGAGACTGTCCCATGGTTGTCAAGGCAGCCATGAACTCACGCTCCGCTCCCCCAAGACTGGCATTGGTGTGGATGTTGAAGTCCCCTAGGACTATTGCCCTCAGGGACCACAAGCCCACCTCCAACACCAGCTTCGCTAGAGCGTGCAGGAATTCTGTTATACATGTAGGTGCACGGTATACTAGCAGCAGCCCTAATCTGTCTTTGGACAAATCAGTCACAAGATGGAGGCCCTCAATACCCAACATGATTTGCACCTGATACCTCCTCACAGACCACGTATCTTTAAAAGTAAAGGTTACACCTCCCCCGTCCCCTTCAGTCAAGGTTGATGCTGTACGGGGAACCCAGCTGGAACAAGGTGAGCCAAAATTGGCCCTGACTCAGTGTCCAGCCATGTCTCTGTAATACACACGAGGTTGGCTGCCTGGTCCAGGACTAATTTCCAGACCATTGTTGACTTATTGGCAACCAACCTTGCAAGAAGCAGCATCAGTACTAGGCCAGGGGGCCTCCAATTATCGACCACCTCACTGCCTTCCAGGAGGCCAATGACAGGGGCAGGCACTAAGCACCTGTTCCTTCTCACAGATATAACCAACCTCCAGGAGGGACCATCATTCTTCTCTTCCTATTAGGATACTGGGAAGGATGAGGATGAGGATCCTCTTCCTATGAGGATGAGGATCCTCATAATTCTCCTCTTCCTATGAGGATACTGGGGGGAGAAGGTTGCAACCTCCTGTCTTGAAGGCTGGTCATCAGCAGGAGCGGGAAATTGCGATCAGCTGTAGGGTGGAGAAGATGCCGCTCTCGCACGCAACAAGGGAGAGGGGTCAGGGAGGACCCGCCTCTGGGCTGCCCCAACAAGAACAGGGGCCGGCCACCGGCCGTGCCGCCGGCACGTGCCGAAGGGGCACGGCCAAAAGGGCGTGCCCTTTGGTGGGGCCCTTCAGTGGGGCACGTCGGCTGAGGCCGCTACAGAAGTTTAATATTATTACTGTATGGTGGCAAGGGGGAGTTGGCTAAATGGGGGATGAGTATTCTTACCCCTGGGGTGAGCAGGGGGGAGGAGGAGTTGGATTTGTGTTTGGATAGTAAGAGGGAGGGATGAGAAGGATGGGAAGTGAGGTGGGAATTTATGTACTACTGATGTATTATAGGAGATTGTATATGATGAGGAGTATTATGCTGGATTATTTGTTGGGCCAGCTGTGGAAATTATATGATGTTTAATTATTGCGCTATGTTTATGGTATTTTTGTAATTCTGGTATATGGTTGGTTGTCCCTCCCCTTCCTGGTGAGAGCAGAAGGGGGGGTGTTGAAGGACACCTCCTTCCCTCCTGGTGGCAGCAGGAGAAGATGGTGGTGGTGGAGAAGTGATGGTGGGTTACCAGAAATTAGGTAGGGGAAAGGGGTATGTTATCTTGTGGGATTTCATGTTAGAGTTAATTATTGGACTGATTGTTAGAAATATTTTTGAATTATGAGGGGTTGTTTTTTTGGTTTGAATTGAACTGTTATATTGAATTTATATGGATGTTATACTGTATTTATCTATTTTCATTTTTGTTTGCCGCCTCGAGTTGCCTTGGCGAGAGAGTACAGGATAGAAATTAAAAATAAAATGAAATTAAATGAAATAATTGCCCCCGGCCCATCACAACCCCGATGGCTGTGGGATCCCCCCTTGCCCGCCCCCCCTGGAGGCTATCCCACCCAGATGGCAAGGGAGATGCCCCACCCCCAACCCCCGTGTCACCCTCTCACAAGAGGGCAAATATTAACTTTCCCATAGTGGGACCACCTCCCCCCTTTCACTGGGGGGTGGGGAGGACCACCCCCTCCATCCCTAACCCAGTCCCTCCCTCCCCCACTCTCACTGGGGGAGAAACACATTTCCTGAAACTTTCATAAACAATAGTCCCTCCACCCTAACCCAGTCCCCTCATCCTCACTTGTTACCAGGGTATGAGACCCAGCCGTGCTCCACATAAGCCCACACAGCCCTTCAAAGTCCTGTCCTAATCCTCCACCCAGTCCATCCAAACCATCACCCTGGGTGCAAGGCTCTTTGATCCAATCCCACACCCTTTGATTAAAATCCAAATCCTCCCCCAAATCCCGCCAAAGGTCATGCCCAAGGGCCCTTTGGTTCTGGACCTTCGGTACATGGCTTGTGGTGCTGCAGGGCAGTAGGCCACTTTTCAATCCCCCCCGGCTCTCACTTATTTCGTTGTAAACTGGGAACAACCCAACTACATAAAATGGTGTTAAACTGGGTCTAATCTCATGCCAATGAAATGAAAATTAGGCCTTAATTGAGAGTGCTTTCCTCCCTTGTGCATAATCTCCCACCATTATTGCGACTTATCTGAGTACGGGTACTTTCAGACATGACGCTAACCATCCTTTAACCACCCTTGGTGGTTATTTATGCATGTTGCAGGGCTGCATAGGGCACCAATACAGCCCTGCAACATGCATAAATAACCACCAAGGGTGGTTAAAGGGTGGTTAGCGTCATGTCTGAAAGTACCCTACATCTATATGAGGAGGAGTCTTATGGAAGAAAAAGCCTGAGACTATTATTACTGTAATGATTGCAAATATCAAATGAACATAACGAACCACATCATTTCATTCATCAGAGGCATTTTCAGGGTGAAGCTGCTACACTGGAAAACTAAAGATCTGAAGGGTTAGAATTTCTGATGATACTGGGAGAATGGAAAAGAAAGAGATAACAGTACTATGGTCTGCAATAACCCATGCTGAGTAGATATTGAAAAATCAATGAATCAAGCTAACCATAGATTGTTGCCATGAACTTTCTTAATAGATCTGCAAAAATTCAGATGATGTACAAAAATGTGTATATTGTGTCTTCTCATCTTAAAAGATGATGTACTGCAAAGTAATGATACTCCACTAATAATAAATGAAATAAGTTCCTTTCAGATCTTCAAACTTGCTCTCGTTCCGAATGGAATAGTTGCTATCTGATATGAATGTATTCTGGGCAATGGAAATGCAGAAAAATTATGAATTTTCACAACATCTGCAAATTTAGCAGATACCCTATGTCATCATCTCCCTAATTTACTGAAAGACTGTTCATCACAATGCAATAAAATGAAAATTATGTACATTCAGGAAGTGAAGCATATTCTTAATGCTAACTTGTCAGAAGTAGTGTAATTACCACCTTCAGTGAGTCATGATCTTTCAGCAAGACACATTTTCATTCTCCGTACAAGAGGAAATTTGCAGAGGTACCAGAACTGAATTTTATTCAGCGCTTGACAATAAAACCTGTTTGGGTTATATTGTCATATGAATAAACCAATTCTTGGAGAATGCAATGTGTTCCCTAAAACATATTGCACAACCTTACCCCTGAGGAAAACTATCATTAAAAAGCAATTGGCTGAGTGTGATTGTAGGAATCCTATCAGAAACATATAATCTAAACTGGATTATAAAAGTCAGCTCTATGATGTAAAGTTCTAAAAGGAAAAAAAAATCAATGCCATAACAGAGCACATAGGGAAAAAATGAAATTCTAATTGTATACAGCACACTTTACAAGGGCTAGGCATTATTACATCTTGTACATATTTTTTTTTATGAATCTGTTAAAGAAACAGCATGGCTTTCTTGCCATCATAGCTAGAAAATGAAGTATTCAATCTACTGGTGGTGGGAGTGGTCCTGGTATATATTCAATCTACTTGGGGCGTGGGGGGGAAATCAGTACAACTGGGGGAGGGGGGAGTGGTCCAGATATGTCAATATATATATTAACAGGCTACACGTTATTGAAGAATTATGGAATCTAATAGAGTACCTGTGAAATGAAGCATGGCATCAGTATTCCTTTCTGCACACTGACAGTTATTGCTTCAAACACTTTCCCCTCGTTACCTGGCTATTGAAGAGTGTGGGCAAGTTATTTTTTCCTGATTGTTTTGGAGACCAAAACGACCCCTCTTCATAACTGCAGGATTTTACCTTCAGTACATACTTTGATTGTGCCATTTAAAGATTTTTAGAGCTGATCTCTTAGTCCCTATTCAGATGACATATTGGCCATTTGGGGTAAGAAAAATCGCTGGAAGTGTCCTTTTAGAAGAAAAAAAAAGTGTCCTTTTTAGAAGAGAGTTTCTGTCAGAGGGGCTCTGTCAAGCTGCTGGGTTGAGCAGTCCCTGCATCTGAAAACATGAGTTTTCCCATGTGTGCTCCACAGCCACAGCAAGGGCTTGAAGAAAAAACATTTAGGAACTCTTAAACTGGGCATTCACATGTTCTCTGAGATGGTTGTCAGAAAGGTTTATGACAGCCCCATTTACTACCTTTTACCAGTATATTTGTTTGCCCTATAGGGGTGTTGCAAATAGCTGAAACAGGGAGCTCATTTACTACCTGTGGGTAATACATGCACTTTTGAGAACTATCTTGGGTATGAAAAGGGCTAACCAATCATCAATTGGATACCTGGATATCTGAAAATTGATACCCAGTCATCTATTGGGTACCCAGATACCTGAAACCTTGTTATTTCTGGTACCAATTTTAAAAAAAAAATATTTCCTGGTTGCTGATTAATAAATTGGGATAGAAAACTGAAAAATTGGGAGAGAAAACCCCAAAATTGATACCAAAAGTTTACATTCTCGAACCAGAAGTTAACATTTGAGGATATTGGGTAACCAAAATAGGTTGCAAATGGGTACTGATTAGGGATGGGCAAACAGATCGCAGTTCAGGTTTGGCCATTCGGTTCAGTCCGGTTCAGTTCACCCATTCGGTTAGGCTGTACGGGTTGATCGCCGCATTCGGGTTTGGCCGTTCCGTTCGGTCCTGTTCAGTTCGGGCATTCGGAAAAAGGCTCTCTGTGTGAGGAATGATGGGTCCTGGGGCTAGAATGCCAGCTTCTAGGTATTGGCCACAGCCCTCCCTGCCTGTAACTTGCCCCCAGAACCCTGACAGTGGGTCCTGGGGCTGGAGTGGCCGTTTCTTGATGCGGTGGAATGACATCGCCTCTGTGCGAGGAATGGTGGTCCGACCCATGATGGTGGGTCCTGGGGCTAGAGTGTC
>QEPC01011582.1:50955-67069 GCA_003113815.1 Sphenodon punctatus | reverse complement strand
CAAGAAAAGACCTATCTGAGGGGATCTTCTGTGTGTGCCACCATTGCCATGGTGATATGAGATCACTGAGATGTATTTGTGATGCTATTTGGCCAGTGGAGATGTTAATCATATCTTCTCATTGTCTTGTGACAGGGCTCCCCCTCCCCTTTGTTGTTTTAATTACAGCCTCACTAGACTTAGGGACATGAAAACAAAATGAATTAAATGAAAACAAATGAAAATTCATGTGTTTTCTTTTTCATTTGCTTCCTAATTTGTTCGTTTTCATTTCCTGGTTACTAAAACGAATGGGACTTCATTCATTTTAGAAACTAAATAAAACAAAAATGAATTGCACACCTCCCTTGAAATTCCTCCCTACTACCGTAAATTCTATGATTTTTAATGTTTTTTTGTCACGCTTAAACACTTGAAATCATGACTTCAGGAAGCATCCTAACACATGTTCAGTGTGTACTCAGGTACCACAGTGATGGGTACATTAATGTCTGTAATAATAAGTGAATAAATAATTTGAGTGAACTATATTTCAAACTTCCTCTAATTAATGTAATTGTCATACATCAATATTTTTAAAAATATGTTGTAAAGCTGTACCCTGATAAACGTATCTCTGCTTCACCTAGCAGCTCTTTAAGAACCATCTGATTGATTTTCTCCAGAGCTATGGAGTTTTCATAAATACTTTAATGTAAATCACAGTATTTTGGATAACTCAACAACTCTTTTCTAGGGAGACAATGTTTTCTTTCACTTTCCCTTGTTATGAAGAGAACAGTGATTGACTGTGTGTCTGAACACACAGTACATCAAGAGATTCAGAAAGTGTGGGAAGCAATTACTCGATCCAGTGCCAGCAACATTATCGGTTTCTCTCTAAAAATATGACCCAGTGCCCATGAGTGACAGTGCCATCCATCATATCTAGGAACAGACCACTGCATGGTGTGGTAAGCTAGCACATTTTTAGCCCGCTTGGTCTATAGGAGAATTTATTGCTGCCACAGTTGAATCTCTGCGGGTCTTTGTATCACAAAAGCATTGCACAGCAACTCCTTATCAGAACTGTTGTCTGAACCCTACTAACTACAAATGAATGAGCTTGAGATTGCGTGGGTAGTTTTCAGCTTCAAGACAACAAATAGGTCTACCTTTGAACTCCCAAACAGAGTTTTCTCAGATAAATTCCTTATCAAGTTGGAAGTGGAATAGAAAATAGAAGACAATTATCTAAAGGCAGTTGTCCACATTTTTGGTCATATTAGGGCTAGCAGAACTGGAGGTGGGAGCAATGTTCATAGAGTCACTGAGTTGGGACAGACCCTCAAGGGCTGTCTGAGGTAACACATACTGTACATAAATCACCCTAACATAAATACACTCTTCTTTAACAATGGGGGTGGGGGGGTACTAGTTGGTGCTAATAGGGACCACCTCCCTAAAATTTTAGATACCTACCTCCTTAGCCAGTGATGTTTAGGGCACTTGTGATGGTCTGGCTTTTGGTTTGAAACACTTGAGAACTGAACTCAGGAGTTCTGAATCTTTCAACATGAGACTCTACCATATATGCTACAAGACCTCTCTCTCATGGCTCAGGCAAATGGTAAACCCAGTCATGCCACCGTGGCTTCATAGGAATGCAACTCCATTCTCACTGTCTCACATGGACAAAATTGCTACATTGGATGTGTTGATTTTTTCTCATTTCCTACAAGAGTCTTTTTTATCAGGTTAAGTTTGGAACTTGTGTTAGATGTTTGCCCTAAAAAGTAAGGTGGGCCCTTAATTTCATTCATCACCACTGGTGGCTACCACCCTGTACAGAAGAGGAATGAGTGGAGCCTTGGTCATATTCTCTCCACAGCCCCCAAAGTGTTGGCAACACAAGCTGAGGGTAAAGCTGAAATGGGCAGTGGGTTTATTATCTGTGGGTATTATTCCTACTTTGGGTAACCGTGTGCATACCCAAATGATCAAAATATATTTCCAATATCCAGTTTTTGTGCGTTCCATTTCAGTTTTGTTTCTTTTTTTACAGATACTGACAGCATGAGATAACAAAAATATCAAAAATGACTAAAATAACCAGTCTGAAAAACAAGAAACAGTAAAAATGGAATCACCGAAAGGGTGCCTGAAAATGCAGATATCAGTTGTTACCCTAACTGCCGTTTTCAGTTTGGGTAATGCAGACTGATAATCATCCTCTTGATTGTGACTGTGGGTGTTTTTAGATAAGCACCTTCCCACCCATTACCCAGTCATCTCCTACCCATCATGCATGTTGCAGGGGTGCATTGGTGCCCTATGCAGCATTGCAACTTGCATGATGGGTGGGTGATTGGTGGATAATAGGTGGGAAGGTGTTTGTCTAAAAGCATTCTTTATGGCTTTACTATGGCAATACCATTGCTCCAAGTTAATGGGAAATTAATCACCAATGCCATGTTAGTTTTCAAACATAACATCTTTCATCCTCCGCCCCGACTCAAGCAGAGCCTCAGAAAATTCATTTCCATTCACTGTTGCTGCAGGACAAATTCTTCTTATTCATGCTGATTTTAACTGACCAGCTTCATTGCAGGACTAGAGTGTTGGAGGATGATGCCTGCAGCTGCGTCCCGATTTCACACCCAAATGAAGCAATCAAAGGAACTCAACAGCACAAAGGAGTAAAGCAAACCAGATGTGAGCCTAATGAGAGAGCCACGGGAAGCAAACTCAGAACACTGAATAGACTTGTTAGTCAAGTCCAAGTCTTTGACAAACAGGTCACTTACAGGAAATTCTAAATAAAGGCTGTTTTGTATTGTTCCTGTGATCACTTAATCTGTGAAAATATATGCTCAGACCCACCAAATCCCACTCATTTTGACTGGCCTCACTCATTATGGGATTAGTTTTAAGGTACTTTAAAAGAAATCTCTCACTTTTGTGATGAAGGGTTTTTCAAAAGACCTCTCTGAGGCATTGAAAAATCTCACTCGTAGGTCTTGGAAATTTCACACATGTAAGACCAGTTTCTTGTATGCAGGTATGCAGGTTTCAGTGAAATTCATTGGACTCAGATACAGATATTCAAAGACAGAATCTATGGAACTATCACCTGTCGAAGCAAGAATGTATGTGTTGGTGATCATAGTGGGAGCTTTACATCTATGGCCTAGATCCTAAAAGAAAAAGCGAATAAGCAATACATATCCTACAGTTTTAACTCATGTAAATGTGGTGGTGCAGTGGTGCGCAGTCCCGCGAACATGCATACCCACCCACCCCATGCCCTGCATGGAGCACCCAGTGGCAATGCAGGTTGCTCCATGGGTGGGTATGTGTGGGGATGCTTGGGGGAGGATTAGTGTGCGCCCATGTGCACATCACCCCCACAGTATCATGCACACTGACCATCCCCTCTGCTGTGGCCTGTTTATAAGCGACTTAAGAGGAGACATGAAAAATGATTAATAGGTAGAGATGTGGTCTGCACACAAGGATAGGGGACAGATCCCTGGCAGAGATCCATGATCTGGATCCCCCTCTTCCTGAGCATAGCCCATGTGCACCACCAACATCTCTGAAGCCTACAAAGCTTTTATTAATTTTCAGGCTAGTTCCTGGAGGGAAAAAGTTCCCCACTCCTGAACTATACTAAAAGTCTTTCTGTCCCTCATTGTGTCCTTGTATCACCTTTCTGGCCATTTTTAAACAGACATGGCTGGGAGGCAGTCACAGACTGTCCACATAGCTCAGGTGAGTGGGGAGTGGTACAAAAGGGCATCTCTATGGGTGGGTACCCCAGCAGCCTCCCCACACTCCCCCTAACACAGACCATGGGGGAGGTGGAAACATGCCAGGCTGGCATCAAAGATTGACATGTCGCAGCTGAGCACTGGGGAACCAAGACTCCCCAGCAATCTCATCCAGTTCCCTGTGTCATACAAAGACTGTTTCCCTGCCCACAGTGCCTCTGAACTGCAGACCACTCAGCTGCCATGGCTGGCTGCTGCGATTCATACAGTCTGGGAATGTTTGAGTGCCTGTCCCCATGGATCATTCTGCTTGCCCCTGCATGGAGCATCCCAGCTTTTTCCCCAATGCTCCATGAGTGGGGATGAATGGGTGGTGCGTGCACACACACCCACGTCACCTCCAAATGGAGGTTGGGTGAACCTCCGTGTTTGCATCTTGTCTAAAAACAGCTTAGACTACTTTGAAAATTAATGAGCAGCTCTACTCACAACTTATTACATCCCTTGTCTCTCCCTCTGTTCCCCTTCCTTTGTCTCCCCCTGTCTCTCAGATTGTAAGCTCTAGGGCAGGGACCATGTCTATTCCATTACTTTGTAAAGTGCTAGGTACATTGCTGGCACTATATAAATGCTTGCTAATAATATTGTTGCAGGTTAGCAATAGCAACATTCCCCATGACTATGATGGCTTAACTCTCTGTCTCTAGAATTATGCCAAAATTAAGAATGGGATTATTTAGATAGGAACACACCCCTTCAAATATACACCCCTTCCCCATCTTTTCTACATTCATTAATTTCAAAACAAATTGAAGTCAAATGAAGGTTTTCTAAAGGCTTCAACAGACTGAAGATAAGGTCTCAATAGTTTAGGGCTGAAACCCGGCTCGATTGTCTCATCAGTTCTCGATGAGAAGGTGTGGGTGTGTGTAGCCATCTCGCCATGAGCCGAGAAACCCCCCTCTTCTCATCGAGAGCCAGTGAGTTTTTGAGGGGGGTGGGGCTTGTTGGCGGGTGGGTGATGTGGGGGCTGGAGGTGAGCAGGGGGCAAAGACAAGCCCCCTGAGTACCTCCGGCCCCGGCCCAGCATCCCCGTCTAGGGGGCAAGGGTGTACTTACCATCCAGGGGAGTCCGAACCCCTAACCCCGTGGTGCTCCATGCCACGCTGGGCCCCTTCCCGAGTCTTCAATTTAAAAGGGGGAGAAAACCACAGCTGGCCCATGCTCAGAGTGCTGCTTGTCTCTGCGTGCCCTTTTCAAAGATGGTAGCTGCAGCTCTTCTGAGCATGCTCGGTCTTATGTGCCCATTTCAAAGATGTCAGCCGCAGGGCCACACATGCTAAGAAGAAGAGCTGTTCATCCCTGCAGGCACCTTCTTTCAAAAAACACTATGCAGAGCCAAGCAGCACTCTGAATATGCTCCGGCTGTGGGTTTGGGTTTTTTTTTTAGGGATGTGCAAACAGAACCGAGTTCAGAAATTCAGTTCAGTTCAGTTAGAAAATTGAGTTTGGTTCGAAAGTTCGGTTCAGTAGACCAAACTATTCGAGTTCGGTCAAATTCCGTACTTCCGAACCGAGTTCATACATTCAAAACCGGGGTTTTCTGGTTTTTTGGCCTTCCGAACTGGTTCGGATTCGACCAAACAGTTTGGTCGAATTGGAGTTCAGTTTGAAAGTTCAGTTCTGTCAACCGAACTATTCGAGTTTGGTCTGAACTCCGAACTTCCAAACCGCGTTTGCACATCCCTATTTTTTTTCCATTAAAACTGAAGACCCAGGAAGGGGCCCAGCACAGCACGGAGCCCCGTGGGGGGAATAGAATCCCTCCTAGATGGTAAAATACAACCCGGCCCCACCCAAACATTCCCTTACCCCCCAGACGTGGAGGCCAGGCAGGGGCTGGAGGTACTCAGGGGGCTTGTCTTTTCCCCCTGCTCACCTCCATCCCCTGTGCAGCCCCCCCCGCCCCGCATGCGACCCCTCATCGAGTAATTCACAAGAAGTCAAGAGGAGGGGGCAAGAACACCCAAGTTCTTCTCCCCCATCTCGATTCTTGCAAGAATCCCCCCCCTCGTTTCAGCTCTAAAATAGTTATATTATAAATTCCCTCTGTGTATTTTGAGACTGCTTTTATTTCAGCATCTTTCTTTCTTTCTTTCTTTCTTTCTTTCTTTCTTTCTTTCTTTCCATCACAGCATTTTTCCTAAAGCCAGAGGGAATGAAAATATCCGTAATTGTGTATTAAAATTCCAGGTATGTTAATTCTGTAACACCACTAATTATTTTATCTGATTTTAACAGTGTGAACAGATAAATATACTTAAGCACAAGAAAACACGGTTGCTTCTCATCTTCAAAATCAGGTCAGACATTCTCTTTCATGTCATACTGCAAAATTGAAAAAATTTATGTCATCTTTTGGGAGAAATTAGATGTATGCTTACTGTTGTTTCCTCACAGTGTACACATGCAGTATACCACTTCCGCCACAGGCTATTTTTAAAGAAAGCTAATTAATGAAATGTTAGCCCAAGTTTGAACCAAATTCTCTTTCTCCACATAAATCACAAGTAAAAGAATTTCAGTATTGTCTTATCCTACATCACTGAAGCCAATGGATTGTTTGTATTAGTGTAAATAGCAGTGAGTATCTAACCGATGAGATGATATCAGACCTGAAAAGAATTCTAAAAAATAACAGTAAACCCAACCCCCAAAAAAAGAGTGAGGTGGATAATAATTACTGATATTGAAATGAGCTTCACAACTAATTCTTGAGGAAAAACTTTCAGTTGCCACCTATAAAGCTTCCTTCTTTGCCTCATATTTAATGTACACAAAACTTGGCAAATTTACACCCCTTCCTATATTTACTATTTCTGTAAACTTTCAGAAGGATTGGGAAAAGGGTCCTGGTGGTATAAGGAATTAACCTATAAATGTATGACTGACTGTAACATCTTTATAGTCCAACCAGTGTACATGACCTTTGGCAGGGATCTATATCATACTTTCACTACCATCCCTGCCAAATATCAGAAAAATGTGATAAAGGATCCCAATTTTACAGGCCTGCACAGCATATGCAGAGAAGGAGCCTATGCCAGGGATTCTCTTAAGAGTCACTGTGATATAAGATCGGTTTGTTATGCCAATTAGCCAGATTAGCCAGTTAACCAATTATCCAGAAGAAATGTCAACCAAATAACCTTTTTCTGTGCTGTGACCATCCCAATATCCCTCCACCTCCTGTTACTGGGAAGTCAGAAGAATTTGTTTAGGTAAGAGCCAATAGAGATTCTCTTATGTCCTCTCTCACAGTGCTGCAGGATGCGATTGTGATGATAATTGGCCAACCTGTATTTGTAAACTATGTCTCCTGATTACTGAGATGCTATCTCCAAAGTCCCAGTTATGTCCCTTCTATGCCCACCTGAGGGCCGCCCCCTATGCCCACTTCAAAGCCACTACTGATTGGTCCTGTAAATCTAGAAGCATCCAGTAATTGGACAGTGAATGTGTATGTCAGTCTTTTGGGTTTCTCCACATCCTCCCTCCTACAGTCTCTCTCCCCCTGATGTGCCAGGTGCTTGCCTCTGACTGGCACTGCATGTGCTGCTATTTATCTGAATAATGGTCTTCAATGGGACAACTTCAATTGCTTATATAATTGGGTTCTTTTATCAAATTATCCTGTAGTTTGGTAGAGATGATGGAGAAGGTATGTGCTATATCCTTGCCAAATATATTGTAAACAGTATGGAACATAAAAATGTTACAACTGGAAATGTATTTCCAAGTCAATGTCTTATACCATCAGGACCCTTCAACCAATCATTCTGAAAGTTATCAGGTATGTTCAGATTATGGAGTGACATAATATTTATAGGTTGCATGCAAATTGGATAAAAGATAAAGAAGTTGTAGCCATGAATGTGTATGGAACATTTCTTAAAATCACAATGTTCAATTGCTTCTACAATCAGTTTCCTTTATCTACTCATTTCGAAAATTGTAGCACATAGTGTCCTTCATTGGGGGCACAAGCTCCCCAAGTTTCATCAGAATTGAATAAGGAGCAAAAAACGTTATGTCCAGAAATAAATTTTTCAGTTTTCCCCTATATTTCAAAAACAGAATGTCATATTTGTTTCTATTTTAGTTATTATTATTTTTCGTTTTCATTATTGCAATAACAATAATGAAAATGACAATTTTCATTATTGTCATTGTCATAACAAAAACTACATGCACACTCTTATTCTCCATAGCTTTCAGTTGCAATGACATCCCCACATTCTAGTACCTGTATTATCATCATAGTCCAGGTTTCTAAAAATAACAGACTTTATTCCTTGAAGCTCTGCTACAAGGATGCCAGAATAACTGCAGCTTTCTTTTAATTATAAAAGGAAATTAATGTAGGAAATTTCATAATATGCTCTTTTAATTACTGCAAAAGGGGATGGGTAAATTGACTTGGGGGAAAAAGGAATTCCTGCTCATTATCCCAAAGAAACCCTTTTCCATTTCAACATTGAAACTCTAATTGCCCCTGTAGTAATTTTAGTTTTTGAAATGTCTGAATACCTTTTAACCACCTTTGCATCCCAGGTTCTCCCTGGGATCAGAATTGTGAGTGACAAAATATGTCAATAAATCTTCAACTCCTTGCACCTCTAGATGCAAGCCCTTAGAAGCATGATTGAGTAACCTCATTCTCTCACATTTCCACATTGGAATCAAGGAGAATGATTCATACTTAGCAATTCTTTACTATGCTTACTGGATTAACATTTATTAAAATCATTGTTGTGCCTAAATTAAATTATCTGGGGCAATTAAAGATTAATCATATTTCTTTAAGTGTAGGATATCTTTTCTTAACAACAGAATGAACATCATGCTGGTAGCATGTCAGTAGAAATAATATTTCTCTTATCCTTGGCATTCCAACAACCTTTGTGTCCATCATCTAAAACGTTCATCGGAGCATAGACAAAACGAAATGTGTCTTTTCAGCTGATTCCAATCACCTGTTTTCTTTCTCCACCTAAAAGTTCTATAATTCTGTCAAACAGAGGAAGCCATTCTATACTCTAGCCTGTCTGGTGGGAACATAGTCATTGAAAAGGTAGTTTTCTATTAATGTGCTATAGTGATATACTGCTTGCTTGTAGTGAGGGGCTGGTTTTATCTTACAAACTCTAAATATGATGAGGTAAAAATTGTGTGTCGCATCACCACAACCCATAGACAGAGCAATAAAGATGGTGTAGATCACTGCTTGGGGCACCTAAGAATAAGAAACCAACTGCCTTTCAAAGTTCATCAAATGTTATTGTAAACAATGGACTGGGCACTGTGGTCGTTTTGCATGATCTGCTCCTGCCCTCCACTGCAAAATATCACCACAATATTCTTTATCCTCCTGGGACCAGGTCTTGTCTATTGACAATATTTAGACAGGGAAAGGAAAGTACCAAACACAAATATAAAACAAATTGTTCAATGATACTTCTCTAGGCAAGTCTTCTTGGTAGTCTCCCAACTTGTGATTTAGCTCCTCAAGTGAGCAACTTCCCATGACTCTTCCGTTTCAGCCCTAGTAAAGACCTTGCAAGTTCGTGTTTTAAGATATTTGCAATTTTCCTGTGTGACACAGGACACTTATTTCTCTTTAAGAGGTTTCTCATGAGAGAAATATTTTGAATATAGAGTTCAAAGTTTCATTATGAGAATTGAGTCCCATTTTTTGAGTAGTGAAAACTTATAATGGTAGAGAGTATTCAAATGTCTTTAAATAGCCAAAATGAAATGGTTAGAGGTGTGCACCAAGGGCCCATGTCTTTTTAGTTTCTATTTTTCATTTTCATTATTTAAATCTGTCATTTTCATTTTCATAAATATCAAATTGTCGTTTTCATTTTTGCTTTTGTTTTTGTTTTCCATTGGTTTCAATGGAAAACACATTCTTGGCTATAACTTTCTTGTTGTTCATTATATTTGGCTGGAACCTGGAGGGATTGTACCTCCCTTGTAAGGCATTAAGTGTACCAAATTACAAAATGATTGAATAAAGGAATTTAATTTTATAAGCAGTAAAATTATATTACTTTGCAAAAATCTTCATATACATTCTTAGCTGTAACTTCTTTGTCTCACATTTAATGTAGATGAAACTTGGCATATTTACATCCCTTCCTATATTTACTATTTCTGCCAACTTTTAGAAGGATTGGATAAAGGGTCCTGGTGGTATAAGCAATTAATTTATAAATGTATGTCTGCTTGTAACATCTTTATAGTCCAACCATCTGTAACAACTTTATAGTCCAAAAACGAGGCAGCGTGGAGAAGCCGGCTGACAGGAAAAGAGCCGGTGTGAATAGGGATCTGCCATGGCTTCTTTTGCACATGTCAGGGCAGGATTTTACACCCTGACATGTGCGAGAGAAGCCACAGCAGATCCCCATTTGCACCAGCTCTTTTCCTGTCAACCGGCTCCACTGCGCTGCCGCATCTTCCCTGGCCCCTCCCTCTGCCACCACCACCACCATAGATGGGAATGCAGCCTCAAAGTCCCAGTTATGTCCCTTCTATGCCCGCCTGAGCTCCGCCCCCTATGCCTGCCTCAAAGCCATTACCGTTTGATCCTGTAAAGCTGGAAGCATGCAGTAATTGGCAAGTGTTTGATCGTGTCTGTCAGTCTTTTGGGTTGCTCCACATCCTCCGTCCTACAGCCTCCCGCCACCTGCCATGCCACGTGCCTGACTCTGACAGGCACTGCTATTTATCTTAATAATGGTCTTCAAGGGCACAACTTCAATTGCTTATAAGATTGGGTCCCTTTATCAAACTGTTCTGTAGTTTTGCAGAGATGACAGAGAAGGTATATGGTACATTCCTGACAAATATTCTGTAAACAGGATGGAATATAAACATGTTACATCTGGAAATGTATTTTCAATTTAATGTCTTAACCATCAGGACCCTTTATACAATCATTGTGCAAATTGGCAGAAACGTTAATCCTGTGGAGAGACATAATATTCACAGGTTTCATGTAAATTCGATGGAATATAAAGAAGGTGTAGCCACAAATGTGTATGGAGCTTTTCTTAAAACCACAACTTTCAATTGCTTCTTTAATTGGTTCCCTTTATCTAATAGCATTCATTATCATTATTATAATAACAAAAACAACATGCACACCCCTAGAAATGGTTATGAGGATTGCTGAATCATATTTACTTTCTAATTTCCAAAGAGAAAACAAATGAATTATTTTTTGCCTCTCTCTATATGATAGTATCCTGTATCCAAACTAGATAGAGAATATGGTGCCATATACTAGACAATGATGTCTACTACTCCTTTTTAATGTTCTGTTATTGATCTTTTCTCTTCTTGACTTATATCATGAAAGCCAAGGTTCAAGTAATTTATGTTTTGCATGCGTTGACTTCACCTGTTTTTAACAAATATGTACTCTGAGTAGGGATATGCGAACAGAACCGAGTTCGGAAATTTGGTTTGGTTCGGGTCGGTTCAAAAATAGAGTTCGGTTTGGAAGTTTGGTTAGGTATACCAAACTAGTCAAGTTCGGTCAAATTCCGAACTTCCGAACTGAGTTCGTACACTCAAAACAGGTGTTTTAAGCTGTTTTGGGCCTTCTGAAGTGGTTCGGATTTGACCAAACAGTTCAGTCGAATTCGGTTCAGAAGTTTGGTTCAGTCAACTGAACTAGTCGAGTTCGGTCTGAACTCCGAACTTCCGAACCACGTTCGCACATCCCTAACTCTGAGCAAATAACAACTGTATTCTTGTTAGCCATATGAATTGGGTTTGGGCAAAGAGATAATGAATTGTGAGCATTAATAATAAATACCCTAACTTTCGCTAGCAAACCCTCTTGTTTGAATCAATGCTATTAATATTCAGCTGAGCCTAGAGCAAATGGACCAAAATTAAATATCAAGAGTGATACTGTGAAAATGGGAAGAGAGGTAAGAAGAGACAGAGCCCTCTTTATAAGTGGTCCTTCTGGGAGAAGGATGTGGTGCCAGCCAGTGCCCCGGAAGACTGGGACATATGAAGGCAGCACTAGGTCAGGCTTTACCATTTGGCAGAAGTAGACAGCAGCCTAGGAAAGTGAATGTCAATGGGTGGCAAAATGGCTCCTGCAGTAACACTCCTCCATCCACCAACTCAGTGCCAGCAAATGGGCAACTGAATAGTGAAAATGACTGGAAACTGAGTAGAATCCAAAGCAGTTCTAAACAGTTTCTTCCCTCCTGGTGGGTGGAGTTGACACTCTGTTGTGCAACATCTACAATATTGATGTAGGGAATCCTTCCTCAGCATGAAACTATCAGCTTACAGCTTGCTCTGCAGGCTGGGCAGACCTCCTGGTTTCCTGCTCATCTGTTAAAGAGCATGGAACCCCGAGAACTCATTCCTCCGCCAAGGCTTGGAGGTAGTGAAGTAATCAGTATTTCAAGCTCAACAACCATGGTTTGAGAAACCATGAGTGCTCTCTCCCACCACCACAAACTAATCTATACAGGCAGGGACTGCTCCACAGTTTAGTGGAAACCAGGATGCTCCCCTCCTGTAGAGTTTGTGAGAGTGGGAGCACTGGGTATTCCCCACTCTGCCACTGAAAAGTGGAAGAGGGCATTTAGATACTGGAGGCAATGTTTGGAGGTGGACCTGGGTCACCTGGTGGAGGCACAGGGTGCCAGAACAAAAGGAGTGGGACTCACATCACTAAGGGAAGTTGTGATGAATGAGAACATTGATGGAGAACATACATATACTGAGAACACATATTTTAATCAGTCCCAGCCTGCCCATTGGACAGGGTGAATAACCAATTCAGAGTGGCAGCTTTTTTTTTTGGGGGGGGGAGTAACTTACGGACTCCTATGGCTTCTATCCACACCAGCCTCAGAGGAAGTAGGAGACCCACTCCCCATATGCACTGCATGCCTAAGAAGCTTGCCATATAGATAGAGGGTGAGGTTACATGAGAAGTCAACACAACCTGGGCAGCTTTATAACACTTTTTGCAACCTTAAAATGTGATGCAATGGACTGCATGGCTGGCAGTCTCCAGATGTTCACCCAGCCCTGCCCCAGGGTGGACAGCCAGCTGACATGTGATGCGTCCATTGGAGAAGGCTGGAGACACATTGCATGTTAACGTTGCCCAAAGTGGGATAACACTGTCCAAAGTGTGTTAATGGGCCACCTCCCATGTGGCCAGGCCTGTGTAGCCCCACCTCACCCGGAGTCTGCTAGCACCATAGAACGGCAGCATTATGCACCCACGTCATGGCTGGGGGCGATATATTGGAAAGGGGGTGGTGGGTGGTTCGGGTCCGGGTACTTACACGTGCGAATGACTCCTCATTCAAACCCTGGGGTTGTCAGGCCTGCCTTCCTGGTTTCCCCATTGGAGGAGGGGGACAGATCATGTTGCCTGTTCTCCCTGATGGCCCAAAGTAGGGCAGCTGCATTCGCCCTTGCTGGGGTGGGCAGGGGATTGGGCCCATCTTGTCTTCTGTGGCTTCACCCAGAATGTAATGTTCCTATTCTTTACTAGTCAACTGGTCAGCACTTCTTGCTTGGGACTTGCAATACAAAAGTGAGTGTGGGTTGGTGTAGGAACCTACAATGTTTTGTCCAGGTCAACAAAACACCTGGGACAGGCCCAGACTGATTTGTTAAATCTACAGTAGAAATAAATTGTTGTTTCTTGGGTTTTTCTTTTTTAAAACAGAACTGATCTATCTCTAGCCTCTGTTTTCCCCTCCATTTCATGATTCTTGGACATCATAGGCACTGAGGGAGAACCCTCAGTGCCACTGATACATCTCTTTTTATTTGCTGCTTTTAGTTCAGTCTTTAGTGTTACAAATAAAGGGAAAGCCTGCCTTTCTGTCTATTCCTGGAGGTGCTGGTATTTCAGACTCATGACTAATATGTGGGGAAAGGCGAGGTATATTTACTTTTCTGTGTAATTTAGGTTAGATATATCTAATGGGGATTGTGTGAGGAATTCTAGGGGAGACTAACAAAACTAGGTGAATGGCCATAACAGCCAATGAAATTCAGTTAAAAATAGCTAGGCAATGTGCATGAGAAATGTGCAGAACAAACATAAAAACACTGTAAATGCTGCTATATTCTACACTTATTGAAACCTGTCAAGATAAAAATTGAGGCATCATCACAGTTAGCTTATTGAAGTCTGCAGTGGTGACAAAACTAGAAAATATAATGTTTTCAGAAAAAGAATGGAGAGTAATACTCAAGAAAATAAATAATGCATACCCTACAACATATAACAAGGCCAGATTGTGAAAAGAGGTCCAGATAAGATTTACAAGCTTACAGCACCCAAAATCAGGAATGTTTTTTTTTTTTAGCAGAGCTTAGCTCACACTTTGATACCAAAATCATGCTCTGATTATCATAAGGGTTGAGCTTCCATCAGTTATCATTGTTGAACCTGTTGGGAGATCTTCAGAACCGGTCAGCATACTGGGTAAATGGGAGAGAGTGTCCTTTCAAAATCCTGACCCAAATCTCCTTTTGATGTCTGATCCTGCTTTGGTTATGCATCCAAAGCTTCAAAAGAAGTCAAGAGGTGTAGATACTCAAATTACATGGTATCAGACCCCCAAGTTGTAATCTATAGGTGTTTTCAGTCACGACAATAGCATGGATTTCAATGCTTTTCCAAGTGTGGAAATCTGTGCTCTCATCACGGCTGAATGAAGTCACCAGATGTTGGCCCAGGCTGAAACTCAGGTTTTCAGGGGTCATGGTGGCACCTAGCCTGAACTGTTCCTTTGGACTATCCCCAAGGATGTCGTGTGCTAAGTCCATGCACAGCCCATGCAACGGATGCCCGACTGTGATAAAGCAGGCTGTCAGGTTTGATAGTTTGCTTTCTCTTACCCCAGTCCAGGTCCATGGTGCTTTTGGGCAGTCATGGCGGCCTTATAGGCTGCCGTGGCTGCCCATCAGGAATGGGGAAGACCACTCAGAGCAGTGCAGGCTGAGGCCGTGTGGATGCACTTAACATTGAAAAAATACTTTACCAATCGGCTTATTGAAAGGGCATCCTCTCCCGAATATACAAAGAACTATTGGCAGGACCAAACTCACAAAAATACTTGGTGGGATGGGAAAAAGAATTGTGAGTTATTTTCACCAAAGGCGATGTCTCAAATGTTAAGAAGAATATTCAAAAGCTCCACATCCTGGGAAATAAGAGATGCACAAACTAAACTTCTCATGTGTTATTACCTTATGCCGAGGTGAATCAGTCGTGCGTGCAGTGAAGGGCTATAGTAAAAATGCTGGAGGGGGTCTGATGTGGAAAGTGACCACCTACATTGTTGGTGGTCCTGTGGGGTGCTTAGACCCTTTTAGGGGAAGGTGTGGGAGGAGGTGATCAAAGCCACAAAACTTCATCTACCACAAGTACAAAGGCTGCATTACATGGGATCTGTCCAAACTTACCTTTAATTAAATCCTACCAGAACACATGTGGTATTATGTTTGTGGTGGCGCTGCAAATGATTGCAAAATGCTGTAAAGACCCAAAGCCTTTTACTTTGAACGAATGGAGGATGAGACTATGGTATATATTCACCATGGAAAAAACTCTGGCAGGACTCAGAGAAAAAACAGATGAGTTAAACACAACATGGTTCTCTTGTCAAAGTGATGCAATGAGATGACACCCTCCTACATATGCTAAACTACCTATTCCAATATGATCTATGACAGTATAGAGAAAGAACTACAGGGCTAACCACCTGAGGTTTAAATGTATTGCATTGTTGCTGTGTTGATGTTGATGTTGATGTTGTCGTAGTTTATAATAAATGTTTAAACAAATTTTAAAAAAGAGAAGTAATGGGCAGCATAGAAATCTAATAAATAAAATAAAATGAATGAACAAACAAACAAACAAATAAACCCCATTCAATATATCAAATATAGCAAATGTACCTCTTTTTGACTCTTTTGGAACCAGGCTGTCATGGCCAGGCCTTGAACCTCTGGCCTTGAGGGTTTCTGGGAGGTACTCTTGGCAGCCTGCACTATTGGCAATGGACTGCAGGGGGCGGCTCTCTTCCTGTTCATGGCACTCTCCCTTTTCTCTCCTGCCTTGCTTACCACGCACACCGGGTGGTGGGCGTGGCCACACCTGCCACGGTCTGATTGGCTCTGCGGAGTACTTAAGGACTGCTGAGGGCAGTGGCAGGTGTGGAGCTTTGAGTCACTTCCCCTTAGACTTGTGCTTGGCCCACTCACCTTGTTCTTTCTCTAGATGCACC
>QEPC01011582.1:35940-50137 GCA_003113815.1 Sphenodon punctatus | reverse complement strand
ATCCCTCGCTCCCCTGCCTCTGGTTTCTTGAACCCTGCCTCTAGTTCCTTGATCCCTCGCTTATGGATTCCCTGCCCCTTGACCTCAATGATGAGCTGTAGGCGTTCTTAGACCAGCAGTGCTGGGATCCATGCTGAACACCCTATCTCCTATTGGAGAGCGTCTGAGAGGTTTCCCTGTGTGTAGTAAGGGACATCCCAGATTCCCTACACCCTGTTTCCCCCTCCTGTCTACCCACTTCCCCTCCCCTTTCCCTGGCTCTGCCCCTGGAGCCTGACACAGGCCTTGGGCCTGGGCTTCTATGATCTCAAGGAGCACAGATACCCAGTCTCTGTAGGTGGGGGGCATAAACTCTTTATTCAAGGGTTGTAGATGGCATCTCTAAAGAAAGGTAATACTCCAGGGGAAGAGGGTAGTGGAACCCCAGGACAGCTACACATTACAAGAATCCTCAATACACAACTGAAAATTACAAGATTTGTAACTCGGAAGGGGAAGATGGATGAAAAGAGATATAGTACAAGAGTAGCTTGCATCACCATCTGAGAACGGTGGGGGGAGAGATGTACGTGGATGACATGGCCTTCCTTTCCCTAACAAAAATAGGATTACAAAGAATGCTAAATGTCCTGGAAGTGTATACCAAGGATAATGCAATAAGAATAAATGTAGCCAAGTCCAATTTTGAGATTTTTGGCTCAAGGAAAACTTCAGGCTGAACAATAGGGAAAGAAAGGTTGGAGGTAGTTAGGAGCTTCACCTACCTGGGAGTTACCTTCAACAAGTCCCTAACATGGACAGACCATGTCACACGGGTTCAAGCTAGGGCAGCACAAGCAATGAGGGGGATCTTAGCCCTGCATAATCGCTGTGGGAAGTGTACATGGAGGTGTTAAAAGTGGTGGAGACTAAGATGGAAGCTATTCTCTTGTATGGGGTAGAATTATGGGGATTAGATCCTGTGGCCTGTGAAACACTAGAAAAAACTCAAGCGGCCTTTCTGAAAAACTTGCTGGGCATTAGTGAGGCTTGAAACAGGTACAATAAATGTGGGTACAAGAGCTAGACTGAGGGCTCTGTCTTATTGGATAAAGCTTAGAACCCTTTTACCGTTGTGCTATCCAAAATGGGTATACTTGGAGATGGTGGGTCCCTTGAGGGGAAAGAAAATGTGGTTCGAGGAGGTGGCAAAAGGAATTGAATAACTAGGATTAGGGTTCCTCTTGTTAGGCCTGGACTTGATTCCCTTGGTAGTAGAAAAGGAGCTTATTAGGCAGCGCCTTATGGATTGTGCTTGGCAGAAGGAAAAAGCAAAAGTGGGAGAGCAGAGACATGTTCGAATAAACCAATATAATCTCCCACTTGTCTCGCTGGCCCCATATCTAACTATCACCCAACACCATCTCAGATGCGCTATTACTATCATGCAATTTTTTCAGTTGGAATCTGAAATCCAGACTGGAAGATGGGCCAAGGCCCCTATGGCTCAAAGACTCTGCTCTTGTAATATGTCTAGATTGGAAGACGTTGTTCATGTTATGTGGGAGTGCCCCTTCTATGTCAAAGAAAGGAAGAAATACCTGATGCCCCTAGTAAGGAATAAAGGATGTGGGACTGTATTCCAGAAAACAATAAACACCTTACAAGATATGGATAAGAATACAGTGATACCACTAGCTAAGTTTATCCATGCTTCCCAGGGTGTAAGGAAGAAGTTGGTACAATGGCAAATGTCCCCCGGTAAAAAGAAGATCTGGTTTGAGAAATAATATAACCCAATAAATTTGGGGAGTAAAGCATCTTCCCTATTTTATGTTATGTGTTTATTCTTTTACTTTATCGTAAGAAAAGGAGGTGTTTCCTTTTGTCTTATATGTTTTTAACATGTATTTATAATGTAAATTTTGTTTTCTTGCACTAACATGTATGAGAGTATATGTTTACTACTCGTATGTGTTTGACTTAGGCCGTAAATAAAATTCAATTCAACCTCTTTTTGACTAGTAGTCAATTACTGTATGAATATTTCTAGATCAAAGGATAGAAACTTTGGTATAAAAAATATTTTGTAAAGCGTCTAAGGGCTTTTTTAAACAAACGAGATTTCTCAAATCTCTTGGACACCTCCACGGGAGGGGGGGAGGGGCTTTAGACACTCCTCCATGAACCGAAAGTTGTTCAGGGGCCATTAGAATCAGCACCACTGGCCAACTCCTGGTTGTTTTGAGATACATCATTGAGCATTTTTAGACACACGTTAAAGTTCCAGATGTTTCAATCTTCTGGGTTTACAAGTCCACAAGTAAGTTCCGGATTCATTTTTCACACACACACTGCCGTGAGGCAGTTCCTAGATGCATTCTTCACACAAACACTGCCCTGAGACAGCCTAAAGTAGCTGCAGCTGTAGACATGACAGGCTGCCATGGAAACCAAGTGACCACACCTGCCAGGAGCAAAGCAGTTTACCAGGAGAACCTTTTACACACAAAGTTCTGGGAGAAGTTTAAGAACATAAGAAGTGCCATACTGGGTCAGACCAATGGTCCATTGAGCCCAGCATCCTGTCTCTGACAGTGGCCAGTCACGGGGGGCTGGGAGAAGCACCCAGCGGGTCACCATGATATCCATTCCCTGTGGGTCATCCCTAGACTCCGGACAGTAAAGAGTTTTGTTCCCCAATCCTATCTGGCTAATAGCTGCTAATGGACCTATCTTCCGGAAACTTGTCCAAACCTCTTTTAAACTCAGCTATGCTGTTGGCCTTGACCACCTCCTTTGACAGTAAATTACACAACCTAATTGTACGCTGAGTGAAAAAATGCTTCCTTTTGTTTGTTTTTACTCTGCCACCTGTGAGTTTCATGGAGTGTCCCCTAGTTTAGTACTAGTTGAGAGGGTAAATAACCATTCCCTGTTTACAAGTTCCACACCACTCATGATTTTATAGACCTCTATCAAGTTTCACGCAGAAGTTCAAAGATCTGGATGTTTAAGATTTGGATGAGTGATTTAGACACACAGAAAGTTCTGAATGTTACAGCAAACATCCAGGAGAAATATGTGTCTAAAATCACCCATAGTAAGACACCGATAATTGAGGTCTTACTATGCTGCATCTCAAAACATCCAGGAGTCGCGTGGCACCGCTGTTTCTAATGGCTCCTGGGTGACTTCCGGTTCATGGAGGAGCATCTACAGCCCCCCCTCCCAGCAGCAGGTTTAAAGTGTGGGAGAAATCCCGCTTGTTTAAAAAGGCCCTAAGTTTCACAATATTCTTGATTTGCTAGGGCCATTTCTAAACTGAATCCTGGACTTTTCCAAAAAGTACCTATACTGTCTTTCATCATTTATGTGCATCTAAAAGAGGTGAGATTAGGCTACAAAATTTGTACTGTCATTTTGAAAACCCACAGCACAAGTTTGGTTTGCTTCTGGGTTTAAATGTATGGTTTTGTCCAGTACCTCCCAATTCCTTGGTTTACTGAGGGCCTGTGGTGTTTGAAGCGGGAGAGAAGGCAGTTGGAGCACCGGTAGCGCCGGACTCATGACAAATATGATTGATCGCAGCTTAAGAGCTAGGGATGGGTGAACAGAACCGAGTTCAGAAATTCGGTTTGGTTTGTTTCGGTTCGATAACCGAGTTCGGTTCGGAAGTTCGGTTTGGACAACCGAACTATTCGAGTTCGGTCCGAACTCCGAACTTCCGAACAGAGTTCGGAAATTCAACTCCATTGAACTAAATGGAATATTATCGGATAGGAATGGGCGAACAGAACCGAGTTCGGAAATTCGGTTCGGTTTGGTTTGGAAATCGAGTTCAGTTCAGAGTTCAGTTCGGTCGACCAAACTGGTCGAGTTCGATCTGAACTCCAAACTTCCAAACCATCCCTAAAAAGAGCAGTTTAAAGGCCTATGCTGTGGTGGTGCAGGCAGTAAAGAAGCAGTTCTTTGCTTCCCTTATTGCATCTGCAAAGGCACATACAGTGGAACTTTTCTGGGTGGTGAAAGGCTTCGTCAATCCTCCCTGTCTCCACCTGCACCTGGAGCAATCCAGTGACTGCTGTGACTGGTTTATCAAGTATTTTGTAGATAAAATCACTCGTATTGCCACGATTTTGGTACCACAGTTATTGTAGAGGATCATCTTACTGCTATGGATGCCCCATCCTGACTTGTTTTGTGGAATTGGTTTCAGATAGTGTCGCCTGCTAATGTGGAGTTCTTGTTGGGATATGTTCATTCCACCACTTGCGAACAAGACCCTTGCCCGTCCTGGTTAGAGAAAGCCAGCCAGGTGACGTTACAGCCATTCTTGACTGGGGTGGTTAGTGCCTCCCTTCGGGAGGGCAGAGTGCCTGACTGCCTGAAGGAGGCTGTGGCTAGGTCCCTGCTCAAGAAACCGCCTCTTGACGCTGATGCTCCTGCCAATTATCAACCGGTCTCTAACCTTACCTTTTTAGGGAAGGTTATTGAACAGATTGTGGCACGGCAGCTCTAGGAACATGTAGACCACACTTGACCCCTTTCAGTCTGGTTTTCTGTGTGGGTATGGTACGGAGACTGCATTGGTTGCCTTGGTAGATGATCTCCATCTGGCATTGGACCAGGGTCGTCAGACCTTACTGCTCGTGCTAGACATTTCGGCTGCATTCAACACATTCAATCATGAGGTGACTCACCTGCAGGACCGTGCCAGGATTGACGGAATGGTCTTGGACTGGTTTCATTCATTCCTGGCCAAGAGAACTCACCGGGTGGTCTTGGGGGAGTGTACATCTTCTCCCCGGGAGCTCATATGTGGATTCCCACAGGATGCTAGTCTGTCCCCCCTCTTGTTTAACATCTATATGCAGTCGTTAGGGGAGATTGTGTGAGGGTTTCAGGACATGCAGTGTCATCAGTATGCTGATGACACTCAGCTCAACCTCTCTTTTTCCATCAACCCAGGTTCATGCAGTCTCCCTATATCCCCAATGCCTGTCAACTGTGGGGGCTTGGATGAGGTTGAGCCATCTGCAATTGAATCCTGACAAGATGGAGGTGATGTTGGTGGGCGAGGGCTTGGGGGGCCTGGAGGTGGTTGAATCTCCTCTTGTTGGGGGTGGGGGTTCGCCCGCCCATGGTCTCTCAAGTGCAGAGTCTGGGTGTGCACCTCAATTCATGGCTCAGCCTGGAATCTCAGGCTGTAGCTCTGGTGTGGAGTACATTTTGGCAGTTACGTCTTGTCCGGCGGCTTTGGACGTATCTCTCAGACTCCGACCCCGCCACTGTCATCCATGCCTTCATCACCTCGAGGCTGGATTACTGCAACACACTCTATGTGGGGCTGCCCAAGAAGCTTGTCTGGAGGCTGCAGCTGGTGCAGAATGCTGCGGCCCATCTCCTTAAGGGGTGGGCCTCAGGGAACACGTGACACCAGTGCTCTGGGCTCTGCACTGGCTGCCTAGAAAGCACCAGGCCAGGTTCAAGGTACTGGTTCTAACCTTTAAAGCCCTTCACAGTCTGGGCCCTACTTATCTGTGGGACCACCTCACTCCCCATGTGCCCATGCGACCCTTGAGATCGTCTGTGGGAACCTTTTTGGAGGTTTCCCAGGCGAGGTGGGTGGCCACTGATGTTAGATCTTTTTTGGTGGCCGCCCCTGTTCTTTGGAATTTGATCCCAGAGGAGGCTGCAGCCCCCACTCTCCTGTTATTTTGGCGTTTATGTAAGACCTGGCTGTTCCACCAGGTCTCTGGAGAGGCAGTGAGTGGGGGGGTGGATGGGGTTTCTTTCCTTGAATTTTATGAATTTTTAACTGTTTAAAATTGTTTTATTGTTTATATTGTTGTTCACCACCCCGGGGTACCCTGTCAACAGGAGGGGAAGGATAAAATTTTTATATAAATAAAAATAAATAAATAAATAAAATTCCATATGTATTCCAGTTTCACCTTATTAAGCCATATTTTGCACTGTCAAAATTCCTCCCCATCCATTGTCTTTTCAAGGTATATCTGTTCATATTACATATTAGGTATATTAATATTTTTATGCCCTTGGAATGTAACTACTGTTTGTACAGTGCCAGGTACATTGCCTGTGCTATATTAATAATAAAAACAAAACCTAGAGGATTTTAGGTGATATACAACCTGTAGTTACAGGTTGGGTGGGTCAAACAGGACCATATAGCCTTTGTTCAGAAGATGGATAGAGGCAAAGAGAGGGTGCCATGTTTTTGAACCAGTAGAGCAGTGTTTTGGAGCAGTATGGTGCTTGGCAGCAATAGAGACTGCAAGCTGAAAAGACTTGGAGAAAGGATTGCAGAAGCCTCTGTAGCACTGGACTTCTGGGAAGCTGTTGACTGCTTCCCATCCATTCACCCTCAAGCTTTACATTTGTAAATAAAAAGGTTTCTATACATACCATAAGCCTCCAGTCACATTCTCCTCAAATGGAAATGAGCCCAAGAAAACACTACCCTGGCAACTTCCCACTGCCCGGGGAAGCAGGAGCCACAATCTGATTACACTCATCCCAAATGCTCAAGACTAGTAAAGCTCAATATGGAGAATTTTCAAAATGTTTAAGAGCTCAGGTTAGCAATGATCAAGGCAGCTGGAAATTCTGTGTAGAGGATCATGGAAAGAGAAAGGAATAACCAATTCCTAATTATAAACTTGTTGAATCTATCCCAAGTTGCCAGATGTGCCCATGCCTCTTTGTCTCCAAAATTCCAAACTGAAAAAGGCATAGAAAAAGAAACCAGTGTACCTCTAATAAGATATTACCGTTTTATTATTAAGGCTAACACCTCTTGCTGCTGCATGGTGAGAAAGAAAGCAAACCCATTGAATAATCAGTTGCATAGGAGCTGTATTAAAGACAAAAACAATACCACATCTCCATTCCATACAGTATGACAAATGTGTCCCCTGTGAAGGTGGCAAAATGACGCATGGCTAGAGTGAAAATTGTTATTAGTTTTCTTAGGTAGTGTGTTGTTCTGTGGATAGGTAGTGGATAAAAAGGGGGTGGGAATCAGTATCTACCTGTGTGTTCTATGACAACCTTTCACCATTTGGAGAGCGGTTACTGGGTTCATCTACAGAGCCTATTGCTTGGCCATGACTGCATTATTAAAACAGGAACCATAGATGACTGTGGAAGGAGATGCACTCTGCAAAGCAGTCCGGTGTAGTGTTGTCCCTTCCCATAGCATCAGTAATTTCAGTTTTTGGACCAACAGAGCACTGTCAAAGATCAAAATTTCTCAGGAACTGCCATGCAATATTATTGTTGCTAGGTACCCTGCAGCCATCTCTGGTGGAGGACAGTGGTGCTGCCAGAATTTTTATCAGTAAAATTGGGGAGTAGTCATGTCACAAAGGGGCAGGACAAAGAGACTCTGCTGCCCCCCTTTCTGGTGTTGCCCTGCCCCCTGTAGAACTCTGTGATGCTACATTTCTACAAAAGGGAGTGACCACATCAGAGAGGTACAGGAGAGATACTTTGTTCTTCCCCTTAACAACATGGACATGCTTCCTTTCAAATATGACCACACCCCTTGTAATATCATGGCATTTCAAACAGAATTTGCAAGCAAAGCTTATTTATTATTTATTTATTTTAATAATTTATAACCCGCTCCCTCCTTCCCAATGGCAGCTTGGGGCGGTGAACAATAAACAGTAAAAACATAAATACAAAAACATAAAATACAATATAATATAAAATATAAATAAAATCTGAAACAAATGAGGACCAAATAAGCCCAGAGCCCCCCTCCCACTACTTATCCCACTTACCAATCAACTGGCAAAAACTTTGCATTGTCTACGGAAGGAGGAGAGGTCTGGAGAAAGGCAAACCTTCACTGAGAAAGAGTTCCATAGCCTTGGCGCGGTCACTGAGAAAGCCCTCTCAAACGTTCCCACCAGGGATACCTGAGGGGTCTCCAAATCCAGGACACGAGGGATGAGGCGGTCCCACAGCTAAACAGGGCCCAGCTCATTTAGGGTTTTAAAGGTAATAACTAACACCTTGAAACGGGCATAGAAGACTATAGGCAGCCAGTACAGAGAATGGAGTACCGGTGTTATGTGCTCATTGTGGCCCATCCCACCAGGAGGTCGGCCACTGCATCCTGCACCAGCTGTAGCCTCTGGGTTGTCACCAAGGGTAGCCCCATGTAGAAGAGTGTGTTGCAGTAGTTGAGTCTTGAGGTGATGAATGCATGGCACGATCACAGTCTGAGATATAAGGCTGAAGACGACAGAACAGATGTAATTTACAAAATGCATTTCTCACCACAGCCGCCACCTGAACATTCAGGTGGAGATGTGAATCGAGGAGTACATCCCGATTCTGAACCTGAGAGATGAAGGAGGGATGCACCCCATCAACGATGGGGGGCTTCTACCCCCTTTCCTCTTCTCACCAACATCACCTCCATCTTATCGGGATTCAGCTTCAGACACCAGCTAAACACTGAGACTGCAGGGTCTGGGTCAGATGAACATGAGAGGTAAAGCTGTGAGAAATAAACATATTGATGACACCAAACCTCAAACCCTATCACAATCTCACCAAAAGACTGCATGTACACGTTGAACAGGAGAGGGGACAAAATGGATTCCTGTGGAATTCCACACGTGAGACCCTGGGAAGATGATGAAAAGTCACCCAGTATCACATGCTGAGTTCTTCCAGCCAGGAAAGAGCAGAACCATTCAAGAATAATTCTGCCCACCCTGGCACAGTCCTGCAGGCAGGCCACCAGCATCTCATGGTCAACCATGTCAAAAGCCGCTGACAGATCTAATAAAATCAAAAATTGGGCATGGGGGGAGGGGCTTTCCCTTGCTTCCTCTCAGTGCTCATGAAGAAACATGAGCATGGATATCTGTACTGCACATGCATTGGCAAAAGGAAAGCACATGCACAGTATAATCATCCTCCTAATCTTCTACCAAAAATAAATATAGTGGTGTAAGTGACCAAAGCCTAATAACACAACTGTCCCATGATCTAGCTGCACACAATTCATAATGGACTCATGGGTCACCTGCAGTCCATGGCCCATTGTTTGGGAAACAAAGACCCGAACATGATTCAGGAGAGAGGGTGATCGAAAAAACATACTTAGGTCTCAATCCTCAATGTGCTATATTAGCACAATCTCAATTTACTTTAACAGAGTTTGCACCAGTGGAGTGTTTCAAGGATTTGTCTGAACCAAACTGTCTAGAACTGCAGTGGGTAGCACTTTACCTACCAGCAGGTAATACCTACATTCTCAGGCACCCCCACCTGCCCGCCCATCGGGTACCCAGTACCCCAACATGCAGGTATTACTGGGGCATCCCAGGATGCCCCAAGATACCATGGATACCTTGGGATGCCCCCAAAATGCCAATCCTGGCATACCCACAGTTTCCTGGGCCCTAGGGATGACTCACATCACTGGCTGGGCTTCTGATCCCTGCTTCTCCCTGACACATGTGATGCTCAACTGAGTGGGAAACTTCCCCACTTGGCTTTTTCTCAGCGGGGGTTGGGGTTGGGGAGAAAGGAAGCCTCTTCCCATCTGCATACCCCCAATTCGGTCCCCTGTTCCCTGGGAGACCCATATAGGGGAGTGCACATCCCCATGCTTTGGGTTCCCCTGGAAACGTGGGACTGATTGGGGAGGGTGCACACAGATAGGAAGAGGCTTCCTCGCTTCCCCTTCCTCACCCAGGGAGTGTAGCCCATTGGGTTGTGTTTGGTTACCAGTTGTTGCCCAAACACGACCAGGGTGAGTTGGGCACCCCAAATTTGATGGGGTGCCCAACTGACTGGGTACCCAACTGTAGGTCTAAAACTGTCCCTTGCAGAGTAATACTCCACAGGATCATAGAAATTATCATGAATCATTGAATCTATCTTTTGGAGAATGGAAATGGAATCTCTCTTTCACTCAGAGCTTTTTCTCATAAGGAATATCAGTTTGGTGAAGAGAACCTGAAAGTGTTACTTTAGGATGAAATGAAAGGAAGCATTCAAACAAAGTCACAAACACACTGTGCTATGGTTCAGCTTATCCCCACCAATACAGATGGGCACACTCCATCTATTTTTTGTCTTTTGCTTTTTCAATTCTTTTTACTATAGAAAAACCAATGAAATTGATTTTAAATAAAAATCTAAATCAAATATACAATTAGTTATATGAAACTTCAGTGTCCATAATTAGTCATGAAATTAAAATGAGATCCAGAGTGCCATTACTAATGTAAGTGGCATAGATGCTGCTGGCAGTAAATAACTTTTGCAATTTTTCCTGTTACTGCAGGTTCACCAGTCACCAATTACTTCCAGAAGAGGAAGCACAAAGTGTGATTATATCAGTAAAGCAGAATTCCCTCTTCTCCTGTCCTGCTAACTGCCAAAGTAGCAGGAAAAGCCACACCAAGTATGCTGCAACAATACAGCAAACCTTAAAGCATTTCACAGGCTAGACACAATAGAACGGTGTTGTATTTATATGCATCCATTTAATTGCAGTCCACTTTGTTTCATATTTGATTGTCAAATACCTATAAACACTCCAGTGTTGCTGCAAGCTATGTTTAAATGTAGGGACCCGAGTTCACTGCACCAAAAAATCTTAAATTCTGCAACCAGTGAAGCCAAATTCTGCAAATTTACTGCGAGCATTAATATTTGCATAATTAACTTGATCTGTATANACCGGTGTTATGTGCTCATTGTGGCCCATCCCACCAGGAGGTCGGCCACTGCATCCTGCACCAGCTGTAGCCTCTGGGTTGTCACCAAGGGTAGCCCCATGTAGAAGAGTGTGTTGCAGTAGTTGAGTCTTGAGGTGATGAATGCATGGCACGATCACAGTCTGAGATATAAGGCTGAAGACGACAGAACAGATGTAATTTACAAAATGCATTTCTCACCACAGCCGCCACCTAAACATTCAGGTGGAGATGTGAATCGAGGAGTACATCCCAATTCTGAACCTGAGAGATGAAGGAGGGATGCACCCCATCAACGATGGGGGGCTTCTACCCCCTTTCCTCTTCTCACCAACATCACCTCCATCTTATCGGGATTCAGCTTCAGACACCAGCTAAACACTGAGACTGCAGGGTCTGGGTCAGATGAACATGAGAGGTAAAGCTGTGAGAAATAAACATATTGATGACACCAAACCTCAAACCCTATCACAATCTCACCAAAAGACTGCATGTACACGTTGAACAGGAGAGGGGACAAAATGGATTCCTGTGGAATTCCACACGTGAGACCCTGGGAAGATGATGAAAAGTCACCCAGTATCACATGCTGAGTTCTTCCAGCCAGGAAAGAGCAGAACCATTCAAGAATAATTCTGCCCACCCTGGCACAGTCCTGCAGGCAGGCCACCAGCATCTCATGGTCAACCATGTCAAAAGCCGCTGACAGATCTAATAAAATCAAAAATTGGGCATGGGGGGAGGGGCTTTCCCTTGCTTCCTATCAGTGCTCATGAAGAAACATGAGCATGGATATCTGTACTGCACATGCATTGGCAAAAGGAAAGCACATGCACAGTATAATCATCCTCCTAATCTTCTACCAAAAATAAATATAGTGGTGTAAGTGACCAAAGCCTAATAACACAACTGTCCCATGATCTAGCTGCACACAATTCATAATGGACTCATGGGTCACCTGCAGTCCATGGCCCATTGTTTGGGAAACAAAGACCCGAACATGATTCAGGAGAGAGGGTGATCGAAAAAACATACTTAGGTCTCAATCCTCAATGTGCTATATTAGCACAATCTCAATTTACTTTAACAGAGTTTGCACCAGTGGAGTGTTTCAAGGATTTGTCTGAACCAAACTGTCTAGAACTGCAGTGGGTAGCACTTTACCTACCAGCAGGTAATACCTACATTCTCAGGCACCCCCACCTGCCCGCCCATCGGGTACCCAGTACCCCAACATGCAGGTATTACTGGGGCATCCCAGGATGCCCCAAGATACCATGGATACCTTGGGATGCCCCCAAAATGCCAATCCTGGCATACCCACAGTTTCCTGGGCCCTAGGGATGACTCACATCACTGGCTGGGCTTCTGATCCCTGCTTCTCCCTGACACATGTGATGCTCAGCTGAGTGGGAAACTTCCCCACTTGGCTTTTTCTCAGTGGGGGTTGGGGTTGGGGAGAAAGGAAGCCTCTTCCCATCTGCATACCCCCAATTGGGTCCCCTGTTCCCTGGGAGACCCATATAGGGGAGTGCACATCCCCATGCTTTGGGTTCCCCTGGAAACGTGGGACTGATTGGGGAGGGTGCACACAGATAGGAAGAGGCTTCCTCGCTTCCCCTTCCCCACCCAGGGAGTGTAGCCCATTGGGTTGTGTTTGGTTACCAGTTGTTGCCCAAACACGACCAGGGTGAGTTGGGCACCCCAAATTTGATGGGGTGCCCAACTGACTGGGTACCCAACTGTAGGTCTAAAACTGTCCCTTGCAGAGTAATACTCCACAGGATCATAGAAATTATCATGAATCATTGAATCTATCTTTTGGAGAATGGAAATGGAATCTCTCTTTCACTCAGAGCTTTTTCTCATAAGGAATATCAGTTTGGTGAAAAGAACCTGAAAGTGTTACTTTAGGATGAAATGAAAGGAAGCATTCAAACAAAGTCACAAACACACTGTGCTATGGTTCAGCTTATCCCCACCAATACAGATGGGCACACTCCATCTATTTTTTGTCTTTTGCTTTTTCAATTCTTTTTACTATAGAAAAACCAATGAAATTGATTTTAAATAAAAATCTAAATCAAATATACAATTAGTTATATGAAACTTCAGTGTCCATAATTAGTCATGAAATTAAAATGAGATCCAGAGTGCCATTACTAATGTAAGTGGCATAGATGCTGCTGGCAGTAAATAACTTTTGCAATTTTTCCTGTTACTGCAGGTTCACCAGTCACCAATTACTTCCAGAAGAGGAAGCACAAAGTGTGATTATATCAGTAAAGCAGAATTCCCTCTTCTCCTGTCCTGCTAACTGCCAAAGTAGCAGGAAAAGCCACACCAAGTATGCTGCAACAATACAGCAAACCTTAAAGCATTTCACAGGCTAGACACAATAGAACGGTGTTGTATTTATATGCATCCATTTAATTGCAGTCCACTTTGTTTCATATTTGATTGTCAAATACCTATAAACACTCCAGTGTTGCTGCAAGCTATGTTTAAATGTAGGGACCCGAGTTCACTGCACCAAAAAATCTTAAATTCTGCAACCAGTGAAGCCAAATTCTGCAAATTTACTGCGAGCATTAATATTTGCATAATTAACTTGATCTGTATAACTGTGCATGCTGGGAAGCAAATTTGCAACAGGTTTGACATAGAATCACAACTTTGCTAATCAAACATGACTCAAATTCTCTGGAATTTCAGCACCCCAGAATTCGCACCTCATAGTAAGTAAGTAAGTAATATTTATTTGTTTGACCATTGGTCTTAAACAAAATCATTACATAATACATAATAACCAAAAAATGCACAAATATACAAAATAAACAGAACAACCAACACTTTTATAACCAATTTTCATTGAAAAGAAAATAACTTATCTTATTTAAAACATAATAAAACAGAATATAACTCTGCTCAGCAAAAATATCCAATCCTCAATGGTCACAACCTGTAGAATTTCCTACTGGAACTCTACGTTTGGCCACCGAGCCTCTCCTCGAGCAGCTTATGTCGAAATGCCAAGGCTCCCCTACAGAATTTTGCCACTTGCCTGACTACCAATGAATTTTGAGGGCCCATACACCTAATTAGAAGCTCAGGCCATAACGATACCCCTGTCTGGTTGAACAATGGTTTTAAATATGTCTTTCGCAAGTAGCTATATATTGGACAACTAAATAATACATGTGATAAATTTTCAATCTCGCTTTGCTCGCATAGAGTGCAGAGTCTTAATTCTTTAACGATACCTTTGTACCGCCCCTCCGTCCAAGCTGAAGGGAAAAGATTCAGCCGGTACAATGTATATGCACGCCTTAAGACGGGATCGTTCCATTCATGGAGATAGCTATCCCTCCCCACCCCCATCTGAATAAGATGATAATCCGGGGCGACTCTTTGCAATCTTAAGTCCGCCTGCAACCCCTGGGCATCTTGGTCAAGGATAC
>QEPC01011582.1:16557-30888 GCA_003113815.1 Sphenodon punctatus | reverse complement strand
CTTTAAGGATTCCCCGCAGCCACAACTCCGCCCCCCTCAGTCCCAGTCAATTTCACTTGCAGGCAGGTGCGGTCGGGTGAAATACAGCAGCCCCGGCTTGGCTCCAGACTCGGCCCCACTCAACTCCTTTGCCGTAGAGCCCCAGCTCTTTTAAGGATTCCCCGCAGCCACAACTCCGCCCCCCTCAATCCCAGTCAATTTCACTTGCAGGCAGGTGCGGTCGGGTGAAATACAGCAGCCCCAGCTTGGCTCCAGACTCGGCCCCATTCGCACCTCATATTAAAACCCCAGACCTCCCTCACCCAAACATAGGGTCTTCAGACCCCACCCACCCACAATTCATCTCCCACGGGCCTATTTACCCTTGGGTCATGGTCACACCTCCCTGAAAGACGGCAGCTGCGGCAGCAGTTTTAATTTAGGGTCAGGTGACAAGTTTATGGCTGAGCCAGGATTTAAAGATCCTGCAGACAGCCCCCACTGCAGTGTCACTGCAATTTCAGCATGGCACTGCGAGGATTGACTGATTCTGCAAAAATCACTGCAAAAGGCAGCAATGCTGTCAACATGGGTCCCTGTCTCTGAGTCAGCCATAAGTCCTCCTGATACAGCCATGAGTCTTGCAAGATTCTCTAAACCCCCCAAAAGCTCTGTGCATGCAAAAAATGGCTGCTGGGAGGGTGGGGGATGCATGTGCACAATGGCCATGGCAATCATTTTGCATATGCACAGAGAGCTTTTTTGACTCTCAAATATCTCACTAGAACGGGTCAAGTATTGGGCGATTCTCGACTCATTCTGTTTCCCAATGGGATTTTCAAGAACTGGAAAAATGAGTTTCAGCCCCAGTTCGGAGAACTGATTCACAAGAGTAAGAGCATACCACCCAGTTCCCATAGCTGCCTCCCCTTTGCTCCACTGTCTGTTTCTTCTCTCCTGGTTATTCCACCTCCCCTCCTGTTTGTTTTTACCATTCCATCACACCATTACTCCTCTTCATTCACTGTCAGATACATCTCACCTTGATTTCTCTGTGCTGGGAGTGTAGCCTAGGGTGTTACAAGTAGAGACAGTGGTTCTCCCCAAACATTGAACCCTCCCTACACCTCTCTACCTGTGGAGTTCATAGAGAGGCTGGACACTGGGTGTGAATTTTATACTCCTTAAGCCTCTCTGCCCAATGCCCCCTAGGGGCCCTCCCTCATTAACTATCACCACATCCCCCTTTCTGCAGGGGCAGGTAATGCTCATTTATACAACCTTTTATTAACAGTATTAAGAACTGACCCCAACATTAAAACTAATGAAAAAAATAATAACTTATCATTATAAAAAAAGACCTGTTTAAGGAGGGATATGTAGGTTTTTTTGGATTCTCAGAACCACTTGTTGTCTTTCAGGAAAGGAGGTGGATGTCTTTCTCTGGTTGGGTACTTCCTCACAGAGGAAGGGTTTGGGGAACTTGCTGGGGTTTCCCTATCAACATTATGTGCAGGGCTCAGGGTTTCTGAGTCAGGAGGACAGGGAGGTTTAAGGAGTACAAACAGGAAATAAAGATTCATTCAGGCTTTCACTTTACACCCAGTGCCCAGGCTTTCTGTGAAGCCCACACAAGGAAGTACATGTCGCTCTCTGACAATATTTTTGTTGAGCATGGTAAGTTCTACACATATTCTGACTGTGCTGTTTGTTTTGGGCACCACTATAATGCCTGTGCACCATTTGGTGGGTTTGTCAACTCTGGGGATCACCCCTAACTGCTCCATGCAGAGGAGCCCTACCGTCATTTTGGCTAGGAGTGGAATCATTTTGGCTAGGAGTGGAAGGGAGACTGTTCTGGGTGTGGATAGAGCAAAGGGTTGTCTATTTGGTGCAAATTTAATACAGTATTCTCCTTAGACTTTCCCTAATCCTTAGATTATTTGGGGGAATTTTCTTTTAATCTTTGTTTCCAGATCCACCATGGCTGGCTCTATTCTTTGAACAATCCCTAGAGCCACGATTGCTGGATGACCCAGCAAAGTAGTGCATAGAACATCCACTAAATAAACCTCCTATAATGTCATCTTGGCTCTCAATACCAGGTTTTCTGAAAAAAAAATACCTTTAACAATTAATGGGGATTGTTCTGGACCTTTTAATATCTTTTTTGCCTTCTGGAGTTTTGGTGCTTTTAGCCCTCTGTAAAGTGATTCTGGGATCATGGTAACCTCGGCCCCTGTGTTAATCTTGAATTGAATGTCATGCTTCCCTAGGAGAATCATAATGGTCCATGGTAGTTCATTGTGATCAGCTCCCACAGCTCCCAATATGCAATCTCATACCGCTTTTAAATGAGGTACTGAAAAGTGTCTCCTGAGCCCCGCGTTGAGAGAAAAACTGTGTGGGGAGTGTTTACACATTCCCCGTGCTGCTGGAAGTGACGTGCTCCCCATTGCTGGCAGTGGTGGCGGCTGGAGATGCGGTGCTTTAAAGAGGCATGTTCTGAAAGCCTCACTTTTCAGGCTTTCAGAACGCACCTCTTCAAAGCACTGCATCTCCAGCCACCACCGCTACCGGCAACAGGGAGCACGTCACTTCCAGCAGTACGGGGAGCATGTAAACACTCCCCACACGGCTTTTCTCTCAACACGGGGCTCAGGAGGCACTTTTTAGCAACTTGTTTAAAAGCGGTGTCAGTATCGCTCATTACTGCCTCATGAAATACTGCTGCTTCTGTGCCTCTGGACCTGAAAACTGCTGCATAATGTCCCTTCTTTAAGCATTTTCTGAAGATTACATCTTTTTCTGTATAGATCCATTTGTTGAGAGGTGATTTGCCACACCAGGGGTCAGGGGCATTCTCTTTTGGTCCTACTATATTCTGTTCTGTTCCCATGTCTCTATTTTGGGGGCCCCTCTCTGTGGCTTTATCACTGCATCTGGGACGTGGTACTGGATGCCTGAGCTGCATTCCTTACTCCCTTTTGTTGGAGGGGTATGTTGGTTAATCTGCTCACTCCTTATTCTGACACCATGTGGCGTTCACAAAGAGCCTGGACACTGGGTGTAAAATGAAAGCCCGAATTAATCTTATTTCCTGCTTGTACTCCTTAAGCCTCCCTGTCCAATGCCCCCTAGTGGCACTCCCTCATTCACTATCACCACACTATCCTTTCCTGATACAGATACTTCCCCCCTATCTATACTTTCCTGATACAGACACTTCCCCCCTATCTTTGCCTGGTCCCCAACATCACTGATGAATGTACATCACTTATTTATCTGTGTTGTCCTGCATAAAGACACTCAACACTTGGTTTCCTCACCCTGAGGGAAACAGTTATCTCACTGCCAATGTACCTCCACTTTTGTCTGCATGTTCATATCCCACATCCATAAAACATCTTTTCCCCATATACACCCTCACAGTACTCAGCTGTCCTATTCTCCCCAAATCTAATGAAAGGATATAGGGAAAGGGGGAATTCTGCCTCCCTCACTTCCCCATGTCTCCAGATTCAGTGTTACACCCAACCTGCAGAGGAAGAGGATTAGGGCTGAAAGACCAAGGCGAAGTGCAGGTGCCTGGAGCCCAAGTTGTAAGCAGCCACAATATTTGAGACTGTACAAAATCTTTACTGCTTACATGGCATGGAAGTTAGGGCAGCAGACTTAAGTTACAATTTCCATGCGTTGTTGTGTCTGATTGAATTTGTAAGAGCCTTAACTTCTCTCTTAAACTGTAGGGTTTTTGTTATGGAATTTCCCTGTTTTTGCTGAGGACCATTGAATGGGGAAAATTTGTTCTGCTAGCGTAGTAGAATGATGAGCAGTGTGACCATTATGCAAATTTGAACATAAGGATGTATAGTGTGTGTGTGTGTGTGTCCTGTGCTTGTTTCATTACATTCCTTTAGCTTCAGGTAAGGTGTATAACCATCTCCCTTTCCCCCCCTTGAGATCTGTTACATTTCCAATTGTAACTGGATAGAGGGGAGGGAAAAGGGAAGAAAAGAGGGCTGTGGGGGATGGGGTGAATGGATAATGGGATTTTCAGGGGTAATGCTTTCTCATTATTTTGGGTTCTACTTAGCAGCTGCATGGATTCCAGTTACCTTAAAAGTACTTCAAGGTAAGTAATGTGAACTCTTTCAGAGTATGAGTAACATTATTTCCCCTGACCGTTAGGGGTCATTTCTCCTTGTCATTACTTATGGTGGGAGCCTTAACTGACAATTTTCATGTGTTTTGACATATTTGTAAAAGTCTTAACTACTATGTTAAACTGAGACATTTTCTGAACATTTAATTTGCTTGAGTTTTTATAGTGCCATGCACTACATTCTGTCTGCTGCCATGCAAGCAAATTGAGATCCATTACATAACAACAACAGTGACATTTTTGGATTTTAAACCTGAAATGGTTTCAGTAAAGTCTCTCTTCTATATAAGGTAAATGTTTTCTTGTAAAGTACTGGGAATGCCCCCTGTCATTTAGATTTTTGTAAAACAACCCCAAAGAAAGTTTTGTTTGTTTGTTGTTGTTGTTGTTGTTGTTTAAAAATTGCTTGCTCAAGGACCAAAATATTGTAGTCAGTTATTTCCCCTGTGGAAATAATTTCCGTCATCTGCTTATCCTACAGATATTTATTTGTAAGTGTGCCTACTGGCACAAATCCTATACAATCAAGTTCTAATTTTAAAAGAATAGACTTTTAAAAGTTTTCCAAAGGAAATACTGTTTCTCCCCTCAAACAGAGGCCCTTTTTACATGAGATGGTCCCACGCATGGACACCCATCATCCATGTGGGGGAGCATCTCGTGTAAATATGGAGGTGTGCGTGTATGCGGTCCTGCCACCCACCACACATGCGTGGAGCAACCAGCAAAACTCAGGTTGCTCCATGCATGGGGTTGGATATGAACCCTTCTACACACACACCCCACGCTGTCCATGCAGTGGCACACATGTGGAGCACCACCCTATCAGCAGTCCATGTATAAAGGACCAGGGTTCACAATTGTTTTTTAAAGGGGTGGGGGAGAACAGTGACATCATCAAGACTGATTTGGTACCGGAATATAAAAGGAGGCTGGGGAACAATGAATGATATTGCCCAAGATGTCGAGCTATGTGTACAATCAACTGTATTCATTAGTCCTTACGTAAAAATGAGAAAAAAACATGTTTCCTGTAGGCATGTTGCCTGACAACCACAATTTCTTAACTCACAAGCACAATTGAGAAAGAGACCTGGTCTTTATAGAGTGTCCGACCTTTGGGGCAGACTTTTCAAACTGCACTCCACCAGTATGCATAATGTTGAATTGTGCGCACTAGGTGCATTCACACCAACCCGGAAGTGCGCGTTGCTTTAAATCGAACGTTGCCGCCGCTGCGGTGGTGTGAATTAAGCAAACGTCAGAATGAGGTATAAGTGCCACATGCTTTATAAAACAGGGGAATTAACTCTTGTGCTACTGCCTTCACCCTTGGCTACTTCCTTCAGCACTTAAGACCCCTCCTAGTGTATGCCTGCCTCACCAGCTCTCCTAATGCTCTTGCATCCCATGGCAGACTCCCTGGGATCTTGTACCTGTCAGCCTTATAATGTCAAAAGGTGGTGGGGCTAAGAGTGGTGGGCAGGTAACCATACAGAGACAGCTCCTGCTCCATCACATATTATCTCTCCATCTGTAACTCAACAAGGTTCCTGAACCTGTCAATGACACATGCAGTATCATTGCAGAGGATGAAACTTTAGAGATCTCAAGGCAAAGAACCTTCAGTGTTATGGAAAAATATCGCTGAATTATTTTAAAGAACCAAAGCAAAGATGCCTGTTTATGGTAGCCTCTTTTCAAGAATATGTTCTGGAAAGTAATGATTAACTGGAACAAGGAGAAAGGAAGAATGTTGGTGACAGGATGAAGAAGTAAACGGAGGTAAGAAAATCAAGTTAAGTATTGAGCTAAACCATAGGACAGCAAAGGACAAATCCATTCCAAGTCCACTTAAAATAACCTCCGCTTTTTTGCAATTTGTAATCAGTGATGAGCTACTACAGAGATTGGCACCCTGTAAGAAGAGCAGATTGCGCCTTCAGTGATCAGTGAGCTGTTATCTTCTTCTAAAATATACATGTCTTTCAGATGTCATGCTGAAATGATTTTTCTTCGGGCCGTTCTCCAGTTTCCTCTGAGTAATAGGATGTTAAAAAATAAGACAATACCCCACTGCAGTTTAGTCTCAGTCCCCACTCATATCTTTAGCATGTAGAGCCTAATAAACAGGCAGCCCCCTGTATGTATTTCATGTGCATTCAGGCAGTCCACACTCAGTCCACACTCAAAGATTTAGCATGACAAACATATGTCATAGCCAGGTGTTCTTTGTTGTTGTGTTCTGTCCACCACCATCCCCTTCCCAGTATTCTGCCTCATGTCATGACTCGCAGTCATGGAGAAACATGGGAAGAAGAAGCCACACCAGCTGTTACTTTCTTTCTGGGCTATTATGATTATTTATTTTCTTAGATTTATAGGCTGCCCCCTCCTGCTGCTGCAACTCGGGGCAGCTTACAACATATTAAAGCATAAAATTATAAAACAACATCAATAAAAACAAAACAAAAATAACTGTAAGGGTATGGAGGGGGTGGGGCCCACAGGGACAATGCAGGAGGGGGCAGAGGGTGACTCGGGGTGCCCAGGGGGTTGTGCTCCCCACCCCCCTAGTGCCTGTATCTGGAGAGGCTTCTCCTGCTTGCAGTCTGCTGGGCCAACGATTACCTGATGAGAGGCAGCTGCGGTGCGCTGAGCACCTGCAGCTGAAGCAAGGGCTGGGTCTGGAGCAAGACACATAAAAGGATGGCCATTAGGCTCTCTCCTTTGCTGGTGATCAGACGTTCTTAGTTCCTGTGCTCTGGTCCGTGCATTGGTAGTTGGAGAAAATTGTAGTTTTCTAGAATCCCGTCCATTTCCCTGTTCCTATGTGAAGAGTGCTCTGTGCGGTGAGTGCTTGTGTTCAAGTGGAGTGTGTTTCTGTTTCCCTTACTGTTGTACTTCCGTGCCTTCCTGTGTGTGGTTGCCCTAATCCTTCCCCGCTCCCCTCTGGGGTTCCCAGGGCCTGGGATCACTACCCCTTCCTCACTTGTTTCCCTTCCTGGGTCCTGTGTGTGTGGAGGATCACTATAACCCAGGGTGTGGAATCCCTGATAGGTCCATTGATGAATGGTGACTGGGTCAGATGCCTTGCAGCACACAATTGACTATATACCATACTGAGGGCTCTTGTACCACTAATAGTGTGTGTCTGTGAGGGGGAGGTTGTGTACTCATGTTGTGTGAACCCCTCCTTCATTCCTGTTTCCCCTTGCTATCCCATATTCCCCACAATAACAATATAAAAGTTACAGTAAAATAACCCCCAGAGCAGAGCTAAAGACCCTCCATCCTCCCTTCCAGCTACCCACCAATCACCTGTCTCCATTGCCAAAAGCCCGGTGGAACATCCAGGTCTTACACTGTCTATGGAAAAGGGAAGGTCCGGGGCTAAGCGGACCTACGTCAGGAGAGAGTTCCACAGTCTCAGTGCAGCCACCGAGAACCCCACCTCTTCATTGCCACCCGAGGTACTTGGGGAACCCTGAGGAGGGCACTCCCAGTCAACTGCAGGGGCCAATCCAGGACCCATGAGGTGAGGCGATCCCACAGGTTTGCAAGGCCCAGGCTGTATAGGGCTTTATAGGTCAAAACCAATGCCTTGATTTGGGCCTGGAAGACTATAGGCAACCAGTGCAGAGAACAAAGCACTGGTGTAATGTGCTCACAGTGACCTGTTATGACTCTAGGAGATGGTCCAGCACCTGCTATTCGCATCCACAGAGGCTCATACCTGGGTTTATACCTGCCATTACTTGACAACTGTAATTAGCTGGTTGCAATGCACACAATGCTGTGTTTATTAAGCAAATAACATACTTTATTGAGCACTGGAGGTGCTGTGGAAAGAGGGGCTGCTTGGGCAGAGCCGCTGCCCTGCTAATCTACTTATAGAGACTCACCTGTGTTTTGGGGGAGGCTGGAGATGACAAGGAGCTCAGGCGGAGCCTTCTTTCTGTGGAGAGAAAAAAGCTTGGTGAATTGTGGACTTGCGAGAGGCTGTGGAAAGAGGGGCTTCTTGGGCAGAGCCGCTTCCCTACTAATCTACTCATAGAGACTCACCTGTGTTTCAGGGGAGGCTGGGGATGATGAGGAGCTGAGGATGAGGAATCTTCTTCCTGTTGAGTGAAAAGAGCTTGGGGGCCCCTAGACGTGAGCCTAAGGGTGACAGCCCAAGGGTTTTGCCCTTGTGGCACCCTTGGAGAAGCCCGGAGATCCAGAGCCCTCCCCCTCACCTCTTTGCTCCTTATTCTTGGTTATTTTTCTGGTTTCCCCTTTGCCATAGTCTAGTGTTATTAGAAAGATCTTGTTTTAACTAAGATGCCTCCTGTGAAGGGTAAGCGTTCCTTTGCTTGTGTGGCCCAGATATCTCCCCCAGCAAAACAATGGAAGATGGACTATTTTTTAGTGGCGGGTTTCCCTATCTCTAACAGATTTGCCCCTCTGAGTAATAAGGAACACAAATACGGTAATTTTGAGTGTTTACCTGAGGTCATTCATCAGGAGGGCGAGCTACAGAGTTTAGAAAACAGGAATAGAAGAGGCTTAGGATCTGCCTTTCGTACTGCAGATATATCTGATAGGAGGGTTGTGAGGGGGTGACAGGAGGGACTGCGTATTGATAAGTCAGTTGGTCTACCAAATGATGTGGGGACTGGAACCCAGGGTGATGTATCTATGGATTTCATTGCTAGTCATGTAGTGATTACTGCACATAATGGTTCAGTTTTTATTCAAGAAAATAAATTTTCTGGTGGGACAATTGAGAGAAGTGTCTAAAGAACTGGACCAGGCTAACCCTTTATCACAATATGATGGCCCTCCACAAACATTCAAGCTTCCAGATAGGTCGGGGGGAGATCACCAAGGGGGCAGTTGCCAGTTACCACTGGCAGTAGGGCAGGATGACCTTTAAATTTTTGAACCAATAGGTATTGACGGTCAGAAAACTTTCTATTTTACATCAGAAAGTCCACAGTAAGAGCCTCCTAAATATTTCGGCCACCCCTCATGGGAATTTACCTTATTGGAGTAACCCATTGGAGGTTGCCGAACATTTGAGGAATGCTAACACGTTTCCCATTTATCAGTAAGGATATTACAGGAGTTGATGTGGTTGATGTAGACAGATTCAGGAGACGTGTAATTATCACCTTCACTCACCACAAATTCCCTGCCATTATTAAACAGCAACAGGAAAATTTGGCTCAAATGGGGATCTTCCACTCTTTTGTGTACTATGGGATTAGTGATGAGGATAAAATGGAGAAACCTACCAAGAAACTTCAGTTTAAAGATTGCCCATGTCTAGTAAAGACTCATCCTAGGGAATCCCATAGTAGCCCTTTAGGGAATGGCCATTCAAAAATTTTGACTCTAAGTTTAATTAGTGATGGCGAGATGGAAATTCAGTTAACAGAGAGGGATCATGTGGTGCAAGGTGTAGAGCCTTATCAAGAACAAAAAATGGTGAAACCAGAATTTTTTTTGAAGATCTCTGCTCTCTACAAACAGATCACGGGTGTAAGTAATAATGGCAAAGCCGTTAGTTCTGGCAGCAGCTGGAAGTTATCACGAGGAGTGGAGGGGTGGGCTGGTAGGGTTCAGTTGTTTCCCCCTTCCCCGTGAATTGAGAAAAAAGTTGGGGCAGATCTGGTGGATTTAGAATTTCCTGCTCCGGCAACCCTCGTGTTGACTCAGGACCAGATCACTTCAACTCCCACTTCTAGATCTAGGGATAGGCAGCCTGGGTTGCTTATAGGCTCAACCTCCAATTTGTCTGCCTATAGGAGCATGCTGGCCCTTGAGAGTCCTCCATCAAGGTCAGAACAACTTTCAGTTGGCTTACTCTCCATGGTTATGCTATTTTCAGGAGAGGGAGAGGGGCTGGCGAAATCTCTTTCCCTTCCCCTCTCCCCTTCTTGTCATTTCTTCAAGGCAAGCCCTACTCTGCAAGATATGGGACAGTGATTAGGAGACTTCAGTTTAGGCATGAAGGGTCAATCCCCTTTATCTGACCGAGTGATCATCTAGCAGGGTGCCAACGAGTGTACCCTGATAGAGGGAGGGGCATGTGGCCTGACCATAGACAATTGACAGGCTGAGGTCTCACAATCCCAGGAACTCGCAGGGCCCAATGAGATCTTTGATTACCCCATGCTAAAGATATTATCATGGAATACTGCTGGGTGGAAGGGGAAAGCATGACGCAGATTTTCTCCAATTCTTGGGAAAGTCTGGTTTGATTTGTATACAGGAGACATGGTAGACTGATGCTGAACCAATAGCGTTGGAGGGCTATGCCAAATGGGTTATTCTGGCTAACCCACCTAGTGAAAGAAAGGGGAGACGTTTGAGTGGACTTGCCACCATTTTACAGTTGGATCTGGGGATTGAAATGGTGCCGCTCTATAATGATGCTAATTTTGTTCAGGTCTTTAGGGTTTTTCTCCCTCCCTTGGGTTGGGTGCAAGTTTATGACATCTATATCCCCTCAGGTGACAAAGCTCACCATTTGTGGAAAGATCTTCTGGCTCTTTTTTCATAGTATTGTGAGAAATTTCCCTGGGACCATACTTTACTTTTGAGTGACTTCAATACCAGGTTGGGATCAAATGTTGAGCAAATTATGGACGCTCTAAAAATAACAAATATGTCAGATGAGTATACAGATTGAAATGGGTCCAGAACCTCTCAAGATCGGTTTATCAATAAGCATGGTAAACTATTATATACATTCATTCTGGATAATTCACTCTGTATTTTAAATGGAAATACTCCTGGTGATTATGCTGGTGCCCACACTTTTTTTTCCAAGAGGGGAAAGTGTTATTGACTATGCAATTATTTCTCCCTCTTTGTGGAGTTATGTAGATTTTTTTGAAGTTAATCATCGGATAGACAGCGACCATTTCCCCTTAATACTCACCCTGGCTCATTTGGGTTTAGATAAGAGAATTCCTTATCTGGCTTCATCAGGTGTTTACAAAGTGTGCTCTTTGTAGGGTCCAGTGGTCCACTAAGCTGGATTCTCAGTTGGTTTCTCACCTGGTATCGCCAGAGATGCTATTCTGTAGAGATTTACTGAGTAAGACAAGGGATGTATAGTTGGCATTTAGGATTTTAAATTATATTTCCAGGAGTTTAATTCCCTATGTGACAAAGTCTCCGAATTCTTGTGTAGAGTATTTTTCTGAAAGGGGTTGGTAGGATTCCGATTGTGCGAAGAAAAAATCTATTCTTAGGAAAGTCGCTAGGAAACTAAGAACTTATGTCTCAAGTGAGGCAATAAAATCTTATAGATTGCTGAGAGTGGAGTACAACTCCCTAATTGTTTTCAAGAAATTAGGGCATGCAAAACCTTATTGGAGGAAACTACAGGGTGCTTCAGATTCATGTGATAGTGGGCTATTCTGGAAACTGATAAATCACTCATTTAATGGTGGATTTGTGACAAAAAGAGGCTCCAATTAAGCAATCTCAGTGGGAAAGGCATTTTGCCCAAATATTCAATGCTAACAAACCTCTGGAGGTGGATTTTTGGCCACAGGTCAATTTGATTTCTTCCCGATGGGCTACAGTGGCCAATGTGGAGGCTGAGGAGGCCAGTAAGTTATTGAAACCTGGGAAAGCACCAGGTGGAGCTTTTGTACCTGGGGAAGTATCTAAGTTAAATTTTAGTTGGTGGAGGAATGTCCTTGCTAATCTATTCACTCTCATCAATGATTCTGGGAGAATTCGAGTTTATTGGAAGGCCAGCATTGTACTACCTATCTACCTATCAAATCCCCAAAATTATAGGCCCATTAGTCTCTTGCCTATCATCTCTTGCCTATCATCTCTAAAATATATTCTAGACTGCTGTTGACTCGCCTAGAAAATTGGGTTAAGGATGGAGGAATTCTTGCAGTGGAGCAGACCAGCTTCCAGATCGGCAAGAGCACCATCGACCATTTTTATGTTTTAAACCATATGGTCAATCAGTGTAGACTGAAAGGACTCAATTTATTTGTGGCTTTTATCAATTTTTCATCAGCCTTCAATTTAATAGATAGAACCTTACTTTTGGCCAAGTTGGCTGAAATGGGAATTGATTTGTGCCTACTAACATTAATAAAATCTCTCTAATCTGACTCAAGATTTCAAATCCGTTTGAATAGATGAGTGTTATCTAGTGAAATCACTATATCTAGGGGAGTTAGACAAGAGTGCCTTTTGCCCCCCCCCCTGCTCTTTAACTTGTTTGTAAATCATCTGATTTTGGATCATAGAGATATGGGCAATTATATGGCACCAAAAATTTGCAATCAGCAGATATCTATTCTAATGTATGCAGACGACACTTTGTTGCTGTCCACTTCTAAATTAGGTCTGAAAAGGTTACTGGTAGATATTGGAGCTAATTGCCAGCAGCAAGGTCTCAAAATAAATTATTCTAAAACAAAGATCATGGTTTTTGGTAAGCGGTATAAGCCGGTGTCCTGGTCTCTAAATAATAATGTAATAAATCAGGTTCAAACCTTTAAATACCTGGGGTTGATTTTTGCTTATAATAACTCTTCGGTGCCACATATCCATTCAGTGAAACAAGATGCTTTAGCGAGTTCTGCTGCCATATACAAATTTTTACATCTCCAAGGGGGGGCATCTAGTGGCCCCAGCTCTTAAGGTTTTTGAATCTAAAATATTAGCCAAATTAACTTAAGGGGCTCAGGTATGGGGTTATGCCCCCACCACATGGTCTTTACTTGAACCTGTTCAAAATATTTTTTTTCAAAAATTGCTTGGAGTTCCTCCCGGCACACCTGCAGCATTTGTTAAGCTGGAAATAGGAGTGGTATCATTGGAGGCTAAATTAGATAAAATAATTCTATCATATGCACTGAAGTTAGCTCTAGCTCCGTCAGATTTGCTCACTTAGTTAGATGTGTTATGATATAAAAATGCAAACTCCCGGTTTTCCTTGGTTAAGATCGGTTTGTGTTAAACTGAATAATTTTGACTTCTCCCTTCCTTTTCTATATCAATTCTTGTTTAAGGAAATGATAAAAATGGTTACGGATAGACTTTGGGATATTGATACCCAGAACATGAGGAGCCAAGCAAAGGCAGCCCACGTCTCCCCTTGGTATGGTTATAACTTACCTTCTAGAATTGACTGCAATTACTTGCATGATTGATTGAATTACAATCTGAGGAGAGCCTTTACTGCCCTCCAATTACAATCATTTGATTTGGCAGTTACTAAGGGCCAATATGTTGGTCAGCCTTATGTTGAATGGCTTTGTCCTTGTGGTACGGATGTGGTGGAGGATCTAGCGCATTATTTGTTATATTGCCCCTTTTACTTGCATGTTAGGACCAAAATGTGGTCCAGAATTAATCCCCCTCCATTCTTATCTCCTCTAGGACTGGTGATCTTCTGTCTCTCTGATAAGAAACCCTCAAAATAGGAAATAGTAGCTTGTTTTGTTCTTAGGGATAGCTTTTTACGGAAAAAGCTTACTCTTTCAAAGCGCTGATTGTATTTTTTACTGTATACCATGATATTTTGTGCCAATTTGTTTTATAAAGAATTCTTGTCATGGCTAAGGCCAACACAAGAATGAAATTAAATTTTGTCTTTCGGGTTTAAAAAGTAAATGGGAGGGGACTGCGGTTTACTTATGTTCTTTGTTTGATGTGTGTTTATATAATTGTTTATTTTTGTTTTTTTAATTGTTTTGTTTTTGTGTGTGTTAATCTGGGCCAGGGTGGAAGCCACTGCCACCAATACAATATTTGATTGATTGAGCACTTATAGTGAAAATTGAAAGCATAGGTAAAAATTGAAATCAAAAGCAAACAGTCTTTGTAAGTTGTTAACCTGATTTATCACATCCATGGCTCACAGCGATGTAAGGGCAGGCAGAAGCATATAGTTTTACTGTATTCTTGCACATTGAGATATTGGAAAGCCCTCTCAGTTTGCATAAAACCCCCAGTCAAATGTGCACTCCTGTACCCCCTCTCTAGCATCTTGGGCATTACCATACAGTTAGGGATTAAAAACATCACTGCTTGTCAGAGCACCCTGCACTTTTGAAAGTTTCCAAACCTCTTTTGGGCAAAAATCTCTCCATCATTAGGTTTACATTCCTGTACCCTGAGTCACTTGTTTCCCTGAAGAGATTCAGCTCCACCAT
>QEPC01011582.1:1514-16457 GCA_003113815.1 Sphenodon punctatus | reverse complement strand
GACGGGTCACCAGGAGCACATAACACCGGTGATCCAGTCTCTGCACTGGCTATCTATAGTATTCCTGGTCCAATTCAAAGTGTTGGTTATTACCTTTAACACCCTATATGGCCTGGGACCGACTAACCTGCGTGACCGCCTAATCCCTCGTGTCCTTGTTTGGCCCCTGTGGTCGGCTGGGGACACCCACTTGGAGGTCCCCCTAGGTTTCCCAGATGACCATGTTCAAGCGGGCATTCTCTGTGGCCACACTGTGGCTATGGAATTCCCTCCTAGTGGAGATTTGCCTTTCTCTGTATCTCCCTTCCTTCAGCAGATAATTCAAGACCTGGATGTTTCACCAGGCGTTTGGTGAGGGGCATGGGTAGTGGGTGTGTTTTTTTGTTTTGTTTTAAGGGTATTGGGGTTTTCTACTGGACCTCTTTTATTCTGGATCTTAATGTGATATTTTATTAGGTATTTCTATTTTTGTATTTGATGTTTTTATATATGATGTACACTGACCCGGGCTGCCCTTGGGCAGGAGGGGGTGGTATAGAAATATTAGCAATCAATCAATCAATCAATCAATTTTTAAAATGGTAAATAAATTTCATTAGTAGTAAATAGTATTTTGTGAAATGTTTTTGAAAAGGAAAGTGTTTTGTTGTGGAAACAGTTCTGCTTTAACATTTTTTGAAACCTTTAGATTTTTTGTTTTAGATATTTTTTTCCATTTGTAGGGGGTGGGGCATTTCCTGGATCTGGGCACTGGATTCAGTTTCTTCCCCTGTCACCAAGTATTGAAAAACCAAGGTAAGGGTTAGGGAGCAGAGATGAGTGCATGCCATACACACAATGTTTGGGAACAGATCCATGATCTGGATCCTACTCTTCCTAAGTGCATGTGAGAGGTGTGTAGCTTTAAGAGCTCATGGAGGAGGAGGGGAAACTCAGATCGGGTAGGAGAGGGAAAGGTATTTTCTTGGTCTGGTGCCCCTTACTTGAGATGCTGCTGGGCCTGGATCTTCTGGGAGGGCTGGGAGTCAGAGGCAGGCTTAGGCTGCTAGGCAGGAGGAGACAGCAAGTGGGTCCCTTCTAGGAGCCATGGGGATAGGGTTGCCATATCTCCACTTTAATCTGGGAAGCTTATGAAAAATACATGGTGTAGGGCTGCACTGGTTCCAATGTAGGGCTGCACAATGTATTTTTCATCAATGTCTTGGATTAAAGGGGAGGTATGGCAACCCTACATGGGGGGGCAGATGGAAAGGGGGCAGCCATAGGGAGAGGTGGGGGGCAGAGGGAGGAGTGAGGAGAGAACCATGGAAGGAGGGGAAACCACTCACCACTCTCTCATTCACTGTATTCTACAACTCTCTCTCACACACACATTCTTCTCATTCTCTTTCTCACACACACGCACGGCACACACACCCCACTCTTCTCTCATTCTTCTCTTCTGCCATTCTCTTTCACACACACACATGACACACACCACTTTTCATTCTCTTTCATACACACGCATAGTGCATGCACACACCACTCTCATTCTCTTTCACAGACATACATGACACACACACACCACTCTCTCATTCATTCTCTCTCTCACACACACACAGACACACCCCACTTCTCATTCTCTTTCACACACATGCATGGCACATGCACACACACCACTCATAAATTCATTCTCTCTCACTCACAGCACACCTCTCTCACACACACACAAAGAGACACACCCCACTTCTCATTCTCCTTCACACACACATGCATGGTATGCACACACACAAACACACACACACACACATACACCACTGAACTGGTGCTTCATTGTGAAGGTAGTTGGGGAAGGTTATGCACCTCACCCCCTTAAGTCAGCCTAGTTTTGGAATCAGAGTTTGATGGTTAAGTGCCTCCTCCCAGGACTGGTTAGATCATTCTAAGATCAAATATAAAGTTGTGGCAACTCCAATTTGCAGTGTTGCTAGCTCTGTTAGCTCTGTGTCAGATTGTCACCTATAGGTAAATCAAGCCAAAAGGGAAGATAATAAGCCTTTCGGGGTAAAGGAACGGGGGACGGGGAAGAACTATTGATCTTAAACAAACAGGCTTCTGCTTCCCATAGTGAAGGGGGAAAGGGATGGTTGCAATGCAACAACAAGGCATGAGGACACTTATTTGCCCTTTGCCTGCTCAAGACAGGGGAGAGCTCTGCAATAAGGGGAAGCCTTAACGAAATAAGACCATGTCTTTTATGAAATCCTGCTAATTTCTGAGGAGAAGCCTGGAGAGCGAAGGCAAGGCAGCATTAAAAGGGAATTGAATTTGCATTCCTTCTGCTACCAGCACATGTTTACATGACCTTTAAAATAGAATTAAAGCTGTATCATCAGCAGATATAGGCAATTCACATTACTAAGGCAATCAAATCAGAAGGCTAAACTAACTATAAAACATAAATTAAACTGATAGGGAATCATCCTAATTCACTAGGTTTACTCACAATTTACTTAGATGCTACTAGTAATTTCTAAACAGTTTGGAGAAGCAGCACATTGAGGAAAAAGAAACGTGGATCATCTTACTAAAATCAGTGCCTGGCTGTGGTGGAAGGCTAACAGGCCAGAGATCTCACCCAAACCTAGCACTGAGGCATTTTTTGGGTAGCATTTTATTGGCATGGTTTATTGGGGGAGAGACTTATAAATAAAGGTCTGCAAAGGGAATACTAAGATGCCAACAAAATAGCCCACTGGCCCCTTATCTACAAGGCGTAGCAGCAGAAGCTACATTGGTTGTGGATGTTTGCGAGAGCTTATTTCCACACTAGCTTGAGTTTCTAACATCTGTAAACCCCTACTATCTGCAATTTGTTCATCTATAAATCCCAAACTGTATTGGATTTTCTTTCAGTCTCTTTGTCTCTTCTCTTTATTTTGCACACTGTGCATTTTAAAATATGAAATAATTCAATGTCCATTAGAGTTCAAAACTACCCTGGATTGTGTTTCTTTCTTTAAACTAGTGTCAGGCTCCAAAGCCTCCAGCCCCTTTAAATGCCAGTCTAAATTGCATTAAAGCCCTGAAAATCATCTCCCAGGAAGGCAGGCAGGACCCCTTGCTCACCGCTCAGACCTCGCCCGACTCCAAATCCTGCTGCTAAAAGGGGTCTTCGTTCCGAGTGGCACTTCTTTTCTCCAGTGCTGCATGAGGCAGGGTCCCCAGTAGCTGGCTTGGAGGAAAGAAGGGATTGATACTTTTTGGACAGGAGAGGCTGCTCTGTTCTGAATGCATGGAAACCTGGGCATCTCCTCCCTGGAGCTGGTTGGAGCACAGGAAACATCCAATCTACCCATCTCTAAACTGCATATCGTGCACGAGTGGAGAGGCAGAGCAGGGAATCACATGAAGCCAGGGGGTTCAGCACAGGAGAGACAAGGGGCGTGGAAGAACCCCATGACCAATCTCGTCCACGGGTCCCGCTGCTGCAGCCTCACCACACACCGAGCCCCCTCCTTCAGGGAAGAAGTCCAGCCCTGCCTGCCTGTGGCCTCCATAAACCTGTGCTTCTGTGTGTGGCCCCATAAGGTAGTTTCTGCCTCTCTCAGCTGCAGTTTGAAGCAGCTATCATGCTGGTCCAGCCGCCTCCACCTTCATGGCCTTTGTGTCTTTCTGCTGAGGCTGCACCTGCCGCTGGGAGTGCTTGTTACTGCTTGCAGGGCTGAGGTGGATCCTCTGGTGACAGGTAGGAGTAGGGGCTTGCGATGTTGTGCGTGGGGGGAGAAGAAGTGGGTCTTGGGGGGTGATTTTGGGACTGGAGAAGTTGCGGGGGTGGGTGGAAGAATCACCTGATGTCATTGTCACAGGGGCAGGGTGGATACAGTGATGGTCTTCACACTGGTGGCAGAGGAACCAGGCCCCCTGGCCAGGACGAGCAATAACAGGGAGGTGCCATACCAGGACTGGGCTGACTGGGTCTCAGGAGCCCAGCACATGCAGGTGGTGGCTAGTGGAAGCAGTGTGAAGAGGACCATGGGGTTGGGGGGACAGTTTGGAGTGGGAAACAGACTGGGGGTTTGGGAGGACAGTTTGAGAAGTGGGAAGCAGACCAGGGCTGGGAAGTGAATTGGGGGTTTGGGGGACAGTTTGGGAGCTCAGGAAATTGTGTCTGTGGGGGAAGCAGATAACAAAGGTGTAAAAACACCCGGCCAGCATGCAGGATGGCTAATAAACAATTACAATGTAAAAGTGGATGCAAATACTCACCACGATATAACAATGAAAAAGGAAAGGAATAATACAAGGAATATAAAAAATGAAATATTTATTGTACATGTATAGAAGAGCCACATGTGTGACTAATACCCCAAGAACAACAATAGTCCATATACATATCCAATTCCAAATGGAAAAAAATCTTCATATGCGTGTCTATGAGATCCCAGGTTATATTCTCGTTTCAACAACAGGTCTATCTTATCGGAATAGTTTGTACATATGTATAAGTTTTTTGGATCTTCCAGATACTTGTAAGTTGTTATTATTATTTTTGTCATTATATTACATATGTATATGCTAGTATTGTTATGTGACACAATTTTGGGGAAGGGTTGTAATTCTCATACATTCATTGTTTTGTTTCATTTGATATTTATTGTTTGTACAGGCTTTAGACCATCAGTATCTAGGAGTCTGAGAAAATAGTAATGGGATCTGCCTTGTGATTTCAATGGTTGTTACAAGATTCTTGAAAAAGACCTGTTGTTGAAACGAGAATATAACCTGGGATCTCGTAGACACGCATATGAAGATTTTTTTTTCCATTTGGAATTGGATATGTATATGGACTATTGTTCTTGGGGTACATATTCTCAGCATTAGTCACACATGTGGCTCTTCTATACATGTACAATAAATATTTCATTTTTTATATTCCTTGTATTATTCCTTCACTTTTTCATTGTTATATTGTGGTGGGTATTTGCATCCACATTTACATTGTAATTGTTTATTAGCCATCCTGCATGCTGGCCGGGTTTTTTTACACCTTTGGTTTTGGTTTTGTATCGTGGTCAGCACCTTCCTTTTTTTTGCTGTGGGGGAAGCAGACCTGGGGGTGGAGGGCTTGGTGCACACACAATCTCTTCCATCCTGAGAGTTCTCAAGCAGCTAGGAGGCACTGGCTAGTGCTTACATGCACAGCCTGTCTCTAGGGCAAGGAGAAGAAGGACCCGTGGCTCCACATGCACATACTGGAAGGCAGCCCACAGTGTCTCCTTCAGAGACACACTTCCCCGGCTCCACGCAGACACAGATAGATTCCATGGGGGTGAGACATGTTTCCGCCCGTAATGTGGGGATTACAGTGCTGGCGTCAGAGAGCTGATATGCCCAGCCGAACTGGCTGGAGCTCAAGCCATCAGTGAGTAGCAGCAGCAGAGCAAGTGGGAGGGAGGTGGGGGAGATGCCCCCCTCCCATCTCCTCACCTTCACGAGCTCAAGCTCACTGCCGGACATCCCCTGTGCCCAGAAGCATGGGCAGTACTGTGTATACACAGGCCAGTAGAACTGATTTTAAATCTTTAATAATTTGGTTTTGGCTGTACCAAAGACTCTCAGACTCTAGCAGCAATTGGTGTAGATCTTAGACTATAAGACTCTGAAGTCTTAGGACTCAACACATCTGTGGGGAGGAGATATCCATGGTTCAAAATAGTTGGGATGCTGGGCATTTTGACCACAATCAATTAACTTTTCAACAGTTAATTTTTATTTTCTGGTTGAACCTTCTTCAAACATTGCATGTATGATGGTCCCCACAAATATAAGGCATGGATAAATATTCAGAATGGTAGCTCAAGCAGTTTCCTCAATATTGGGACTTCAACAGTCCCCTGTTTATAATGGAGAGCGGTTGTGCCTTTAACTTACTTATAGCTACCACTGTAAATAAATGACCTTGATTTTATCACAGAGTCATAGACCATGGTCAGGCATGAGAGCAGCAGCCTCAAAGCACTCCAAGAAAAGAACAGTGAATGTTTTTTTCTCTGCTGGGTAAACTTTGAAGTCATTTGCACTTCAGTTTTACAATAATTAAATTATTATGCCCACTCCACACCAATTAACCAGCACCCCACACTCACTCAGCTGTGCTTGACACAGCAAGTAGGGAGAAGTAAGGGAGGGACTAAGTAGATTCCTGGAATCTTGTTACCCACTCTCTCATCCATTCCACTTGCCCTTTCCTTGTGGCAGGTGTAGTCCCATATGCTTCTGTTCTTGGGATGAAATGGCAAGCAACAGCGACATCTTTTTTTGTCTGTAATGACCAGCTCAACACCACCTTAGTGACATGGCAATTCCCACTGAAGCAGCAAGAGGAATTCCGTGACCTGTCGTAACTACCGTAAAATATCAGAAACTGTCACAGAGTTCTGTGAACTGCTGTCAACTGTCATAAACTTTATGGGGGAACTGTCTCAAATTGTCGTATACGTCACTAAACTGTAACTGTCGTAAATTTTGCAAACTGCCCTAAACTAAACTGTCACAACTTCTGTAAACTGCCATCAAATGCCACAAATTTCCATAAACTGTCACAAATTGCCATGAAGTATTGCAAATTGCCATTGGTTGCTGTTGAACCAGTGGCAGACAAGCTGAAAAAGTGGCAGCACAAAGCAGACCAGCAAATAATGCCGTCACTTCAGGCCTATTCTGTTCTCCTTGGTGCAAGGGCAAGCTAGATTGTGTGTGTGCAGTACTTTCTCTCATTCCATTGCATAGGCCTATACTCTGATAGACTGTTTGTTATGGTACAGGGTAAAATATCCAGTGGCAAAGAAACTATAGTTTTTTGTTTGTTTTTTTACTTAGCGTTATCTCTAACTCTGGTGATTATAATCTGTTTTTTTTACTCAGGGTTATCTCTAACTCTGGTCACTTGACACTAGTACGGAAACAGGAAGGACATTTATTAATTGTGGGTAAAAATCACATTTTCAGGTGACTTCTTCGCTATCTGAGCACTATTCATGACCCAAAACAATACTTACGTATCCATTTTTTTCAAGTATACCATTTGGTTTTGTGTTTAAAATTTTCAAGTTTGGTTGTTTCAGTACTTCAGCCTTTTTAGTATTTTGATTGCATCATTTTTTGGCAACTGAGTACTGGCAATAGTGCAAATTTTGCCAAAATGAAATAACCAAAATACCAAAATGATTGAAATATCAAAATCATTAAACCAAAAAACTAATATAGAATAATTGTATCCCAATGGAGTGCAAATCACCATTGACTATAAGGCTGAAATAAGAATTCACCAAAACAGGAAATCTCATTGAAATCCCAGTTCCTGATACTGTCTGTCAAGTCAAGAACCTCTCGGTAGTCAGTAATGTCTCAATCAACATTTTGTTTCTTGATTTATTGTTTTTCCGCTTACTGGGATCCCATTGACTGCTTTGCTGTTTATCGTTCAAATCCCTATGCAATATCCCATCGCGCTGGATATACCAACAAAATACCACATTTCTTGCACTCCATTCTCCCTTGTAATTCCTTCTCATCCATTGTCTGGTATGCAGATTCCTTTACCAATCTGCAATCCAGCTGCAGTTTGTAGGGATGTGCGAACACGGTTCAGAAGTTTGGGGTTCGGCCCGAACTCTGGGTGTTCAGCCCATTCGCAAACGCACCAAATATGACCCCCCACCCGCCCAAACTGACCAAACAAAGTTTGGTTTCTGAACCCATTCGGCCGGGGGCAGGGAGGAACCCGGTTTTCCCTCCCCCCTCCAGGCTGCATGGGTGGAAGGGGCACTGGGAAGCTCCTCCCCCCTCCACCCTGCCCAGCCTTGTAAATGTTTGTTTTTACCCCCCACCCCCACCCCAGGGATTGCCCTACTTGGTGGTGCAAGGGCTCCAACCCCAGTTCCAGTGGTGGTGTGTCCGGCAGCAGGTTTGGTGGTGGGTCTGGCGGCGGGTCCGGTGGTGGCAGCGCTCTGGAGCACTTCAGGCTGCTACTAGGCCTTCTGGGTCAAACCGCAAGACCTAGTAGCAGCCTGAAGCACTCCGAAGTGCTGCCAACACCAGACCCGCCGCCACTGCTGCTGCTGGACATGAAGCCCGACTTATCTGATGGTGCCAGGGCTCTGGCTCTGGGTCCAGTGGCAGCAGCAGCCATGGTGGCAGGTCCAGAAGTGGCAGAACTCCGGACTGCTTCAGGCCACTACTAGGCTTTCCAGTTTGACCTGGAAGGCCTAGTAGTGGCCTGAAATGCTCCCGAGCAGTGTCACCGCCAGACCCGCTGCCTGGACCCGGAGCCCTGGCACAACCAGGTAGGGTGATCCCTGGGGTGGGGTGGGGTTAAAAAAATGTATGAGGCTGGGCAGGGTGGCAGGGAGGTGCTCCCTGGTGCCCCTTCCACCCATGCCACCTGGAGGGGAGAGGGAGCCCCCCCCAAACTGGTCTGGCCCCCCCAAACCCATTTGGGCAGAACCCTGAATGGGCTGAACACCGAACCCCCTGGTGTTCGCACATCCCTAGCAGTTTGCTTAAAGCAAAGGGAACAACATAGAACAACAGTTCCAATTGGAGGCACAGGAGTGGAGGTTAAGAAGCACTGGGGGGAGGTTAACAGATGGGCTATTCACACAGTGGGGCTGATCCTAAGCCCTGCAGAATCCCCATGGAAACTCCTTACATCCCACTACTGCCTTCATAGAATTGTAAAGCTGAAAACAGGGGGATAATTATTGTGGTGTATGTGTCAAGGACACATTCTCCACAAAGTTAGGAGGTGTGAAAAATGGCAATAGTTCCACCTCTCAGTAAATTTTCAGCTAACTTAAACACTTCCTGTCTAATCTCTGAGATAGGAAGGAAGGGATAGGGCTTCACTTTTCCCATGCAGCAGAGTCCAGGCATGTAGGGGAGCCACCGCTCAATTGCTGCCTCACAGCCTAAACACCCTGGCCTTAACTAAACCCCCTGATGAGAAGAAAGTTTTTACTCTTCTCCCTTCACCATCTATAGCACCATTTACTCTCTTTTTGTGATTACATAGAATGTTATAGATGAGGTCACTGTAGTTTCCAATCCCTCACTGGTGCAGTATGAAATATAATAAAGAGAGAGCCAAAACTATAAAATCAGATGCAGTCAGATGCTGAATATAGCCATGAAAGCAAGCTGCTTGGAAATACTTCCTGCTGCAAATTCATATGGCAAAGATCATGTACACTAACTGGATTTATTGTCAGTGTTCCAAGCACTGCAGGCCTGAAGCTCTTCTATTCCTGGAACTGTGCAAAGTGTATGTGTTGGATTGTGCCATTAGGCATAGCCCTGAGCAAGATGTGTTCTAAAAGCTGGACCTCTACAAGAGCCACAAACCCTTGTGTCTCAGATACAACTCCCACCCTGCCTTCCCCATTGATCTATGGAGTTCAGTAAACAACAGTAGTTTTCTTACAGCAGCAAATTTTGACAAACCACCCCCACTTTTCCCAATATTATTTCAGGTTGAATGGACAGTGATCTTAACCTCTCAACACTGAGTGGCAATGCTACATCAAGGATAAATGGCAAAATTTGCACTCACACGGATTTCAATGGAACCAGGATTTTACTCTCAATTTCTACCCTGTCCTTGTGGGCATAGTTGGGTTAAGGCCCAAGTTAAGGCCCGTGAACTCCCAAAGTGTAGTTCACAGGAAACCCCCATGAGACAGAAGCTCCTAGTCACCCTTGGAGATGAAGTTCCAAAGTAGCTTTGTGGGCTTCAGGAAATGACTGATGAGGATTTCCTGGGAACTACACGAACACGGCCCACAAGCCTTGAGTGAGCCACCCTTTTCTCAGTCATGGAGAGCACCATGGTGACCAGGGAGAAAGCAAGCAAGCCATCCTGGCATAAAAACCCCACTTCGCCCCTCAAACCTTCTGCTGTTCTCATCATCTGGACCACTATTCCCCCATGATTCCACCATCCGGATCATGTCCCCCATGACTCCCCTGCCACCACTAGGATCCACTACTGGAGTCTCCTGGACACCACCAAGAACCCCTCATCCTCCTCCTGACTCCCCATATATTTATTTTAATTTTAATTTACTATTACCAGACAATGCCACAATTTCAGACATCACACCAGTCACCCATATATGTATACAGATACCTGGCATGTGACCAATAGGCTGTATGAATTTGCAGATATTACCTGGGAGTAGTAAATTCAATACTTGTTTCAGCTCTGCTTCTCACTGTTTTGTTCTAAGAAGACACCAATGTTGTTCTTTATCATTTCTCCATTTGTCTATCTCCAGTGGGGTGTGGAAACATTTGCCACTCAAAATGTCCCAATTTCCCAAAGGGGAAGGTTCTATGTTTGGTCACACCAGATATTTAGGCCTGAAACAAGTAATCACAGTGAACGCTCTTTCCGTTGGAAAGAATTAATTCACCTTCATTAATGCGACAAGATAAGTTACTGGATTTTTACTATTTTTGTGGAATTCAACGTGAACTGAGCTGCTACCAACTATGCTTAGCATCTTATGCTTTATATACCAACTAAGTGACACGAAAGTGTCAGAAATTGATGCAAAAGTGCCAGAAATTGATGCAAAAGGACAGTCCTACAAAGTCCTAAAAAATCACCAACAGTTCTGAAAAAGTCACGTAAAGTACCCAAAAGGTCCTGTGAAGACCCACAAAGTGACATAAATAAGAGACAAATTGCTGGCACTGGTCTTGCAACTGTGAAAGTACAGATTTGCTGACCAGTAGGGCTGTAAGTTGGTCTTCTGAAAACTTCAGAAATTGCTGAAGATTACAGTATTTGGTTTGGAAAGTCCAAAATTCCGAAGACCAAGTCCATTATTTGGAAAACTTCAGAAAACTGGAAACTTCAGAATCCGCTGCATGTATGGGAGACTACTGACCAGTTGAGCTTCTTCTGGAATTGAAACTTACTGTCATATTTGGTAGAAGTGGGTATGGGAGGGGTCAGTTGAGTGATGGTAAGCTAGATGGCAAGTTTTGATTGACTGGCCAAGCCAGATGGCAAGCTTTTGATTGGGTGGCAGGGCAAAATAAAAGTGGCTGCAGCCATTTTGTCCATTCTCTTTGGTGAATTTGCCAGTGTGCTACAGTGCTGCTGGATCTGTAAGTAAACATCTGAGTGGGGAGGGGTGCCTGGCCTGGCCTGGCCTGGTATGGTATGATATGGTATGGTATGATACCTGTCCTGTCCATAGGGCCAATGCTGGCGGATGGGGGTTTCATTTACCTTTATCATGCCATGCAGTAAAAAATAATAGTAATACTTGGGTGCCACATTGCTTCTAGTTCTGCCAGTTGCTTAGTTGGCTCTTGGCATCATGAGGCCAGAGGGATCTCTCTGCCTGGCTCCACTTCCCCTTGCCTGGTCTGTTCAAGTTACCAGTTACCAGTTGAATATCTGGTTTCTTAATTTTGTGAATGCTGTGGCTTGGGCTTGTTGGCTTTTGCTGGGATTTATTTCTCCATGTAGTTGCAGACTGTTTTGCAAGGTTGTTTGTGCTGTCTAGGCTGTGGTCTGGCACAACAGAGCCTAATTGTAAAGTGCAACTTGTACTGATGTGCCAGATGCTTGGCTCCATGAGGCCATACTGGGATCTCTCTGCCTTGTTCCATTTCCCTTTGCCTGATCTGTTCAAGTTACCAGTGCCACAGTACCAATGCCATGCCAACAGGGTTCCCCGGGAGGGGTGGTGGTGGATGTCTGATTTCTTAATTTTGTGACTGCTCTGGCCTCGTCTTGCTAGCTTTTGGTGGGATTTATTTCTCCATGCAGTTGCAGACTGTTTTGCAGGGTTGTTGTATTCTTCTTGAACAAATGTCCCTTACTAGTCTGCATGTTTGTGCACTGCTTGGTTGGCATATAGATTATTAAACTGGGTGCACTCACTGCTGATGGTGGGCCATGCTGTGGGTACATGACTGTTGTTTTTTTGTTTTTTATTTCCGCACGAAGTTACACTTTTGGGGGGTTGTCTTCCGGAGCGATTGTCCCACTCTTCCTAGCCTGCCATTCTGGGTCGTGCTTTTTGGAGTAGTGCTTTGGCTGTGGGTTCAAGAACTTTGAAACAAGCTTCCAAAGTTTCCAAAGTTTTCTGGAGTCCGGAATTCTGGGTCCAAATTCCAAAATTTCTGAAACCGTGCCAAAGGGCCACTGAGTACTTGGGCCGATTATTCGGAACTTAGGTATTCATCCTGAGTACTCAGAAGTACTATTCAGTACAATCCTAGGAAATACCAAAAATGGTCAAGCACCCCCAAAAGGTAGGTATTTCCAGACGGAAAGGGAACACTTGCTCGTGTCTCAGTACTACAAAGGTTTACCCAGAAAGGGAAGTACTATGCAGAGAAAGGTGCAGAGGGGGATTTGGAATTGTGGCCAATGAGTATGTGGGGAGGTGCTCTTTCTCCTGCTCACTCCTCTGTGGAGCATAACTCAGAATTTGTGCTTTGAAAGCAGGCAACTTATTCAAAAAAACAATTGGTGGTTCACATACACATTGTAAATATTTATTTCTTTTGTATTCCAAAATCCTGCTCAACCACGGCATACAGGAGCACTCAGAATCCACTAGCTAATGTAGTTTATGGCATAGTTTTAAAAGAGAACATATATATATGCTCAAACTCATGTACACATGCAAGTTTGATGTTAGGAATTACCAAAATATTTATCAGGGGGAAAGACTTACTATTGACTGGTGAGATTAGTTGGGATGGTGAGACACTACCAACTGTTTTATGTCTGTGCTCTATTTGTTCATTAGTAAAAAAGTAAAAGAAAGAGAACACATTTTCCCTTGGGGCTTGGAACCCACTAAGATACAGATGCTTATCAGAAGCATCACTGATCTTAAAAAAAGAGAGTTTATAAACACTAATTGGCTTAGCTTCATAATTGAGCTAGTATGCCTACTTAAAAAATGAACCCACATTTACTTGTTCAGATAAACCAAAGTTTTCAAACATGTGTTCCTAAAGCTAGGCACCTAAATCCATATATAGACACCTAAGCATATAAAGGTAGCTTTTTAGATCAACTTAAGCAAGTTTTTCATTGGACTTAATTAACAACCTTTCGAAAATCAGACCACTTCGATTCCCAAAGGTGGAGCTAACTGTTGAATTTTAAGTACTCAAGATTCTAATTTAAAGAACTGATGTGGTGATTCCACAGTTGAGTGCCCTTTACTAAGAAGTATCCTGTAATCATCCCTCTCTCAAGGCTCTAATTCGACAATGCACTTGGTTTGTTGAGTCACAGCCTAAGTGGCTGACCAAAAACTCCTTAAAGACCACAGGAATATTTGTAATTAATTTCACTTGGGTTTCGACCAGGACCTTTATGTAATGGCTTTATTATAAATATCTATGCTTCTCTAAACTTGAGGGGAGAGTGAGGCGTTCTTTAAGTTGTTTCTGTTTTGTTTATGCTTTAATGTTAGTTACTGTAAAGTAGTGCTGAAACCAGTAGTTGGAGTTTTTTTATTCATGGGTTTCATTTGTATTTTCCAGTAGGTCTTCAGCTCTCCAAATACCCTCTGTGACAGAAAACCGATACTTGCGTTTGATTTGGGGATTTGCTGTTTTCTGACCTTTGGCTTGGTTACTTTAGTATTTTGGTCATTTCAGGACTTTGGTTGCATCATCATGCACATACATAATACTTCAAATATTGCAAAAATGACATGACTGAAATTACAAAATGACCAAATTAAAAAAAATACAAAAACAAACCACAACCCAAACCCAACGGAATAACCAAAATAGATGCCAGATGGATCACGGATGGATAATGGTTATTAAAAGAACCATTTTTTTTTATTTGGGTAGTGCAGATACAACAGATTTACTTTGTGGGGGGGTACCCATTTCATCTCTAGTGTAAAGATATGTATATATATATATTCAATTATTTTTAAAAATAATTTTATTAATGTTCAACTCAAATCCATAACATCTAACAAACAGAAAAGATCTCATCACAAACATAGGAAAACAAGGAAATGATGTGACAAAAACATAAATATAATCCAAAAGTACAGTCAAGTATTAAAGTCCATAGAGAGTGGGTCCAGGTGTGACCATTGAATTGAATATAGAATTATAGAGAGTTCTGACTTCTCTACATCAGTACATTGCAGCTAAACTGATTATGAATGGCCTTTATTTGCAAATTTATTTAAATTGTATGTTTGTTTATAAAAATAACTAAGTCCAAATTCAAAGCTGATTTCAAATTCATCACTTTATGGGTTTTGGAAAATTACTATTTTGTGTATTCATTAATTTTATATGGCTACCTTCAGTACTTTGTGTCTTTGGTCATTTTAAAATGAACATGGGTGTTTAAATGAGTGTTTCATTTTTAAACAAGAGGTGTTCCATGTCCACTAAATGGAACAGCCACGGACCGCCCACTCAGGTGGAGTGCATGGGGAGGGATTCTAATAGGCAAATCTCGGGGAGGGAGGTACTGCGGCATCCCTCATTTATTTTATTTTATTTTATTACCTCACGCTTTCCACCAAAGACCAGATAGTAGATGGCAGTGGGTGTTTATAAGAGGTGTAAATAGGATAGGGGGAAGGAATGGGAGGGTCCAGGTAATTGATCTATACCATTCTAGGCCCTATCCTTTAGTGGATGCTCTCATATCTGCTCCCTTCTCCTTAGTTCACTGTTTCAGTATGTAGGGTCATTACTGAAAACATGGGCCAGACAGGGCCGGACTTAGGAATTTTGCACCCCTAGGCCCTTCTCAGGCTGCTTCCCCCAAGCCAAGCCCTGCCACAAGCCCCATCCACAAGCCAATCCCCACCCCCATGCTGCATATTCATGTGTGGGTGAGTCCCATGTGAACGACGGGGTGCATGCACCCACAGTGAATGG
>QEPC01011579.1:478386-509173 GCA_003113815.1 Sphenodon punctatus | reverse complement strand
AATACAATTTTGGGGACCGTAGCCCTGAGCGGAAAGCACTGCTGGGGGAAGCAAATGCTGAACGAGGCTTGTTGTTCCAGATGGCGGTGACCTTTGAGGATGTGGCCGTGTATTTCAGCAGGGAGCAGGGGGCCCTGCTCAACCCAGAGCAAAGAGCCCTTTACAGCAGCGTCATGCAGGAGAATTACCAGAACGTGGCCTCACTGGGTAAGGATCCTTCTCTTTCCGCTACTTACGAGAGTGCTGTAAATCTAGAGAGGGGGCGGTTGCTGTGTTGGTCCCAAACATGGAAGGTGGAGACAAAGTAGTTCAAATGATCTCATTAATTGGAACAACTGTTGTTGGGGAGATTGTGCAACTTTTGGGCCATACGGGACCCTTCCTCGGGCCGGTAACAAGTCAGAATTGTAGACGGTGACTCACATTCTCTGCGTTTTGCTCTTTCAGGCCAATAGGGAAAACCCAGTGAATATGGTCCCTGCTACAGACTGAGGAAATGCAGGACAGGTATATACGGGAGGAGACAGTGACTTGGGTGGGAGTGGATAGGATGAAATAATTTGTGAGGGGGCTGTAGGTAGGGGAAAAACAGAGCTTGGACATGGGTGAGGTAACCATATAAACTTCCAGTTGTAGGAATAGGCAGAGACAACACAAAACAAAGGGATAACATATTTAGAGTGTACGCAAGAGCAGTGTAACCTTGTTAGAACATGGTCCTTGGGAGCCAATCCTCGTATTACTCAAAACAGTGTGTTGTAGGGTGAGTGCTGCCCTCTGCTGGTAGGGAGGTTGAGGCAGGAGGTGGGGGCAGTAAGGATTGCCTGGGACCACCACTCTCCCAGTTCTGACTGGACTCCCTGGCAGGTTAGCTGCTCTTACTCCCTTCCCTGGCCCTAGAGTCGTGGCCACCCTGGAACAAGTAGCTGCAGCTTTTATGCTTCCAGCACCTGCCACTGTCCAGCCTGTCAGCTGCTGCCCTTCCTCCCTCTGCCCCCACGGAATCTCTTTATCTCAGGGAGCAGCCCCCTCCCCTGACTGTCTGGGACTCTCGGGCAGGCAGAAGAAGGGAGAGCAGTGAGCATTCCAGGGTGTGAAAGCAGAGGGAAAGATGTACTTTGCCCCAATTATGGGACAGGGGCGGCCCCTTGCTTTGGTGCTGGGGGCGGTGCCCTACAACTAGCCCCCAGCACCAGTGCAGCCAGCAGCAGATACCCCGTTTGTTCCCCGTTCCAGGTCCCGTCCGCAGCATGACTTGCTGTGTCTGTCAGCCGCTGCTGTCTGTGTGACTCCGAGTCCTGCAGCATGCGCATGGCTCAGCACGAGCCGCGCGGCGCACACCGGACCTTTTCAAAAATGATCCTCGACTGGGAGGATCATTTTTTAAAGGTTTTGTGTGCCGTGCAGTTCGCGCTGAGCCACGTGCATGCTCTAGGAGTCAGACGGATAGCAGCTGAAGGCAGTGCCGGTGGAGTCCCAGGCGCCACCGTACTCCAGCTGCGGCAAACTTGCTCCCTGGGCTGGTGCATGCGCGCCAGCTCAGGGAGCAAGTTTGCCCATGGCTGGAGTACTGCGCAGCCGTGGTTTCTAGTGGGTCGGCACTGCCGACCGATCTACTAAAAAGCAGTTTGGGGGGGGGGTTTGCCCAGCCATTTTAATTGCCGGGGGTGGGTGGGGCTTTGAAGTTGCCGCTCCAGGCTGTGCCGCGGCTGCACAAGGTGGGAAATTTGCGTGTGGGCAGGGTCTCTCAGACCTTGCTGACTCGCTCCCAGCGGCAGCCATTACAGAGTTCCCCAGCGACAGTCCGGACCTGTCTGCGAGGATCAGGTAGGGTTTTTTGCTAGGGGGACTTGGGGACAGTGGGGGCTTAGGGGAGTTAACTGGGGAGTGGGGGCATTTGAGGACACTGGGGGCGTGTGGGCACGCTGGGGGAGTGGGGGCCACTTGAGGACATGGTAGGGGCACTTGGGGACATGGTGGGGGAATGGAGCCACTTGGGGGCACACATGGGGAGTGGAGGTACACTGGGGGTGTGGGGGGTTGGGGGCATTTGAGGACACAGTTCCCACTTCCCCACTGTGTCCCCTAGTGACCCCCACTCCCTTGGTGTGTCCCCAAGTGACCCCGGTGTGTCCCCAGTGTGCCCCCACTTCCCCACTGTGCCCAAGTGACCCCGGTGTGTGCCCCCACACCCCCACTGTGTCCCCAAGTGACCCTGGTGTGTCCACAAGTGACCCACACTGCCAAGGGGATATCAGTGAAACAGGAAAGTGAGTATTTTAATGAAGAGTACCCAACCAGGCACCATACTGCTCGAATTGAGAAAAGGCCTATTTGTTTGGTCAGGCATTGTTTGGTGGGGATACAGTATGGGTGTTGTTTAGGTGATTGGTGGGGGGGGGGGCTGGATTGAACCAAAGAAGCCACATCACCTAAACAGCACCCATACCTACACTGTATCTCCACCAACCAATGCCTGTCCAAACAAATAGGACCTTTTCTAAGTCTGAGGAGTTTGGGGGTAGGGGCTGGATGGAACCCAAGAAGCCCCAATTTCTCAGACTTAGAAAAGGGCCTGTTTGTTTGAACAGACATTGGCTGGTGGGGATACAGTGTAGATAGGATGCTGTTTTAGATGGGCTTCTTTGGATCCATTCCAGGTGACTCACTATTATAATAGCTCACTATTACTATTGTTGTTACTATTTTAACTAAGAAGGTACCCTGTTTTTGGGAAGCGGGGCGGGGAAGGCCTTTGATGGTATTTCCAGCTGGCCTGTGTTGTTTGTTTTAATTCTTCGTTATACTGCTGTGTATTTTGTTGCCTTGCTTCCACCATTGTGGTAGTCTGTGCCAACCAATGTGCCATCTTGATATGTCCTGTGCCAAAAAGAGTTCTGTTCCCAGTCTCTTGGGGGTGGCCGGGAAGAGGGGTTGAAAATCAGGTTTCTGTCTTTTCTTTTTTATGCAGCTTTTTTCCAGGTTTCTTCTTTGGGGAGGGGGTGGTTCCTGTACAGTGCAATAGCAATGTGTAATCTGCCATTCTACTTTACTCAGAACTGCGTGCTGCAGCTATTTTGTTGTGGCCCTGAGGTTTTGTATGTGTCAAATACGTGATCAGGTTTTTTTATCCTGCTATGGCACTACCACTGTTGGGGGGTGTGGGGGGAGAGAGAGTCGTCCTACTGGAGTCCCATCCACTGAATGGATGAGATGCTAGTAGGAGGGTTCTCTCTGTCTCCAAGTGGCAGGGTTTTACTCAGCAGCAAGGAGGTCCCAGTGTTAACTAATGTTCTGTCCATCCGATATTAACGCTGATAACTCCTTGTTGCTGGATGTTTGGAGGCTCCACCTACGGTGAACAAGCCTCACCCTAGAGCTCTGCCAGCCATAAGGTTCCGCCAGCCCACTGGCGGCTTCGCCACCAGTAGACCGGCCAGCCTTACTGCCCCACCAACCTCAAAACCTACCAGTCGCCACTGGTATGGGATGAACACTCAGCAAACCCTGACGTTGTTTCTCTCCTTTGGGCAGGATTACCCATCCAGAAACCAGACCTGATCTACCAGATGGAGCGAGGGGAAGAGCCGTGGATACTGGATCTGCAGGACTCTGATGAAGTGGAGATCCTGAAAGATATTGGGCCAGGTGAACAGCGGGGCGTGAAGCCCAGAGCTGGGACTGAAATGAGACATTTTGAACTCTCCCACTTCTGAGTCTGCTTATCAAAGCCACTTAATTCCACTGGGCCGGGCCCCGGGCCTTCTGCAATTTTATTCTTCCTGCAGCCAGGAAACCTAAATCCTGTGAGCAGAAAGCTGAGATTCTGCAACCAGCGTAAATTATTCAAAATGACAAAATCCTTCACATTATGCATATTTTGAATGCAAATCAATTTCCCAGCAGGACATTACATGGTTTTGAACCTTTCCTGTGTTTTAAAATCACACAAAATACCACGTGAACGTGTCTGCTGAGAGCTCTTACTTGGGAGGGGGGGGCTGCATCTCTTTAGCAGTTGGGACACAGGGCTTCATTGTCCGCAGTGTCCACCAGTTGCTAATAGCTCCACCACCCTATTGACCAGCTCAGTTGCCAGGAGTTGAGCGGAGCCTCTGTTCAAGCTCCCATTGACCGGAGGGGAAGGGGTTGCCTCGGGGAGCCCAGCAGAGACAGGATCAGCTGTCACATCCTCCCTATCGGCACAGGCTTATTACCCCCATTCTGAACCCTGCTTGACTCTCCTACAGGAGCTGCACTGCGCTGCCCAGGGGATGCCTGGCTCTTACAAAGAGCCCCTGTGCTGGCGCCCCCATCCTGTCAGGTTCCCTGTCTCTCACTCCATGGAGAGAAGCTGGGGTTACAGCCAGGAACTGTGCTTTGCCTCCAGGCTGCCACAAATCCCTTCTTTTTTCTGACCTCCTCTGGTTCCTTTCTCCTGAGCAGGGTCTCTAGTTCCCAAACTGGACCTGAACTTCTGATGGAACAAGGGGAAGAGCCGTGGGTCCCAGATCTGAAGGGATGGATGTGTGTGTTTGGAGGCCATGGATCCATGTAATTGATCAGATTATCCAGCGCAGATACTCTGGTTCCGGATATTCCCCAAGATCTGATGAGATGTGCCAATTCTGTCCCATCTCCTCCAGGCAAAGATTGTAGCCAGAAGTTGTTATAGTCAGTGTAAATGTGAGGTTGGTGGCTAATAAATCAACTACGGTTTGGGAGGTGATCCTGGGCCAGGCGGCTGACCTCGCGTGTGTTACGGAGACCTGGCTGGACACTGAGTCGAGGCCTATATTGGCTGACCCTGTTCCGGCCGGGTACTCCGTGCAGCATCAGCCGCAGCTGGAGGGCCGGGGGGTGTGGGGGTGTGTAGCCATTATTGCTAAGGATGTCTGGTCTGGAGATTTCCTGTGCAACCTATCGTGGGTGTGGAGGTTCTCCATCTGGGGTTGGATTTGGCCGGAGACAGAGGGGGGATACTGCTGATATACCAGGCACCCACCTGTACAGCAGCCTCCCTGCCCGCGCTGACTGAGCTGGTGTCGGAGGTGGTCTTGCGGTCCCCCAGAGTGATAGTTCTGGGGGACTTCAATATTCATGCCGACGCCAGTCTTGGAGGAGCAGAGCGCGAGTTCATGGCCGCCAAGGCAACCATGGCAGAGAGTAGTGGGCCCCACACACATTGGAGGACATACCCTAAATATGATATTTCATCAACAGGGCCCTTGTCGTGGACAGATCATTATCCCCTCCAGGCAGGTATCTTGGTGCATGCTGGCCCCAGGTAGAGTGCGGAACCAGTTAGGTTGGTTCACCCCTGAAGGCTTATGGAACCAGAAAGGTTCCAGATAGCTCTAGGGGATGTTCCTCTGACCTCGCTGGCCGCTCACTCAATGGTCTCGTGTCTATGTGGAATTCCGTGCTGACGGAGGCCATCGACCGTGTGGTCCCCATGGCATATGCTCCAGAAGCGACGACAATACTGCTCTCTGTGGTACACGGAGGAGCTGCGGCGGATGAAGCATGAAGGGTGGCGGTTAGAGCGATGGTGGCGTCACTCACGCGCTGAAGTTGACTGATTTGCGGCATAGAGTCTGGTTACGTACCTATGCCATTGCAGTGCGGACAGCAAAGAAGGTTTTCTTTGCTGCCCTCATTGCATCCACTAAGTCCCACCTGCCTGAGCTGTTCCGGGTGGTGAGGGGACTGGTCAGTCTGGCCTCCTTCCGCCTAGACTTAGAATCATCAAATGCTCGCTGTGAGTTGTTTGTGGGCTTCTTTGCGGATAAAATTGCTCAAATTCACCACGTTTTGATGCAACTTTTTTAACAGAGGACAGGTCAGAGGCAGTAGAAACCCCATCCTGTCCAATTATTGGCCAGTCTCTAACCTTCCCATTTTTAGGGAAGGTTATTGAATGGGCGGTGGCTCGGCAGCTTCAGGGGCATTTGGAACGGGTCAATTTTCTCAATCCCTTGCAGTCGGGCTTTTGTCTGGGTTATGACACAGAGACTGCACTTGTGGCCTTGGTCGACGACTTCTCCCGTGAGTTGGACCGGGGTCGCCTGTTAGATCTCTTGGCTGCGTTTGATACCATTGATCATGAGTTGCTGGTGACTCGGCTGCGGGACCGGGCAGGGATTGGTGGGACTGTTCTCGAATGGTTCCGCTCTTTCCTGGCTGGGAGAACCCAGTGTGTGATTCTGGGGGAGTTTTCATCGACCGCCCCCTCGGGCCTCATTGTGGGGTTCCGCAGGGTTCCATCTTATCCCCTCTCTTGTTCAATGTGTACATGCAGCCTTTGGGGGAGGTTGTCAGGGAGTTTGGGGTGAGGTGTCATCAATATGCTGATGACACCCAGCTATAGCTCTCTCTTTCCTCTGACTCAGGCCCGGCTGTTTCGGTGCTTACCAGGTGTTTGTCGGCTGTGGGGGATTGGATGAGGGAGAGCCGCCTGAAACTCAATCCTGACAAGACGGAGGTGATGGTTGTGGGTAAGGCCAGGGGGGTAGTGGCCCCCATCATCAATGGGGTCCATTCTGTCCTGGTTTCGCAGGTCCGGAGTCTGGGGGTGCTCCTGGACCCGCAGCTTCACCTGGATGTCCAGGTGGCGACTGTGGCGAAGGGGGCATTTTGCCAGTTACATCTGGTGCATCTGCTTAGGCCGTATGTCTCAGACTCAGATCTGGCCACAATCGTCCATGCTTTTATTACCTTGAGACTGGATAACTGCAACGCACTCTACGTGGGGCTACCCTTGGTGCTGGTTCAGAAGCTGTGGCTGGTGCAGGATGCGGTGGCTGGTCTCTTCACTGGGACGGGCCGACGCGAGCACGTTACACCCCTGCTCCGTTCTCTGCACTGGCTGCTGATAGTCTTCCGGGCCCAATTCAAGGTGTTGGTGTTGACCTTTAAAGCCCTAAACAGCTTGGGCCCCACCTACCTGCAGAACCACCTCAGTTTCTGGGTCCTGGATCGGCCCCTGTGGTCGGCCGGGTGTGTCCTCCTCGGGGTCTCCTGGCTTTCCCGGGTGTCCACCATGAGGAGGGCGTTCTCCGTGGCTGCACCGCGGCTGTGGAACTCTCTCCCATTGGAGATCCTCTTGATTACTGACCTCCCCTCTTCCTGCAGACACTGTGAGACTTGGCTGTTCCGACAGGCCTTTCCTGAGGGGTGGGGTGGGGTGGGCTGGGTTAGGGGGGTAGGGATGGGTTTTAATTACTGTTTTAATTGTTTTTGGTTGTATATTTTAATACGCTTTAAAATGTTGTGAGCCGCCCCGAGATGCCTGAGGCAGGAGGGGGAGGCATATAAATTTTAGAAATAAATAATAAATACATGTCTTTCATGGCTTCTCCCCCATTCTAGCAGGCACCTGACTGCAGCTCCATTCCCTGAGGCTTTGCATGGGAAGTGGGGGCAGAATGGGGTCCCCCTCCGTCTCCCCAGCACAGGGAGAGACTGATGTCTGGATTCTTTGTTTGTCCTCACAGGTGATGGGGGAACATGTGACCATGAGGTGGATCTCTCTCTACAGGGAGACCTGGAGCCAACGGAACCACATGGGACAGGACCTGGAATCCTGGGTAATATTTTTGCAAAGCCTGAAGCTTATGAAAAACCAGAATTTCTTCCACATCAGAAGGCCCGAAAGAGGGAACCCCAGAAAATCCCTCAAGTGTGAAAGAAGCTTTAATCACAGTTGAGCCATGGTTGCTCATTGGAAACTCTGTGCAGGTGACAAGACCTGGCATGGTTATTTCAAGGGAAGGTTGGAGGGAGTGACATATGCCCCCATTTCCCCAGCTCAATCTTCAGGGTAGAAGCCTCCCATTTTTGGTGGTTTACAAGCAGCAGAAACCCCTGGGATGATCGCTGTCTCTCGGGCTTTGGTAACAGAGAAGGGGCTAGGCAGAAAAGGGGAAATCCCAGTCAGCTCCTTCTCCCTGCTGCAGACTGGGGTGTTGGGTCCCTCTGACCCCCACCTACTCAGAGGGAGAGGAGGGCAGGATCCTGTGAAATCTCCTTCTGTTTCCTCATCCATGGAGACTGGGAGGTCACCCAGGCCAGACTCCCCATCCTCTAGTACCAGCCTGGGATGGGCTCCCTCAGAGTCGCAGGGCTGTCTGCAACAGACAGGATGGGTAAATGTCTCTCTGGGTAGTGCCCCTTCCTTCCACCAGAGACCCTTGGGTGCTGGGAGAAATGATAGTTTTTCGTAGGGCAGGGATGAAAATGGAAGGGCAGTGTTATGGAGGTGAAGCCACTCTAGCATGAGAATGACGATGGACCTCCCCACAGTTATAGTAGGTGTTTCCCATTCCCCTTTCAGAGATTCCTTCTCTTCCAGCACAGCCAGTGACTCCTACCTGGGTTTTCTGTATCTCTGCAGGAAGTGGGACATTGACGGAGAACGTGGAAGGGAATCCTCACCAGGGTGCCCAGGAGGAAATGGAACTGTGTGACATGTTGCCAGAAAGATCTCAAGGGAATGTTTCCACACGGACAGAATTCAGTGAGAGAGGTTGCAATGCACAAAGAGAACAGGGGAATCCCCCAGAAAAGGGCAAGAGTGAATCCACTCAATGTGGGGAAGGTATCGAGGACATGAACAAAAGTGAAGTAAAGCTGGGGAAGAAAAAGCACCGATGCTGCAAATGCCAAGAAAGCTTCTTCAGCAAAGCAGAACTTGCTTTGCACCAGAGAATCCATTTAGGAGAAAAGCCCTATAAATGCCTGGAATGTGGAAAAAGCTTCCGTTGGAACTCAGCCCTTGATATCCATCAGAGAATCCACACAGGAAAGAAGCCCCATAAATATCCTGTGCGTGGGAAAAGCTTTAGTCAGAGCTCACACCTTGGTATCCATCAGAGAATCCACACAGGAGAGAAGCCCCATAAATGTCTTGAGTGTGAGAAAAGCTACAGTCGTAGATCATGTCTTCGTAGGCATCAGAGTATACATACAGGAGAGAAGCCCCATAAATGTCTTGAATGTGGGAAAACCTTCCGAAGAAGCCCAGAACTTAATGAACATCAAAGAATCCACACAGGAGAGAAGCCCCATAAATGTCTTGAGTGTGGGAAAAGCTTCATAAAAAGCTCAACCCTTAGTATCCATCATAGAATCCACACAGGAGAGAAACCCCATAAATGTCTTGAGTGTGGGAAAAGCTTCAGTCAGAGCTCAAACCTTAATAGACATCTTACAATCCACATGGCAGAGAAGCCCCATAAATGTCTTGAGTGTGGGAAAAGCTTCACTCGGGGCTCAACCCTTCATAAACATCAGACAATTCACACGGGAGAGAAGCCCCATAAATGTCTTGAGTGTGGGAAAAGCTTCCGTCAGAGCTCAGCCCTTAATAGACACCAGACAGTCCACACAGGAGAGAAGCCCCATAAATGTCTTGAGTGTGGGAAAAGCTTCAATCATGTCTCAACCCTTAACATGCATAATAGAATCCACAGAGGAGAGAAGCTCCATAAATGTCTTGAGTGTGGGAAAAGCTTCCGTCAGAGCTCAGCCCTTAATATACATCATACAATCCACATAGGAGAGAAACCTCATAAATGTCTTGAGTGTGGGAAAAGCTTCAGATGGGGCTCAAACCTTTATAGACATGAGAGAATCCACACCGGAGAGAAGCCCCATAAATGTCTTGAGTGTGGGAAAAACTTCAGTAGGAGCTCAGCCCTTTATATCCACCAGAGAGTCCACACAGGAGAGAAGCCCCATAAATGTCTTGAGTGTGGGAAAAGCTTCGGTCATATCTCAACCCTTAATATGCATCATAGAATCCACACAGGAGAGAAGCCCCATAAATGTCTTGAGTGTGGGAAAAGATTCTGTCAAATCTCAAGCCTTAATATCCACCAGAGAATTCACACAGCAGAGAAGCCCTGTGAGTGACCTGAATGTGGACAAAGCTTCTTTATAATAATAATAAAATAGGTTTATTGCGGCCATCGCCTTTGCAATATTCAAGATAAAAAACATTACAGGATATAATACAAAGTAAAGAGAAATACAGCCTCATTATGACTTCCAACATCGACCATACATTCCAGGATAAGCTATAAGATAAGCTGCAATATCCTGACTATATAGGAATTTAGTCTTAAAGAAACCATACACAAACTTAGAATCCCTAAATACTTTCTATCTCAATCCTGACCAGGTTTAAATCAATAACCTCCCCTCAGCACTATCCCTTGACAAATACCTGGTGTCCCAAATATAAATAAAAGCAAACATACATGTCCAAAGGGTTCGATCAAAAGTAATAGGGAAAGTTGTCCTCACTACTCCTAGCATCAGTAACTAAAGAGAATTTATGAGCCCACCATCGGCTGCCTCTTCCTCAAGATCCCTTGCCAACCTCCACGCTCTAATTTTAATTGCCGCGCTACAGAAATTAGCCACTGCCAGCGACACTTCAGTAACAAAAAGCTTCTTTATAAAGTTCAAGCCTGAATAAACATTGGAGCAGCCATACGGAAGAGAGGCCCTATGAACACCTAGAGTGTGGGGAAGGCTTCCACTGGAGCTCAGCCCTTTATTTTCACCAGAGAATTCATTCCAAAATGAAGCCCCATGGAAACAGTGAAAATGACAAATCCCTCCCAGTGTCCCTTATTGTACAACGGGGACAGTCATAAGAATATAAAAACATAAGTAGTTCCACACTGGGTCAGACCCATGTTCCATCAAACCCAGCATCATGTCTCGGACTTGAGCCAAGGCGGAACCCCCTCCTTCCAGGCAGGGGGTACCCTCTTTGGACACAACACTCACAGTCCAGAGGGTCTTTCAGGTCTCAGCGTCTTTATTGGACACTGTCCTGTGTGCCTGGGCTGCCGGCTTGTCCGCCTGCACCCTACAGCACCAGGTTGGTCTCTCCAGACCTCCGGAGCAAGGCACCAACAACCGCCCAAAGTCCATTCAGCCAGGCCTTCGATCCCCAGCCCGTGGCCAAACTTTCCCCAGGCTAGAGACTCCCTCCTGGGCACAGCCTCCTGCAATACCTGGGTCCTACTCTGGTTCCCTAGCGGTCAGCACCCTGGACAGTGTAGACCATGAAGGCTTCTTTAGGGAGATGTTGCCTCTTCTGCTCCCTGGCAGAGACTGAATTCCCTTCACTCAGCCCTCCTCTTATATAGGCAGAGTGGGCGCGGCCAGGCCTTAACTTCTCACAGCCTTAAAGGGCCACCAACCCTGCCCACTCTGTTTTAGGGGTTTCTGAGCCTGTTAACCCCACAGGCTCCTCCCCAACTCTGGGGTTGGCCCTGCCACAACTCTATGTGGGTTCAGCCCTCCGGCTGATCCCCCTCAAGCCCCCTTCTAAAGGGGTAGCAGCCCCCTTGGACTGCTCCATCTTGAACTCAGCTCAGAGAAAATAAGCAACTCTTGGAACAGAGTGGCAGTTTGTTATTTTAGTCTTGATTTCAGGGGTAGGGACAGAAAAAGGAAAGCACACGAAAATGGCCCCTACAATAAGAGGACTAAAGAACATGAAAAGGAACAGCTTGTGGAGGAATGCAACAAAAGGGGGATAAACCCATCTGAACTTACTACAGACCAGATGAGACAGACTCTCCAGAAACATATGAAGCAGTAACAGAGAGAGGAGGCAGCCGCCTCACACGAAAGAGCGGAGAGCGATTCCTCCGAAGATGAGGATGGGATGCAGACTATCAGCAGAGAGTTCCTGGAGTTCAAAAACCTTTAGTGGGAACAGAAAAGAGAAAGGCAAAAAATAGAAACGGAACGCCTTAGACTACAAGCAGAGGAAAATGAGAAAGAAAGAAAACACCAACTGGAACTCCTGAAAGCACAGAAAGACGCAAGAATCCAGCCCACAATACCCTCTGGAAACAACGCTGGAGGCAGAATTCAGGATTACGCACCCTTAATTCCACCATATGATGAGAAGCAATGCATGGATGATTACTTCACAACCGTGCGACATGTGCTTCAACAAGAACAGATCCCCAACGAGATGTGGCTCAAATTAGTATTAACCAAACTTCCAGTGAAAGCAAAAGAGGTCTACAACACAAAAATGGAGGAGAATCCGGTGCTGACCTTTGATGATTTCAAAAAGGCAGTTCTTGAGGCTTACAGGATTACTCCGGAAACCTTTTGGAAAAAATTACGCAGCTTTAAGAAGGCAGAAGGTATGTCTTATTCAGATGTTTGTAATATGTTGAAACAATATGGGGTGAAATGGTTAGATGTATGTGGGAATGCCCCTAAGGAACAGATTATTAACTCTGTACTGCTCAAACAGTTCTATACTTTGTGTAGTCCGAATTTAAAAGCACACCTGCTTAATAAGGAGATCACAAATCTCAAAGAGGCAGGGACAAGAGCTGATGCATTCACCGAAAATGCTATCTTAGCTTATGGGGAAAGAAAGCCAAATAATGGGGGAAAACCGAAACACGGGTTTTACCAGAAACAGAATGGGTATAAGAACCCACACTCTGAACCGGGAAACCAGACCCATAACAAACCAAACAAGAATGGGAATGTGGGGAGACCGGGATCACCCAGAACCCAAAGAGCACACACCTTCCAATCCTATAATAATGATTTAAGAACTTGCTTTAAGTGTAATCAAACAGGGCATATGGTACGGGACTGCCCCCCCCCCCAAAAAGGGAGTTTCATGGCCCTAAAGGGGAGTCTTAGGAGATTATTGGGACTGTCAGTGTGAATTTTGTGTCTGTAGTCTAGAGGTGTTTATGATTGCTGTATTATCCCTAGCCCACCCACAGGGGATCAGTTGCTATGCAAACCTGCTAAGGTGAACGGGGTAAACTGCGTGGGGAGGCTAGACAATAGATCACACATTGTTTTGGTACGGGAGGACTTAATCCCAAAAGATAACATACACACTCATAGAAAGGTTGTGGTATCCCTGGCAATAGGAATCGAGGATATTCTGCCCACAGCAACTGTAGATTTAGAATGGGAGGGCTCAAAGTGGCCCATCCAGGTGGCTGTATTCCCCAGAAAGGCAGAAAATGAAATGTTGGTGGGGAATGCCATAAAAAAATGGGTGTTGGACAGGAGGTCGGAAAAAGCCCAATCCCAGGAACATGGGGAGCTGGAGAGCAACCCGGGAAGGGAGGGTGAGGGGCAACAAGACTCAGAGAGCCCTAAACAGGTTGCACCTCTACCCCTGGAACATGGGGAGACAGAGAGCAACCCTAGTGGAGGGGAACGGTTACAGGAAGGCTCTGGCAGCCTTACAGATCCTGCACCCTATCCTGTGAACTCCACTCAGGGGCAGGAAAACCCCAAATAGGAGTCCCCAAACCAGCCAGAAGGCAGGGGAGGACAAGACTCAGGGAGTGAACTGCATGTCCCTGTCTCACATGGGGAGCTGAAGGGGTTACAGGCAAGCCAGGAGGTGGAGGATTCTACCTTAAGAGAAGGTGGGAATGTGCAGGAAACCTTTCCCGGGATGGAGGGGGGAATGCTGGGTGTCTCTTCCCCAGGGATAGAAATGCAGCAGCCTGTAATCCTAAAGGGGCAGGAGCATGGGTCTAAGAGTGAACTTTGCACCTCTGCCTTACCAGACAAGGAACAGGGAGATGCTACAGAGTATGCTAAAGGTGAAAGAAAGACAGTGAAAGACCCTGAGAAGGAACAGGGAAACGCTGCTGAAGTACAGACTGGAGGGGAGGAAACAGTTAAGAATGTCCAGGGTCAAGCTGCTGCACTTGGTAAACTGAATCCTCAAGAGTTTCGTGGGGGGACACTTGGGGGTTCTCACACCCATGTCACAAAGTCAGACTCCCAAGTAGGAGAAATACACTATTATATGGACCCAGGGGATCCTGGAGGTACAAACAGAACTTGGGGGCAGGGCACAAGAAAGGCTGCTGACAATAGTCCCTTCACAGAAGCAGGTTTTGGCAGGGTGATGGATTTGGATGCAAAAACGTTCAAGCACACCAGTACAGCCAGGAGGGGAAGGCAAAAGACAACACAAGTATTCTCACTGGGGATTGCGACAGTTCTCCAGCTGACAAGGGTGTTCAAATGCAAAGTAACACATGCTATATGATGGGGGTATTCAACAATGTGAAAGCACTCTCACGCACTCCATACTCCCTCCTTTGGGTCATACTAACGTTTATGATCTGCAGTCTGGACACTCCAGCCAGATCAGACATAGAAGTGGGGACATGGCAAACAGAAGAACAGGCTGCCAGATACTTTGGAAACATGACCAAAGTTTGTAACTGGGGAACAAAGGTTGTTAACATGGCGTTCCCACCCATTTGTCACAGTCTTTTGCAAACACCTACTGAGGTACCTTGAAGGGTATATGCCACGGGAACCCCACATGCAATACAGAGCGGAAGGACATAGACACCTCAGGGTATTACCCCGTACAAGATATTGAACCCAGAAACACTGAATCCTGAGGATCACTCCACTACGACATGGTGGAAAACACGTGAACATGATAGCCCTAAAGGCCTAACAGAGGGTTTGGAAAACCAAAGGTATAACTTGAATAGGATTTGAGCACATGGAAATAAGGTGGTGAGGTTGCATATCCCTACGCCCACCAGTACAACACACCAGTCTAAGCATGTTGCAGGACGCTGTCATGTCCGCTCCACATGCGTTCTTACGAAGGAACATAGGGGCACACACGTGTGATACTGGCCTACACGTAGGCTACAAGCCTAGTAAATATGTAAAGCAAAAGGTTCAACATGTATGTAATGTTACAACTGTGACCTGTAAAACTCGAGTCATGTACTGGAACACTGACGAAACTCCAGGAAATGAAAAGAGAAAAAAAGATTGTGGATTCGCCCAGACTGATCGACAGAGACATTTAAATGCAAATACAGGCAGCCATTGCCTACGTGCAAGGAGACACAGAAAAGATAGGGAGAACAAAAGGAATTCTAGAAGCCTTGAGAAGGTACTAGGAGTTTCCTCCTAAGGATATAAGGAGTTGTACCCTATAGGGGGAGAGTGACTACTGGGAACTGACTCAACATCTCACAGCCAGGAGGGCTAAGCCAAGCCATGAACTGAGAGGGGACTTTGATTAAAACACTCTGAGAACCAGCACCCAGTCATCTACATCTTTGACTGAGAACGGACCAGAACTTATGGACCTTTGTAGGGTAAGATTCTTACATAGGAACTCAACCAGTAGAAATTAGGAATGCGTTATATTTATCTTTGATTTCTAGTTACCACTCTGTATCAACTATCTTGCTTATGTAATCAATAAACTTTCTTCTTATCTTTATGAAGAAGAGTCTGTGTCTAACATTGGAAACACAAGTGAGCAACTTGAGCTTACAAGCTCTTGGGACCCCAGAGAGAAAGAGTCTGTAAACGGGAAGGATCAGGCCCTTGGGTGACAAAGGGGTTGTCCCTGCTGCAGGATTGAATCAGCTAGAGAGAAAAACTGATTCAAGTGGGCTGTACGCGAGGGAAACTGAGTCACTCAAACCCGGTAAAGTGGGGGTGCAGACCTCCAACCCGTGACACTGCCCATTTTAAGAACATAGTCACTGCCCTACTGCGTCAGACCAAAGTTCCATCCAACCCAGCATCCTGACTCCAACCATGTCAGTGCACAAACAGGTCATAATGGAGTGATCTAGTCTCTGCTCTTCACTCAGCCCCAATGGGTAAAAATTCGTTTGAACTGTGTCAAATATGAAAAGGGGGGGAATTGTATCTGTGAAAAAGCATTGGGAGCATTTCAGAACTTTTGTCTTTTGTGACATTTTGTTTCAGGTGTGTAGGAATTTTGTGAGGATGTTAGGACCAGGGGACGAAGGCCTCCACTGGGGGAGTCCACGGACCTAGCAACCTGTGCCCTGACACAAACGCCCCCCACTTGCACGGGGCTTCACAATAACGAGAAAGCTTCCCCTCAGGATATAAGGTGGCCGAAAGTCCCTAGTGGGATACGGGCCTTTTCATCATCGGGGTTCCGAAACCAACAGGCCCTGTGTGAAGCCCCTTCACCCACGCCCACACTCGCGCACCCCAGCCACTCAACCCCCACTATCCTACCTTTTACGATGTGCAGGGAATGGGGAGTGCTGGGCTGGTGCAGGTCTGGGTACGAATGACCCCAGGAATAAGGGAAAGGAAAAGGAAGGGTTCTGGGGGAAGGCAGGGGGAACCCAGGAGGTCTGGGGAAAAAACGGGGTAGTGCACAATCCTTACCACACAGTTCCACTTACGCTCACAATCACACACGCTCTCACTCTCTCCAATCTCTCTCTCTCAATCCACAAGTTAAGTTGAAGTACTTAGCTCCGCTCTCCTTCACTCTCCTTCACCACCACGCTTGGGGCCAGTCTCACAGCACTGCTGATCACCGGCAGTGCGTGAGACTCTGAGTTAGGCTTAAGTAGGGGAGGCCCCGCCCCCACGCGCCTGTAATCGCGCCGAGCGACGCCTTAATCCCAGCTGTTCCCCTGTTCCTTTCACCTGCCCTGTTCCCTGAGGCTCCACCTGAACGGTTTCAGCTGTGCGGGGATGCTTGTCTGCATCCCTGCACTGTTCTGAGTGGTTTGGGGGCGTGCCTTCAGGGCGCCGCCCCCTTGAGCGTGCAGCAGCGTCTGGCCGCTGTCCCGTTCCTCCAGGGGGCGTGGCCTCCGCCTGCCGTGTTCCCTGCCCCAACTTCCTGCCGCCGCGGTGCCTCAGCCATCTGCGGCGGCGGTAATTCCTGACAGTACCCCCCCCATGCCCCCGCCCCCCCCCGGGGGGTGGGCCGGGTTTACGAGGGTGAGTCAAATGGAACCGACGAACTAGACGAGGGGCATGTACTGCTGATGCCGGTTCCCAGGAACGTTCTGAGGCATCGTATCCCTTCCAGTCCACCAAATAGTAGAGGACCCCGCGGCGGTATTTGGCGTCGAGGATTGCTTGTACCTCGAACTCAGGCGAATCGGGGAGATCCCAGCTGGGAGGAGGAGGTTCGGGGAGTGGGAAGAGTGGTGTGTGGCAGGGTTTGAGGAGGGAGACGTGAAATACAGGGTGAATGTGGAGCTGTGCAGGTAATGTCACCCGATAGGTGACAGGGTTGAGTTGCTGCGCAATGGGAAAAGGTCCAAAGTATCTATCATCTAGTTTCGCAGATGGTCGACGGGAAGGGTAATGACGACGGTCGATCCATACCATGTCCCCAATTTGGAATTGGGGAGCTGCTTGGCGCTTCCTGTCCGCTTGCTTCTTATATTGCTGTCGCGCCTTATGGAGCATGGCAAGGGCGTGGGTATGGCACTGGTGGAGGCGCTGCAAAAGGGCTCCGGCCGCTGGAACCTCAACTGCTGGTAACTCGGGAAGGGCCAATCGCGGGTGATAACCATAGGAAACATGGAAGGGGGACGTACCGATGGAGGCATTGGGGGCGTTGTTAAATGCAAATTCTGCAAGGGAGAGGAGGGACGACCAGTCGGTTTGGAGGTAGTCGGCATAACAGCGTAAATATTGTTCTATTGACTGGTTCGTCCTTTCTACTTGGCCGTTGGCCTGTGGGTGATAGGCCGTGGTAGGGGCTAGTTTGACCCCGACTGCTGTAAATAAGGCCCGCCAAAAGCGTGCTACGAATTGTGTTCCCCGGTCTGAGATTATAGTGTTGGGGAGTCCGTGCAATCGCACTACATGATCCAGGACTAAATGGGCTGTCGCTTGGGAAGTGGGTAACCCTTTGCAAGGAATAAAATGTCCCATTTTGGTAAACTGGTCACATACGACAAGGATCGAGGTATACCCTTGGGAATTGGGGAGCTCTACGATAAAATCCAGGTTTATTCGTTGCCAGGGACCCTTGGGGAGCGGTGACAATTGCAACAGGCCAACGGCTTTTTGGCGTACTGTCTTGGTTCGATTACATACATTACAGCCCTGAACATAGTTTTTTACGTCTTGCCGCATGGTTGTCCACCAGAAATGCCTTTTGATTAATTCGAAGGTTCGGTGTTGCCCGGGGTGCCCTGCCAAGGGCGCATCATGGTGGCTCCAGAGTACTTGCTGGCGAGCTTCTGTTGGTACAATAATTGCTCCTTGATGTAGATACAATCCCGAGGGGTCCTGGGTGTCGGCTAGTTCTCTCACCGGCGGGGTGCCTTGCGTAAGACGCTGTAGTTGTGTTAGGGTAATTCCCACCGCTGCAAATACTCGTGGGGCGAGGATGGTGTCATTTTGAGTTGCAGATCCCATCGGTGTCTCATAGTAGCGTGAGAGAGCATCAGCGACGGTGTTGTGTTTCCCAGGTCGATATACGATGTGGAATTGGAACCTGGCAAAAAATAGTGCCCAACGTGCATGGCGCGCATTTAATATCCGGGTGGTCTGAAAAAATGTCAAGTTTTTGTGATCGGTGATAACCTGGATGGGATGCTCTGCACCTTCCAGATAGTGTCGCCAATTTTCAAAAGCCGCTCTTATTGCCAGGAGTTCTCGATCCAAGATGGTGTAATTTTTTTCCGCTGGATTAAGTTGTCGAGAATAGAAGGCACAGGGCCGGCGTTCCAGCTTTTCTCTTGGCGTCTGGGATAGTACCGCCCCAATGGCTGTGCTGGAGGCATCCGTCTCTACAAAGAAAGGTTTCGTGAAATCAGGGTGTTGTAAAATAGGGGCGGTCATGAAGGCCGTCTTCAATTGTTCAAAACAATGCTGTTGTTCCGGTCCCCACACATATCCTTGGCCCTTTTTTAGTAACTTGGTTAGGGGGGCTGTAAGGTGTGCATATTGCGGAATATACTGTCGGTAGTAGTTGGCACTACCTAAGAACCGTTGTAAGGGCTTGACTGCCTGTGGGGCCGGCCAGGCTTCGATGGCTGTTACCTTTGTGGGGTCCATTTGTATCCCCTCGGGAGAGATGATGAACCCCAGGAAGGAGACTGTTTGTTGGTGGAAGACACATTTCGATACCTTGCAATAGAGGTGGTACTTTCGAAGACGTAACAAGGTGGTGCGTACATGTTGTACATGACTCCTTAGGTCTTGGGAAAATATTAAAATGTCGTCAAGGTACGCGACGACGTATTGATCTAAAATATCGCGAAAGATATCATTGATTAAGTGCTGGAACGCAGCAGGAGCGTTAGCCAAACCATAGGGCATCACCCGATATTCAAAGTGCCCATACCGGGTGCGGAAAGCCGTCTTCCACTCGTCGCCCTCCCTGATGCGCAACAAGTTGTACGCTCCGCGTAGATCCAACTTCGTAAAAATCTGAGCGCCCTGTAGTCTGTCGAGCAGCTCGGGGATGAGCGGTAGGGGGTATCTATTTTTGATGGTGATGGCATTCAGCCCCCTGTAATCAATGCATGGTCGTAGACCCCCATCTTTTTTTGGCACAAAAAAGAGTGGAGCCCCCCCTGGAGACGTAGATGGTTGGATAAATCCTTTTTTCAGATTTTCGTCGATATACTCTTTCAGGGTTCGCAATTCGGGCCCTGACAGGGCGTAAATCCTCCCATACGGTGGTGACGTGTTGGGTAGCAAGTCAATAACGCAATCATAACTGCGATGCGGGGGTAATTCCAAAGCTTCTTGCTCCTGAAAGACATCTGTGAGATCGTGATATTCCATGGGGATCGCTCCGGGCATGGTTCCAAGCAGCCCCCGCATGTGTACGGTGTTCTCTTGTTGAGGGCAGAGACGATTACATTGTCGTTGGCAGTACGGCGACATAAGTCGCAGGATCTTATGCTCCCAGTCGATGCGTGGATTGTGTGTCTGCAGCCAGGGAAGACCAAGTATGACCGAAAAGGCGGGCGTCCGCACCACGTCCAAGCAAAGGGCTTCTTGATGGTGTCCTATGGTTCCCACAAGACCTCGTGTACAGGAAACCACCGGTCCCGAAATGAGAGGGGTTCCATCGATGGCGAAGATGGTTTCTGGCCGAGTCCTTGGTTGAACGGGAATCTGGTGTTTTTGTACCAAAACATTGTCTATGAAGTTCCCCGAAGCACCGGAGTCAATCAAGGCCCAAAGAACTACGGACCGAGTGGGGGTCAAGTTGAGGGTGAGGGGTACCTGGAGATGCTCGCTACCATGTCTTATGGGAGTCGTTGGGGGTGGAGTGGGGAGCGGGGTATTCGGCGGATCTACCGAGACGACCCCGACACATCCCGGTTTGAGGCGTTTCCCGACATCCGTCGATTTGGGGGGAGCTGGGGACACTCTCTAGAGAAATGTCCCCCAGTTCCACAATAGAAACACAACTTCTCGAGGCGTCGGCGTTCTTTTTCTTTGGGTGGCAACGGTCCCCTGGCTGCCCCTATCTGCATAGGTTCGGGTTCTTCCACCTTTACATTTTCGGTTCGCCCTATGGGGACCCCCAGGGGGCGCACCCCCCATGCTCGGCCCGCCTCTTGTCTCCTTTCCCGTCGCCTTTCCGTAAGTCTTTCATCAATCTGGCATGCTAAATTTACCAGTTCCCCCCACTTGGCTGGGGTCGTTGTCATTGCTAACTGATCTTTTATGTCGTCGCTGAGCCCCCTTCGGAACAGGACTTTCAACACGTCGTCCGCCCACCCCAATTCAACGGCTAGCTGCTGGAACCGAGTCACATATTCAAGCAAGGGACCCCGACCCTGTTTCAAGATCATAATAGCGGTCTCCGCATCCCTCAACCTATGAGGGTAGTCGAACAGGAACTGGAATTCCCGCAGGAACCCTTCGAAGTCGTGCAATAGGGGACTATTTTTTGTAAGTAAGGGGGTGGCCCACCCCAGCGCTACCCCTTCCAAATGACCTATCATAAAGGCCACTTTAGCAGTGTCCGTTGCATAAGTTCGGGGTTGGACCTGGAACGCCAGTTTGCAAAGGGCCACAAAACCTTGGAAATTCTTTCTATCCCCCTCAAACTTAGCGACAGGGGGGTGCCGAGGTTCCCGTACAAAAACGGCCTCTGCCCCCCTCTCCTCTCCACTCACTTCGGGTAGGGGTGCGGCTGACGCTCCCTCTTCGGGGTCTACCCTTCCTAAATCTTGCTCTTGTCGCTCCCTAATATCATGGACTTCAAGAGCCAATGTTTGAATAGCTCTCTGCATCTCTTCTAACTGTCGTGCTAGGTCCATGGTGGGTGCCGGTGATACTGTTAGGACCAGGGGACGGAGGCCTCCACTGGGGGAGTCCACGGACCTAGCAACCTGTGCCCTGACACAAACGCCCCCCACTTGCACGGGGCTTCACAATAACGAGAAAGCTTCCCCTCAGGATATAAGGTGGCCGAAAGTCCCTAGTGGGATACGGGCCTTTTCATCATCGGGGTTCCGAAACCAACAGGCCCTGTGTGAAGCCCCTTCACCCACGCCCACACTCGCGCACCCCAGCCACTCAACCCCCACTATCCTACCTTTTACGATGTGCAGGGAATGGGGAGTGCTGGGCTGGTGCAGGTCTGGGTACGAATGACCCCAGGAATAAGGGAAAGGAAAAGGAAGGGTTCTGGGGGAAGGCAGGGGGAACCCAGGAGGTCTGGGGAAAAAACGGGGTAGTGCACAATCCTTACCACACAGTTCCACTTACGCTCACAATCACACACGCTCTCACTCTCTCCAATCTCTCTCTCTCAATCCACAAGTTAAGTTGAAGTACTTAGCTCCGCTCTCCTTCACTCTCCTTCACCACCACGCTTGGGGCCAGTCTCACAGCACTGCTGATCACCGGCAGTGCGTGAGACTCTAAGTTAGGCTTAAGTAGGGGAGGCCCCGCCCCCACGCGCCTGTAATCGCGCCGAGCGACGCCTTAATCCCAGCTGTTCCCCTGTTCCTTTCACCTGCCCTGTTCCCTGAGGCTCCACCTGAACGGTTTCAGCTGTGCGGGGATGCTTGTCTGCATCCCTGCACTGTTCTGAGTGGTTTGGGGGCGTGCCTTCAGGGCGCCGCCCCCTTGAGCGTGCAGCAGCGTCTGGCCGCTGTCCCGTTCCTCCAGGGGGCGTGGCCTCCGCCTGCCGTGTTCCCTGCCCCAACTTCCTGCCGCCGCGGTGCCTCAGCCATCTGCGGCGGCGGTAATTCCTGACAGAGGAAAAATTCCCACCCTAGGTTCAACTGACTCTGTCCGCTTAGATCGTCCCCACACAGGAAATCAAGACAGGGTTGGAAATTTTAAAAGTAATTAATTTTACTAAAAATGATTTTGATCAGTCAGGTAAGGGGGCCACGCAGGAGAGGGCATTCTCGGTGGCCAGGCCGCGGCTGTGGAACTCCCGTCGGTTGGGGGTGCATCTGGCCCCAGACCTCCCCTCTTTTCGGGAAAAGTTGTAAGAGCTGGCTGTTCTGCCAGACGTTTGGTGAGGGAGAGGGGTGAAAGGGGGGGGAGAGGGGGGTGTTAAATGTCGCCCTCCTTTTGGCAGTTTTTAAAAATGTTTTATATTGGATTTTATTTGTGTTTTTATATTGTAAGCTGCCCCGGGCTGCCTGATGGCAGGAGGGGCGGGGTGTTAAATTGAAAAATAAATAAATAAATATAAATGGGAGGTACAAAGTAGTAGATGAGAAACCAAATCCAGTAATGCATTGGACAATTAAGTTAGAACCTGTAATTATTGGGAAAGGTGCAGTAAAATAAGATATTGCATAAATTTCTCTTTAATCCTAAATACAAATATTCTAAACTAAGGTAACCTCCCTGCATAAATTTCCTTTTAATCCTAATTAAAGATATTGTAAACTAAAGTAAACCCGCTGAGAAGAATGGCCAGTTCCTCTGAGGTGGATCAGCTTACTCGCCAAAGGAAACGGGCTTTGGAGAAGAAGCAGCTCTTTGTCTTGAAAGGGAAGACTCTGTGGCAGAATGCCTCGCTGGTACCCAGGACAGGGGTCTTGGGGGTGATGAGCTGCGCAGCTAACTTGCCTTCAGTTTTAGGCCATTATAGGCCACATGGTTACCAGATTCCTGTTTATGGTTACACTCATAATTATTTATGAAGGTCACCATTTTATTATAATCTCAGCTAAATCTCAAGATAAATAAGCAACACGACGGAAGAACAGGAAACGTCTAGCAGAAAATCAGTGACTATAGCACTGTGTCTGCCTAATAGCTCTATAGACATGATAAATAGCAGTAGAATCTACATATTTGGAAAGGTGCAGTAAAATAAGATATTTCATAAATTTATCTTTAATCCTAAATAAAGATATTCTAAACTAAGGTAAAACCCCTCAGAGGAATGGCCAGCTCCTCTGAAGTGGTTCAGTTTAGCTGCTGAACTAGAAAACAGGAACAGGAGAAAAAGCTTTCTTCCAAAAAAAACCCCAAAGACTCTGGGTTGAATGCCAAAGTGGCACCCAGGACACTGGACAGTGAGCTGAGCAGCTAACTATCAGTTACCGGATTCACTTTTATGATAGCCCCTATAATTATAATTATTTATGAAGTTTGTACTTTTATTATAATCTCAGCTAAATACAGTAAAACGTTCTTTTATTCAATCAGCTTCTCAGCATACATTTCACCTTTCCCCTAATTTCTCCTGCCAGTCTGACTCTACATTTGACCTTTCCTCTAGGACAAATTGGGGATTCTCCTGGTGTACCATGCACCCCATTCCCCGGCAGTGTCCCTAACTGCTCTAGCTGCCCTGGTCTCAGATTTGGTCTTGCCGTCTCCAAAGCTTATTGTCTTGGGAGATCTCAACATCCACACTGAGGCCAGGTTGCACGGTGCTGAGCTGGAATTCATGACAACCGTGGGCCTGTCCCAGGTGGTGATATGCCTGACACATGAGGTTGGGGGGTGGGGCATACTCGGGACTTGTTGTGCTGCACTGACCTTGAGGCAGGGGGGTCCTGATGATTGGGGGTGTTGTTAGTTCACCCTTGTCATGATCGGACCATTACCTCCTGAGGGCTCTCATCCCGGAACGCCTATCTGACAGTTGGTGTGAAGGACCAATTAGGATGATCTGTCCTTGGAGACTGATGGAACCCCTTGGGTTCCAGAATGCTGATGGGGAATTGCCCACAGACCTCGGCGACCGCTCCATCGATGCCCTTGTGGCCTTCTTGAATGACTGGTTGACTGGGGCTATCGATCAAGTAGCTCTAGGCATCTGCTCATGGCATTTCTGCATCGCAGGTTTCCGTGGCTTACAGATGCCCTGAGGTGCCTCAAATATAAAGGAAGGCGGTTAGAGCGGCAGTGACACCGCACGCACACTGAAAATGACTGATTGCGGCACAGATTGAGTTATGCCATGTCTGTGAATTTAATTGAATTTTTATTATTTTCCCACTGCATTGGGATACAATCCTAGATGTTACTGAGCACCTTAGAGTGCTTTTACATGAACCTATTACCCGTCATGATTTCCAAGCTGTTGATCTGATGGTTAAGTCACGGCCACGACAGTTGATAAATGTTAAATTTAAGACCATTGAGTTGGTATCTTTGATTTGGAATAACCAGCACTTGCTGAATGAGAATGGGGTCTTTATATCTAAGGCATATGAATCCCAAGTGGGCCAGTTATGCTCTGCAGTGCAAATCCCCAGATCAGGGGGAACCCCCCCAGCACTTATCCCCGGCCTTCCTTTACCTGGAATCCCGTCAGCTTAGAATCTGGTACATTCTACCCAAGAACTAGGTATGAACCACTCTCATGAGAATGATATGGAGGTAGTGGGGATGGAGACAAACCACCCTTCTGAGGCACCGCCTGTTTCTACAGGTAAGGATATGCTGATGCCTCTTAATAGTAGGGTGGGCCCTACCTCAGCCTTGTCTTTTCAAGGCGATTTGGTGTCTAGGATGGATTCGCTTCATAAGCAGCTGAAGGTGTTAAGAAATCACAGGGAACCCTTTGGGCAGTCAAGAAGTTCTGAGGCCTCACAGGGGAATGGATTACAGTTTTTCAAACCGCCTTCATCGGTAAATTGTCCGCCAATGGCTGAGGGCTGGAGTGATCAGATAGGCCAGAGAGCACTGTCGCTGGTGAGAGTTAACCCAAGATCTCTTACTCCTGAAATTATGGGGTTTGATAAGCAGCGCTGTTCTGCTCTTTCCCAAATGGTTGTCTCAAGTAATGCTGTGCTTCCCTCTCTTTCCTCTTTAGTAGGAGGTGAGGGAACTATGAGGGGGAGATGCAGCTCTCTTGGGGCCCTTTCAACTTCCTTTTCCCCTCGAAATACAAGGCCGGCCACAGCTTCTGTGGTGGCCAGATCCTTTTCTGGGGTTCGCTCGGAATCAGTGGTCAAGGAGCTGCCTGTGTTTCCAGCTGACTTGTCTGCGGGTTTCTGACGACAACTTCCAGCTCATCAAAAGTTTCCGGTTGTCTCCTGGAACATTGCTGGCTGGGAAATCATCCTTGTTGGACCAGGGTTTCTTAAATTTTATTCAGGATTTTGATTTAATTCTTCTTCAGGAGACTTGGTCCCTGGAGAATTTTATTTGTACAGGGTTCAATGTTTATTGTACACATGCTCAACCATCCATTGTTCATGGTAGATCTAGTGGAGGTTTGGTGATGTTGGCTTCAGCCAGATGTAATATTAAAGTAGAACCTGTTGTTTCTTTTAAATCCAGTTTGGCAATTTTCCATTGCGTATTTCCTTCAGGACAGGGTTTACTTATTGGGAATGTTTATTTACCTCCATCCACCTCACAATATTTTCCATCAGATTTTTGGGAAATGGCAACAGAAATGTTCCTGGCAGCCAAGAGGTTCTTTCCATTATCACCCCTTATCATTGGTGGTGATTTTAATATCATGATTGGTACCCTGGGAAAGGATTTGATGGCACTGACACTTGACGATCCTGAATCGCAAGTTTGCACTATGTCCAGATGCTCAAGGGATGGTAGGGTCAGTTCTGAAGCCAAGCAACTGATCACATTCTGTGATGAGTTGGATCTGGTGATCCTAAACGGGCGGTTGACGGGAGATTTGGTGGGTAATTATACCTTCCATTCTCATTCCGGTTCCAGCGTAATCGATTATTTTTTGTCATCAGCAATTTTTTTCCATATTTGTATAGCTTTGCAAATTATTCCAAGAGTAGAATCGGACCATTTCCCTTTGGCCCGGACCCTGTTGGTCGCCTCCTCGGTCCCTCCTCACTCTAAGAATAGAGTAGTTGGGCCTCAGCCTACAAAAGCTATAAAGCTCCCAAGTCGTGTTAAGTGGTCTACGGAACTTGGTTCTGTTATTACCAAGTTTATGGTCTCTGAGGAAGTGGAGCAGTGTAGACTGGGCATTGGGAATAAGGGGGCTGAAGCTCTTCTTTATTATGCTAAATTAGTTTCATTACTATCGCCCTTGTTGATCAATACGAGAGAGGGAAACCCCCAAAGGCGAGAGTGCGGGTGGTTTGATAATGAATGTTTAGTGAGGAGGACCGCACTCCGTAGGATGGCCAGGATCTTGCATTTAAATCCTACACAGGCCCGTCGTAAACAGCTTCAGGCTGCTAGGTCTGGATACAGGAAACTATTGACAAATAAAAGGATCGCATTTCAACTGGAGAAATGGGAAATTGTACATAAGGCTGCTGTTTCAGGGGATTCTCGAAAATTCTGGGAGATTATTCGTAGTGCCAGGCTGGGAAATAGGTATTTAGGTTCATCTCCAGTATTATCTGAGGCCTGGGAAAGCCATTATAGGGACCTTTTTTCAAATTCTTTCTTAGTGGCCCCTAGTATAATGTCCCACCCTAAGGATCGTTTCCCTGTGTGGCAACCAGTTTTGCCGGAAGAAATGTGCAATTTGATTTTGGAATTGAAATCTGGGAAGGCGCCCAGCAATGATTTCATCACCGCTGAGATTCTGAAATTTGCTCCCGAGTGGTGGGCAGAACTTCTGGCACCGCTCTTTACATCCATAAATGAGTTGGGTGAGATACCAAGTTCATGGCTTAACAGCTTAGTGGTCCCTATCTTTAAGAAAGGGGACCCTTCATTGCCTGTGAATTATCGCCCCATTAGTTTATTAAGTGTGGTGGGGAAGCTTTATGCACGTTTTTTGCTAATAAAGCTGCAAGAATGGCTTTCTACAAATAATATCCTAGAACCTGAACAGGCTGGCTTCCAGAAAGGAAAGTCTACTGTGGACCATGTGACCACGCTTATAGCCTTGGCACGGAGATCTCTGGATTGCCATAGAAATTTCTATCTTTGTTTTGTGGACCTTCGTGCTGCCTTCGACTCAGTGTGTAGGGCACGGCGCTGGTATAAGTTGAGTAAATCTGGGATTGACCCTCGGCTTTTGTTTTTGATTAAGAAACTGCACACTGATAATTCTCTACAGGTTAGGTGTAGTTCTTTAGGTAGCATAACAGGTAAAATTCCAGTTGAGGTGGGTGTAAGGCAGGGGTGCATTTTGGACCCAACTTTGTTTAACCTTTTTCTGAATGACGTTACGACATTCTTAAAGTCTAGGGATTCTCATGCCCCAGTTGTTGGGAATAGGACTATTCCAGTCCTCCTATATGCGGACGATGCAGTTCTGCTCTCACGCTCACCTGTGGGCCTGAGACATGCAATGGACCAATTTGGGGCCTACTGTGGCAGGGAGGCTCTCTCAATAAATTATGATAAGACCAAAGTAATGATAATGGGAAAAGCCGGGCACTGTGGACCCCACCGTTGGTTCATAGGTGAGAATTTAATAGAGCAGGTTTCTGCATTCAAGTATCTAGGAGTGCTAATTTCACATACCGGCAGCTGGAAGCTCCATTATGAGGCTGCTAGGACTCAGGCAAGGCATACTTCAGCGGTAATTATTAGGGGGTTTTTTGGCCAGGGAGGTAACTTGGTTTTACCTGCTCTTCGTTTATTTAGGGCCAATGTTATTTCACAGATTTTCTATGCTTTTCCAGCTTGGGGTATGGCTTATGTAGAAAAGCTGGAAGTATTCCAAAACAGCTTCTTGCGATCAATCCTGGGAGTTCCCAAAGGCACCCCGCAGGTGATTTTAAGGGTAGAGTCTGGTAGCTTTACGCTTAGACAGATTGCCCTTCATTATATATTCAGATATTGGTTAAGGATTTTCCTATTCCCGCTGCAGGACCAGCCAATGCTTTCCCTGATGGTGGCGCATGGGTTGGTTAGTGACTGGGACTCAGCGGTTGAATTGGAAGCAAGAAAGTTGGGGTTTTCTCGAGAATTCCAATGGAATGCAGGTCTGAAGAAAGCAGAGACTCTCCTTTTGAGGAGATTGGCGGACCAGGAATTGCAACTGGAGGATTCTCTCTTAGGTGCACAAAGAGTGGCTCCTGATTACTTCCCTCCGGACCCTTGTTGTGTTAAGGATAGTTATTTATTTACCTGGCTCCAAGCCTCTGAAAGGCGGGCGTTTACACTTTTCAGGTGTGACTCCTTTTCAACAGCTATTTTGGAGGGTCGACATAAAGGGGCTCCAAGGGAGAATCGATATTGCCCTTTATGTGTATTATGCGAACCAGATTCCCTTACGCATGTTTTTTTCAAGTGTCCTGCATTGGTTGATTTGAGGGAGAAACTGTGGGATACTTTATATCCTTTCTTGAGTTCTGACCGCCTTGGGGGATCTTTGCAGATTCTTCTTACCCCATCGATTCCTATGTAACAAGGTCAGTGGCCAAATTTGGATTAGCTGTAATCCGGAGACGGAAAACATTTCTGTCTTGATAAGGGTTGAGAAGATTAAATAGCTAAGAGGACTATTCTGTTAGGGGTGGAAAAATGATTATAGCCAGATGGGGATGTGTATGGGATGGACCTTGACTTGACTGTGGATGTGGTTATATGTATATTATTTGGGGAGCTATGTATGTAATAAAATATATTTTATCTTTTGTATATGTTGCCCTAGGCTCTAGGGCTTATAGATTGTAATAGCTTCCGCATCGCAATAAATTCTGTTTGATGATGATGATTTGCTGCCGTCATAGCATCTGTGAAGTTGCGTCCGGCAGAACTTTTCCAGATGGTGATGTGTCTGGTCAGTCTGGCCTGTCTCCACCTGGACCTGGAGTCATCCAGGGCCCACTGCGACACGTGTACTTTGCAGACATAATCGCTCGCACTGAACACAACTTCGACTCTGCCTTTTTGGGGAGATTGGCAGAGTCAGGCGTTAGAAATGTCCTGTCTGGTCAGTGCTTATGGAATGAATTTCAGTTGCTGATGCCTGCTGATGCTGTGGATGCGCTTGGATTTGTTAAACCATCTCTTGGCACTGGTTCCCCGGGGAACTATCCACGTCTCTCTAACCTTCCCTTTTTAGGGAAGGTTATTGAACGGGTGGTGGCCCAATAATTGCAGGTGTGTCTACACTGCATCGGTTTTCTGAATCCCTCGCAGTCAGGCTTTTGTCTGGGTTATTGCACTGAGACTGCGCTTCTGGTCTTGGTTGACAATCTACGAGTGGAGCTGGAAAAGAAACATTCGGTCCTGCTGGTTCTACTTGACCTGTTTGCAGCTTTTGACACAGTGAACCATGAGGTGTTGGTCGCTCGTCTTTGACACCTGTCTGGTGTGGACGGGACGGTTTTGCAGTGGATCCGTTCCTTCGTAGCAGATAGATCTCAGCACGAAGTCTTAGGGGACTGTACATCTTCCCCTAGGGGTCTCCTGTGTGCAGTCCGACAGGGTTTCATTCTGTCCCCCTCTTGTTCAATGTGTATATGCAGCCGCTGGGGGTGGTTGTGCGTAGATGGGGGGGTAAGTTGTCATCAATATACTGATGACACCCAACTGTACCTCTCCTCCTTTTCATCTGACCTGGGCCCTGCAGTCTCGGTGCTTTCCTGGTGTTTGGTGGCTCCGACTCTGATCTCGCCACCGTCATCCATGCATTTGTTACCTCGAGTCCGGATTACCGTAATGCGCTCTACGTGGGGCTGCCAGTAGTGACGATCCAGAGGCTGCAGCTGGTGCAGAAGGTGGTGGCCTGTCTGCTTACAGGGATGGGTTACCAGGAGCATATTACACCGGTGTTCCGACCTCTGCACTGGCTGCTTATAGACTTCCAGGCCCAATTCAAGGTGGTGGTTTTGACCTAGAAAGTCCTAAACAGCCTGATCCCATGCCACCTGAAGGATTGCCTGGCTTCCCGGGCTCCTGGGTGACTCTTCTGGTTGTCGGGGGGTGCCCTCTTAGAGGTTCTACGCTATAAGTGGGTGGGGACCGACAGGTGGGTGTTCTCGGTGACTGCACCAGTGCCGTGGAACTCGCTCCCGGTGCGTGTCGGTCTCAGCTCTGATCGCCTCGCTTTCTGGTGTCAATGTAAGACGTGGCTCTTCTGCCAGACCTTTGGTGTGGGGGGGGAGGTTTCGGGGGTGGGGTGGGTTTTTTATATTTTTATGCACATTTCTTGACTGTTTTTATTGTATTGATTATTTTTAAGTGTTTTAATACTGTGTTTTCTTGTAGCAGGTGGGTGTAAGCTGCCCCAAGCTGCCGGAGGCAGGAGGTACAAAATAATATAAATAAATAAAATATATAGTTCTGCTTACTAGTCCTTCCTCGTTTCTCCCTTCTGATAATGTGGAACTAACTAATGTCAAGTGAACCAACTTAATGCTCTCTTTCTCTAGGCCTCCAAGCCTGCCATGACAGGCTAAGGAGATTCACATAATAAGCAAGCAACCATAAAATGATCAGTAGGCCTTATAGTCAGCCTGCACTCTCTATATTGTAGAAGTGCAGTTATGGAACTCCCTTTCCTTGGAGATTTGTTCAAGCCTGAGCAGACTCATCTTCTGGAGGTGATGTAAGAGCTTTTTGTGTGGCCAGACATTTGGCAGGCAGGGGTAGGGGTACGGAGCTGGGGGGGGGGGGG
>QEPC01011579.1:463631-474427 GCA_003113815.1 Sphenodon punctatus | reverse complement strand
TGTCCCCACCCCATCATGTCCCCATCTCTCCCCATGTGGCCCCACCCCATCATGTCACATCTGTCTCCCCCATGTGCCCTCACCCCATCATGTCCCCACCTGTCTCCCCCATGTCTCCCCACCCCCCATCTGCCTCTCTCATGTGCCCCCACCCCATCATGTCCCCATCTATTTCCCCCATGTGCCCCTACACCCATCTGTCTCCCCCATGTCTCCCCACCCCCATCATGCCCTTCCTATTGGGAAAGCGCCAGGAGAAGATGGACTAACTGATGAGTTGTTGAAGGGGTTTATTGATTGGCGGGCCCTGGTACTGTGGAAACTCTTTAACTTTATCAACATCTTTGGTATAATTCCCCTTGGCTGGAACACTAATGTAATTGTTCCTATATATAAAAAGGGAGATAGGAATTTACCATCCAATTATCATCCCATTAGCTTAATCAATTTGCCCGCTAAGTTGTATGCTAAAACCATATGAGCAGTGGTTAGAGGATAATAAAATAATTAAGTCTGAGCAGGCGAGGTTTAGAAAGGGTTGCTCGACTATAGATCACTGCTTCACACTGGCCTACCTGGTTGATAAATATTTACGGGTTAGAAAATCGAAGCTTTATGTGGCATTGTAGACTTAAAGCACACCTTTGATTCCATTAATAGGAATCTATTGTGGGATAAGCTCCAAGGGAAGAACATCGACCCAAGGCCAGTGCAAAGACTGTATCAATTCACAGAGGTCAAAGTAAAGCTCTCCAGCAAAGGAGACTTGTCAGCCCCAATTTCTACATCAAATGGCGTTAAGCAAGGGTGTGTACTGGCACCCATACTATTCAACTTTTATATTAATGATGTTGTAGAGGCTATGGATAAATAGGAGTTTCACCCTGTGTACATTGCTGGTAGGAAGGTGGACATCATGCTGTATGCAGATGATATGGTGCTTGTATCCACCTCTCAAATTGGGCTGAGGCGGAAACTAGCAGCCCTGGAAGTATATTGTCGGGCAAATGAACTTATAATCAATTGTACCAAAACTAAGGTTATGGTCTTTGCCCACAAGTTAAGTTATCACTGGAATGGAGGATAGGTGAAACTGCTTTGGAACAGGTGCAATCTTACTGCTACCTAGGTGTTACGTTTGCGGCAACAGGATCTTGGGGTCGCCACTTTCTAGTTGCTAATTTGAAGATGGCTTGAACCTCCCAGGCAGTCATGAACTTCTGGAGCAGAGAGGTGGGGACAACAATTTTTGCCAACAGTAAGGCTCCTCGAACATAAGCTGATCCCGCAGGCTATATATGGGGCAGACCTATATATGGTCTGGGGTGGGCACTCTGAGGGGAAGTTGGAGGGATTCCTGAACAGAGTGCTTTGCACAGTTATGGGTCTGCCTACATACTCTCAAATTGCCCTGCTTAGGGCCGAAGCAGGAATAGTGTCAGTGCAGACCAGAGTATTCCAAAGTGTTTTATGATATTGGTTCCGACTTTTGGAATTGAAAGCGGAGGCTTTACCGAGCCTTTGCTGGAGAGAAATGATCAACAGCGAAACCAAGCTTCTATAGTTTGAGGCTCTGAACTCTCTGCTAAACCGACTGGGGTATGGGAGTTTGGTCTGTTTACAAACTCCCTCCCAAAAGATTAAGGCTGAAATTATGCAAAGGCTGCTGGATGACGCAAAACAAAATGATATGGCTTGTGTAAATTCATCAAAGCTCTCTCCCTTTTACCCCCGAATGAAGACAGTCTGGGGCAGGGAGTTGTATCTCTGTTCCCTTCATAATTTTAAGTTAAGGAAGGCATATACTTTGTGTCGCCTTCAGCTGCTTCCTTCCAAAGTTATTGAAGGGCGCTTTGCCTCCATACCGTCGGGGGCACAATTGTGCCCCTGCGGATTGAATCAAGTAGATGAAATCCAACATATTTTGTTGGATTGCCTCTACGGAGAGGGAATAAAACAGCCCTGGCTCAGCAAATTATTAAAGCACAGAAGGTACTGGGCCCCTGCTTGCAAATTGGAATTTATCTTAACCCAGTCTGCTCCTCGCGATCGTGAAGTGACTGCCACGTATTTGCATTTGGTCATTAAAATGAGGCAAGATTTGAAAATTCACTTAGGGAATAATTAAGTGTAACTCCTGCTGATTTTTGCATTCTCTTAAGGAAAGGTATGCCCAGGTGTATTTGTAACGTGTAATTTATTATTTATGCTTTTAAAGAAGGAGGTTTTTTATTTTATTTTCTCTTATGCTTCATTTCATATTATTGGTTAAAAGACGATGTATGAAGTGTTTTAAATTGTTATATTCTGATATTTGTTTATGGCTATAGCGAAAGCTTTGCCCAATAAATCAATTCATTCATTTGAGTTCTATTCTGTCCCCCTTCTTATGCGTGTAACCGCTGGGAGAGGTGGTGTGTAGATGGGGAGTTCACTGTCACCAGGATGCTGATGACATGCAACTGTACCTGTCCTTTTCATTGGACCCAGGCCCTGCAGTCTCGGTGCTTTCCCAGTGTTTGACAGCTGTGGCAGAGTGGATGAGGCTGAGCCGACTGAAACTGAATCCCGACAAGACAGAGGTGATGCTCATTGGTGGGTCTCGGGTTCTGGATGCAGGGGCATTACCGGTTATTGATGGTGTTTGTCCCGTAATGTCATCTCAGGTCAGGAGGCTGGGAGTACTCCTGGATCCGCAGCTGCGTCTGGATCTCCAGGCGTCGGCTGTGGCCAAGAGCGCGTTCCGCCAGTTACATCTGGTGAGGCGGCCCAGCCCCTTTATCTCGAACTCCCACCTGGCCACTGTCATCCATGCATGTGTCATCTCCAGGCTAGACTACTGTAATCCGCTCTACGTGGGGCTGCCCATGGTGATGGTTCAGAAGCTGCAGCTGGTGCAGAATGCCGCGGCCCCTCTGATCACTGGGACAGGCCACTGGGGGCACATTATGCTGGTGCTCCGGGCGCTGCACTGGCTGCCTAGAGTCTTCCGGACCGATTTAAGGTGCCTATAAAGCCCTAAACGGTCTTGGCCGTATCTATCGGAGGGATCGCCTCACTTCCTGGGCCCCTGGGTGGCTCCTGTGGTCGTCGGGGGACCCCTCCTGGAGGTTCCCCACTATAGACGGATGGGGACTGATAGGCGGGTGTTCTCGGTGGCCGCACCAGTGCCGTGAAACTCTCTCCTGGTGGGGGCCGCCTCAACCCGAGTCTCCTTGTGTTCTGCCATCATGGTAAGACCTGGCTCTTCCGCCAGGCATTTAGTGAGGGGGAAACTTAAGGCGGGGAGGGTGATGGATTATTTATTTTGGCTGCCCACTATTTGTATTTATATTGTATTTATATATATTACTGTGAGCTGCCCCAAGCTGCCTGAGGCAGGAGGGGCGGGGTACAAATTTTTAAAATAAATAATAAAATAGAACTCCATGCTTAGGAGCTTTTGGTGTGACTTTGGGCCAATCAGAAAGCAATGGGAGGAGCTTTTCCTGCAGGAAAGAGAAATATATTTCCTAATTCTGACAGTAATAAAAAGGCTTTCCTGCTCCCATAGGCTGTAGGAACAGGGCACCGTGCCCAGGGGCAAGCGGCTGGACTAGATGACCCTTGAGGTCTCTTAACACAAAGGTTCCCGCCCGTCTGATTGCCACGTCGCTCCCAAACATCAGAGAGCTTGGATATGAAGGCAGAGTCGTTCAGATGATATTTTATTGGACCAGCTTTGCTTGGGGAGAGCGTGAGATCTCACTAAGGGTTTCAAGAATCATGGGTTTTATGGTATCATGGGCACGTGAGAGACCCAGCAGCCTTTGATCAATCCAGTGTTCATTTGTTTTCAGTGTTTTGTCCAAAGCTCTGGCTGCCAATAAAACATCCTACTACCCCCTAGGAGCGTGTCTAGCATCGCCTCTCCGGCTAGTACAGCCTTTTGCATAGCAACATGTTTTATCTGCTGGGATATTTCAATGTGTGTTGCAAACCCTTGGAAACCCTACCTGCATCCCACGAGCCTCTCGAGAATCCACCATGTGTTTGTCCTACGGTGTAGATTCACTTAATTCAGAACTGTTTCTGTGCTGCAGACTGAGCTACGTTAATAACTTTTATCTCTTAATTATGACTTTGATTATTCTATTAATGTACTCTGTGTTTCACAAGGAATAAGATAGTCACGGTTCCTGCCCGAGATGCATTTGGAATCACAGTACTTTGCTTTTTATAGGCTAAGAAGGTTTCTGATAATTAAAAAAATATAGCATTACTCATAATTTCCTGCCACAGGCTGCTTTCTTACATGAAAGCCAAGGGACACTCCAAAGAAGTAGCATCAAGGTGTGGGCTAGAAGGTCAAAGTCACTGGCCAAGCCAAGCAAACAATCCAGGGGCAAATTGGCCATTGAACCCATGGGGAGTATTCCTGGTGGGCCAGGCCGGGAGGGAGGGCGGGGGGGAAGGCCGGCCCGGCCCACCAGGAATACTCCCCATGGAGTTTTAATTTTTTTAAAAAAAATTGTTGGTCCCGACCCTCCGTCGGGTTGGGTCGGGATGGTGGGGGGGAAGGCCGGCCCGTTCCAGGCCGGCTTACACACACACACACACACCCTCTGGCCCCTTCTCGCTCCCTCCCGGAAGTAGAAAGCAACTTCCAGGATGGGGGGCGAAGACTCATGGCCAGAGGCCTACGAGCAGGCAGCAGAGGTTTCCAGTGGCGGCAGCAGCAGCACAGGTCAGGTAGAGAGCTGAAAGGAGGAGCTCATTGGCTACTTGTGGGTCATACCCACAATTCCGAATACCGTGTCAGGTGCCCGATGGGCTGCCCAAGTACCTGTCATCCACCAGATTACCCCCAAAATACCAGGTGTTACAGTTGCCATGTTACTGTTTTACTGACTGGAAAGTCAGGAATTGGGGTGGAAAGTTGGAAATCAGAGGTCGGAAAATCAGGACCAAGAAATAGTAAGTCAGTGCCTTGGGTAATGTATCGAGCAATAATCGAGTACCGATTAATATCCGTTGTTACCGGTTTGGGTCAAGCACTGCAATCTGGGCAGTAAGACCCAATTTGTTTGGTGCTCATTTTGGCTCTGGTTAGGAAAAAGCATCTTAGAGAATAATCAGCCTGTTTCACCTGTGATGATTTCAAATGTCTGTTACTTGCTGTCCAGGGGCTTAACTGAGAGAGGGCAGGCTGGGACTTTGAGGCCCTATGGGGGCTCTATGGAATTGGGAGGGTGTTTTCTATCAAGGTCTGTGGAAGTGTGGCGGCGGCGGCGGCAGTGAATGTCTATTCTATGGGCTTTACTGAGCAACGCTGGAATTCACCATGGGTTTGCCCTACGGTGTAGATTCACTTAATTCAGAACTCTTTCTGTGATGCATACTGAGTTATGTTAATAACGTTTATCTTTTAGTTATGACTTTGATTATTAATACTGAGTATTAATACAGGGATTAAAACAACACCAAACAAGAATGGCTTGTACATGTGCATATTGCAATTACAGTAGTTTGCTTTTTATAGAAGAGGTAGAAGATTTTTGATAACTAAAATAATATAATATTACGGACATAACCTTCTGCCATAGGCTGCTTTCTGACAGGGCTAGAGGGTCAAAGCCACTGGTCAAGCCAACCAAGCAAACTGTCTCAGTGACCTCTCCGCTGCCTTTGACACTGTCGACCACTCGCTCCTACTGGACTCTCTTCGCTCTCTAGGCTTCTGCGGCTCTGTCCTTGACTGGTTCTCCTCCTACCTCTCTGACCGTTCCTTCAATGTGTCTCTTCCCAATTGCACCTCCTCCTCCCTCCCCCTCTCAGTGGGGGTTCCCCAAGGCTCTGCCCTGGGACCTCTCCTCTTCTCTCTCTCTACATCCTGTCCCTTGGCAAACTCATTGCCTCCCACGGCTTCCAATACCACCTCTACGCTGATGACACTCAACTCTTATCCACCCCCTCTCTCCAAGCTCGCCTCATCAACTGTCTCTCTGATATCTCCGCCTGAATGTCCCAACGTCAGCTCAAGCTCAGCATGGCCAAGACTGAACTTATCTTTCCTCCCTTCCCTTCCCTCCCCTCCCCTCTTCTCTGTCCATTATCATTGATGGAGTCACCATCCATCCTGTTCCCCAAGCCTGTAGCCTGGGCTTCGTCTTCGATACTCACCTTTCCTTTAAACCTTACATCAACTCCATCGCCAAGTCCTGTCACTTTGCCCTCCATAACATTGCTCAGATTCACCCCTTTCTCTCTATCTCCTCAGCCAAAACCCTTGTTCATGCTATGGTCATCTCCCGCCTTGACTACTGCAACCTCCTCTTACTGGCCTCCCCAGCTCTCATCTGTCCCCCCTTATTTCCATCAAAAACTCCGCTGCTAGGGTCATCCACTCAGCCCGTCACTTCGACCACGTGCAGCCTCTCCTCTCCTCGCTTCACTGGCTCCCCCAACGCATTCTTCACAAACTCCTGGTATTTACCTACAAAACCCTCCACAACCTGACCCTTCCCCCACCTCCTTACACACTCCTGCACGCACTCTCCGTTCCTCCTCTGTCACCTCCCTCGCTCTCCCTCATCTCCCCTGCTCCCCCAACCGCCTTTGTCCCTTCTCCCTCGCTGCCCCCCATGCCTGGAACTCCCTCCCTGCCCACATCCGCCTCGCCCCATCCCTCCACACCTTTAAATCCCTCCTCAAGACCCACCTCTTCCTCACCGCCTTCCCCGATGCCCGCTCGTACTCCCCTCTCAACACTCACTGTCCGCTTAACTGCAACCAAGCCGAACACGTGCACCTGAGACTCCGCATCCACTTGAATGTTTTTATCCCTTGTCTTTCCATATGTCCCCTATCCCTGTCTTCCCCCTCCTAGTCTATTAGATTGTAAGCCGTAGGCAGGGACTCCATCTATCTCATTGCTATGTAAAGTGCCAGGTACACTCCTGGCGCTATACAAATGCTTGTAATAATAATAATAATAATAATAATAATAAGTGGAACAGTCCAGAAACAGGCCAGGTCAGATTGGAGAAGGCTGAGGACTGGAGTGTACAGGCTAGAGTGGGCAGGGATCGGGAACAGGGACGCAGGGGCTGACTAGGCGATGGAAGGAAGATGGTTCACAGAACTCAATGTGCACACGTAAACCATAGGGTGCACTTGCTCCCGTAATATGCAGACATCACTCCCCCCTTGCCCTCTGCCCCAGCACCCACAAAGTAAAAAACATGGAAGGAAAAATATGTTGAGGTTTATTCCGGCCCCACGAAAAGACCCCAATCCACTTCCCCTCCAGTTTCACATTAACCTGTTGTTGCAAACCTGAAAGTTTGCAACAACATTAGACGTGAAAGAGGAAACACACGTGCACACAGGTGAATGAATACATGTACACGTGTGCACACATGCACACACGTGGTGGTCGGCATTGCCACAGGGCTCTGCTTCTAGGGTCCCCCAGTGCCCCATGACTTTCAGCGGCGCGAGGCCACCAGTCCCAGCGGCCGAGAACCTGAATCCCTTTAGGACCCAGCGAAATCACCTGAGGCCTCTACCGCCGCCTGAGCCTTGCTCATGGTCCCCTCCCCCTCCCTTCCTGCTAGGATGATGTCAGAGGTTGCTTGGGGCGGCGCGCGGCAGAGGCAGCGGCAAAGCGAGCCCGGGGGAGGCTGAGGCGGCCGCGAGGGAGGGAGCAGAGACAGGCAGCGCCCGGCGGGAGAGAGCGGGGATCCCCAGCAGCAATAGCAGCAACGTACGGCGCGGACTGAATCTGGATGGGGGGCGGATCGGATCGGGGATTGGGTGAGGGCAAGACAAAGGGCAGTCGGCTGCGGTGGCTGCTATTGCGCATGTTACGGAACAGAGCCGAGCATGCGCAGTAGTAGCTAGAGAGGGAAATGACGCTGGGATTGGGTGAGGGCCGGACAAAGAACCGTTGGCGTCAGTTGCTATTAATGGGCATGCGCAGTAGTGGCACCTAAGGGAAAATTATTAAACTACAGACTCGGGGATTGGGTGAGCGGGCGCTGGACGGGGGGAGGCTGCAGGATCGGGCGGGCAGGAGGCCCCGATATCAGGGCGGGAAGGGGGGCAAGATCCGTGGGGGAGGGGCACAGTCAGTGAGGAGGAGGGGGGCCCGTGAGGGGGGGGCAGAGGAGAGCTGGGGGGGGCAGCGTGTGTCAAGGGGGGGGGGGGGCGGGAGGCTGGGGCNACTGGTCAAGCCAACCAAGCAAACTGTCTCAGTGACCTCTCCGCTGCCTTTGACACTGTCGACCACTCGCTCCTACTGGACTCTCTTCGCTCTCTAGGCTTCTGCGGCTCTGTCCTTGACTGGTTCTCCTCCTACCTCTCTGACCGTTCCTTCAATGTGTCTCTTCCCAATTGCACCTCCTCCTCCCTCCCCCTCTCAGTGGGGGTTCCCCAAGGCTCTGCCCTGGGACCTCTCCTCTTCTCTCTCTCTACATCCTGTCCCTTGGCAAACTCATTGCCTCCCACGGCTTCCAATACCACCTCTACGCTGATGACACTCAACTCTTATCCACCCCCTCTCTCCAAGCTCGCCTCATCAACTGTCTCTCTGATATCTCCGCCTGAATGTCCCAACGTCAGCTCAAGCTCAGCATGGCCAAGACTGAACTTATCTTTCCTCCCTTCCCTTCCCTCCCCTCCCCTCTTCTCTGTCCATTATCATTGATGGAGTCACCATCCATCCTGTTCCCCAAGCCTGTAGCCTGGGCTTCGTCTTCGATACTCACCTTTCCTTTAAACCTTACATCAACTCCATCGCCAAGTCCTGTCACTTTGCCCTCCATAACATTGCTCAGATTCACCCCTTTCTCTCTATCTCCTCAGCCAAAACCCTTGTTCATGCTATGGTCATCTCCCGCCTTGACTACTGCAACCTCCTCTTACTGGCCTCCCCAGCTCTCATCTGTCCCCCCTTATTTCCATCAAAAACTCCGCTGCTAGGGTCATCCACTCAGCCCGTCACTTCGACCACGTGCAGCCTCTCCTCTCCTCGCTTCACTGGCTCCCCCAACGCATTCTTCACAAACTCCTGGTATTTACCTACAAAACCCTCCACAACCTGACCCTTCCCCCACCTCCTTACACACTCCTGCACGCACTCTCCGTTCCTCCTCTGTCACCTCCCTCGCTCTCCCTCATCTCCCCTGCTCCCCCAACCGCCTTTGTCCCTTCTCCCTCGCTGCCCCCCATGCCTGGAACTCCCTCCCTGCCCACATCCGCCTCGCCCCATCCCTCCACACCTTTAAATCCCTCCTCAAGACCCACCTCTTCCTCACCGCCTTCCCCGATGCCCGCTCGTACTCCCCTCTCAACACTCACTGTCCGCTTAACTGCAACCAAGCCGAACACGTGCACCTGAGACTCCGCATCCACTTGAATGTTTTTATCCCTTGTCTTTCCATATGTCCCCTATCCCTGTCTTCCCCCTCCTAGTCTATTAGATTGTAAGCCGTAGGCAGGGACTCCATCTATCTCATTGCTATGTAAAGTGCCAGGTACACTCCTGGCGCTATACAAATGCTTGTAATAATAATAATAATAATAATAATAATAATAAGTGGAACAGTCCAGAAACAGGCCAGGTCAGATTGGAGAAGGCTGAGGACTGGAGTGTACAGGCTAGAGTGGGCAGGGATCGGGAACAGGGACGCAGGGGCTGACTAGGCGATGGAAGGAAGATGGTTCACAGAACTCAATGTGCACACGTAAACCATAGGGTGCACTTGCTCCCGTAATATGCAGACATCACTCCCCCCTTGCCCTCTGCCCCAGCACCCACAAAGTAAAAAACATGGAAGGAAAAATATGTTGAGGTTTATTCCGGCCCCACGAAAAGACCCCAATCCACTTCCCCTCCAGTTTCACATTAACCTGTTGTTGCAAACCTGAAAGTTTGCAACAACATTAGACGTGAAAGAGGAAACACACGTGCACACAGGTGAATGAATACATGTACACGTGTGCACACATGCACACACGTGGTGGTCGGCATTGCCACAGGGCTCTGCTTCTAGGGTCCCCCAGTGCCCCATGACTTTCAGCGGCGCGAGGCCACCAGTCCCAGCGGCCGAGAACCTGAATCCCTTTAGGACCCAGCGAAATCACCTGAGGCCTCTACCGCCGCCTGAGCCTTGCTCATGGTCCCCTCCCCCTCCCTTCCTGCTAGGATGATGTCAGAGGTTGCTTGGGGCGGCGCGCGGCAGAGGCAGCGGCAAAGCGAGCCCGGGGGAGGCTGAGGCGGCCGCGAGGGAGGGAGCAGAGACAGGCAGCGCCCGGCGGGAGAGAGCGGGGATCCCCAGCAGCAATAGCAGCAACGTACGGCGCGGACTGAATCTGGATGGGGGGCGGATCGGATCGGGGATTGGGTGAGGGCAAGACAAAGGGCAGTCGGCTGCGGTGGCTGCTATTGCGCATGTTACGGAACAGAGCCGAGCATGCGCAGTAGTAGCTAGAGAGGGAAATGACGCTGGGATTGGGTGAGGGCCGGACAAAGAACCGTTGGCGTCAGTTGCTATTAATGGGCATGCGCAGTAGTGGCACCTAAGGGAAAATTATTAAACTACAGACTCGGGGATTGGGTGAGCGGGCGCTGGACGGGGGGAGGCTGCAGGATCGGGCGGGCAGGAGGCCCCGATATCAGGGCGGGAAGGGGGGCAAGATCCGTGGGGGAGGGGCACAGTCAGTGAGGAGGAGGGGGGCCCGTGAGGGGGGGGCAGAGGAGAGCTGGGGGGGGCAGCGTGTGTCAAGGGGGGGGGGGGGCGGGAGGCTGGGGC
>QEPC01011579.1:446087-461413 GCA_003113815.1 Sphenodon punctatus | reverse complement strand
CTGCTGGGGGAAGCAAATGCTGAACGAGGCTTGTTGTTCCAGATGGCGGTGACCTTTGAGGATGTGGCCGTGTATTTCAGCAGGGAGCAGGGGGCCCTGCTCAACCCAGAGCAAAGAGCCCTTTACAGCAGCGTCATGCAGGAGAATTACCAGAACGTTGCCTCGCTGGGTAAGGATCCTTCCCCACTCAACCCCCTTCCCCATCCCGCTGCTTATGAGAGTGTTGTAAACCTAGAGAGGAGCGGTTGCCGGGTTGGTCCCAAACGTGGATAATGGAGACAAAGAAGGTCACATGATCTTTTACTGGGGAGATTATGCACCTTTGGGCCACACGGGGCCCTTCCTCAGGCAGGACTAGAGATGGGGACTCCTGCTCCCTGTGGTTTCCCCATTGGAGCCAATAAGGAAAACCCAGTGAATATGGGTCCCTGCTACAGACTGAGGAAATGCAGGACAGGTATATACGGGAGGAGACAGTGACTTGGGTGGGAGTGGATAGCATGAAATAATTTGTGAGGGGGCTGTAGGTAGGGAGAAAAACAGATCTTGGACATGGGTGAGGTAACCATATAAAGCCCCAGTTGTAGGAACAGGCAGAGACAACACAAAACAAAGGGATAACTTATTTAGAGAGTATGCAAGAGCAGTGCAACCTTGTTAGAACAGGGTCCTTGGGAGCCAATCCTCGTATTTCTCAAAATGGTGGTGTAGGGCAAGTGCTGCCCTCTGCTGGTAGGGAGGTTGTTGTTGTTATTAGCAAGCATTTATATAGCACCAGCGATGTACCTGGTGCTTTACAAAGTAATGGAATATACATGGTTCCTGCCCTAGGGCTTACAATCGGAGGGGGGGGGAGGGGAGAGAGACAAACGAAGGGGAACAGCTCTTATTCCTGCTGTGACCGTCACTCTCCCAGCTCTGCCTGGACTCCCTGGCAGGCTAGCTGATCTTACTCCCTTCCCTGGCCCTAGAGCCGTGGCTACCCCAGAACAAGTAGCTGCAGCGTTTATGCTTGCAGCACCTCCCGCTGTCCGGCCTGTCACTTGCGGCCCTTCCTCCCTCTGCCCCCACTGAATCTCTTTATCTCAGGGAGCAGCCCCCTCCCCTGGCTGTCTGGGACTCTCAGGCAGAAGAAGGGAGAGCAGCGAGCATGCTGGGGTGTGAAAGCAGAGGGAAGGACGTAGGAAGATCCAGAGACAACACAAAACAGAAAGGCAACTTCTTTAGAGAGTAAGAAAAAAAAATGGTGCAACCTTGTTACATGGTCCTTGGGTGCCAGGACTCATAGTGTGTTCAAATCCGTGTTGTAGTGTGAGTGCTGCCCTCTGCTGGTAGGGAGGCTGTGGCAGGAGGTGCGGACAGTAAGAATTGTCTGGTCCTGATTCCGTCTGCCCAGCTTGGGGAGATGTGCGGGGTGCAGCTATTATTCCTGCTATGACCGTCACTCTCCCAACTCTGCCTGGACTCCCTGGCAGGCTAGCTGCTCTTACTCCCTTCCCGGCCCTAGAGCCGTGGCTACCCTGGAACAAGTAGCTGCAGCTTTTATGCTTGCTGAGTCACCCACTGTCTGGCCACTGCCTGCAGTTCCTGCCTTTCCTCCCTCTGGCCCCGTTGAAGCCCTTTATCTCGGGGGGCAGCCCCCTGCCCTGGCTGTCTGGGACTCCCGCGTTGACATGCTGGGGCAGGAACGCAGAGGGAAGGACGTACCTTGCCCCAAGTATGAGATAAACGCTCAGCAAGTCCTGATCTCGTTTCTCTCTCTCCTCTGGGCAGGGTTGCCCATCCAGAAACCAGACCTGATTTACCAGATGGAGCGAGGGGAAGAGCCGTGGGTCTTGGATCTACAGGATTCTGATGGAAGGGAGATCTTGGGAAACATTGGACCAGGTGAACAGTGTGGAGTGAAGCCCAGAACTGAGACCCAAATGGGACTTGAGCTTCCCCACTTTTGCGTCAGCTTATCTAACCCACTTAATTCCACTGGGCAATTAAGTAATTCCACTTAATTCCCAGGCTGTCCGGAGTCTTATTTTTCCTCCAACCTGGAAATCCAAATTCTGTGAGCAGAAAATTCAGATTCTGCAAGCAGCATAAATTATTAAAAATTACCAGAACCTGTACATCATGCAAACTTTGAATGCAAATGATTTTCCCAGCATGTGATTCCATCCATTTTGAAACTCCCATGTGTTAGAAAATCACACAAAATACCACATGGATGTGTCTGCTGGGAGTCAGGGCTGTGTCTCTTTAGCAGGTGGGATTCAGGGCCCCATTGTCCACAATTTCCACCGTGTGCTAATAGTGCCACCACCCTATTGGCCAGCTCAGTTGCTAGGAGTCTAGCAGAGCCTCTGTTCAAGCTCCTACAGAGAGGCCTTCCTCGGGGAGTCCGACAGAGGCTGGATCAGCCCAGTCACATCCTCACTATCAGCACAGACTTATTTCCCCCATTCTGAAGCCTGTTTGCCTCTCCTACAGGGCTTCACTGCGCTGCCCAGGAGATCTTGGCTCTTATAAAGAGTCGTTGTGGTGGCGCCCCCATCCTGTCAGGTTCCCTGTCTCCCCCACCAAGGGTTCAGGGCAGGAACTGTGTTTTGCATCCAGGGTGTGTCAAATCCTTTCTCTTGCCTGACCTCCTCCTGGTTCCTTTCTCAGGCAGCAGGGTTTCTAGTTCCCAAACTAGACCTGAACGTCTGATGGAACAAGGGGAAGATCCGTGGGTCCCAGATCTGAAGGGATGTACATGTGTGTTTGGAGGCCATGAATCCATGTAATTGATCAGATTATCCAGCTCAGATACTTTGGGTTTGGGAGAATATCCGGAACCATTCTCAAAGATCTGATGAGATGTGCCAATTCTGTCCCATCTCCTCCAGGCAAAGATCGTAGCCAGAAGTTGTTACAGTCAATGTAAATGCGAGGTTGGTGGCTAATAAATCAACTGTTCCAGGAGCTGATCCTGGACCAGGCGGCCGAACTCGCATGTGTTACAGATACCTGACTGGACACTGAGTCGGAGCCTATATTGGCTAACCTTGTTCCGGCCGGGTACTCCGTGCAGCATCAGCCGCAGCTGGAGGGCTGTGGGTGCGGTGTAGCCATTATTGTTAAAGATGTCTGGTCTGTGAGGAGATTTCCTGTACAACCTATCGTGGGTGTGGAGGTTCTCCATCTGGGGTTGGATTTGGCCGGAGACAGAGTGGGGATACTGCTGGTACACCGGGCACCCACCTGTACAGCAGCCTCGCTGGTCTTGCGATCCCCCAGGGCGATAGTTCTGGGGGACTTCAGTATTCATGCCGACACCAGTCTTGGAGGGGCAGAGCGTGAGTTCATGGCCGCCAAGGCAACCATGGGCCTGTCTCAGAGAGTAGTGGGCCACACACACATTGGAGGACATACCCTAGATATGATATTTTGCACAGGCCTTGAGGTGGGGGATCCGTTAGTGGGGCAGGTTTCAACAGTGCCTTTGTTGTGGACAGATGGTTATCTCCTCCAGGCGGGTATCTTGGTGTGTGTCAGCCCCCGGTAGAGTGCAGAACCAGTTCGGTTAGTTCGCCCGTGAAGGCTTATGGAACCAGAAAGGTACCAGATAGCTCTATGGGGATGTTTCCTCTGACCTCCATGACCGCTCTCTCGATGGCCTCGTGTCTATGTGGTATTCCGTGCTGATGGAGGCCATTACCGTGTGGCCCCCAGGTGTACGCTCCCGAAGTGACGACAACATGGATGAAGCGTGAAGGGTGGCAGTTAGAGTGATGGTGGCGTCACTCACCTGCTGAAGTTGACTGTTTGCGGCATAGTCTGGTTACGTACCTATGGCGTTGCGGTGCAGACAGCAAAGAAGGTTTTCTTTGCTGCCCTCATTGCGTCCGCTAAGTCCCGCCCGGTTGAGCTGTTCCAGGTGGTGAGGGGGCTGGTCAGTCTGGCCTCCTTCCAGCTAGACTTAGAATCATCAAATGCTCGCTGTGATTTGTTTGTGGTGGTCTTTGCGGATAAAATCGCTCAAATTCACCACGGTTTTGATGCAGCTTTTTTAGCGGACGACAGGTTAGAGGCAGTAGGAACTCTGCCCTGTCCAGTTTTGTGGGATGAGTTTTTGGCTGTGTTGCCCTCGGATGTGGGGGATGCTCTTGGGATTGTGTGAGCCACCTATTGTGAATTAGATCTATGCCCGTCCTGGCTGGTTAAGGCTAGCCGGGAGACATTGGGGCCGCTTAGGGAGGGCAGGGTGCCGGATTGTCTCAAGGAGGCAGTAGTGCGGCCCCTGCTCAAGAAGCCATCTTTGGACACTGACGCCCTGGCCAACTATCGACCAGTCTCTAACCTTCCCATTTTTAGGGAAGGTTATTGAATGGGTGGTGCCTCGGCAGCTTCAGGGGCATTTGGATCCAGTCAACTTTCTCGATCCCTCGCAGTTGGGTTTTCGTCCGGGTTATGGCACGGAGACTGCGCTTGTAGCCTTGGCCGACGACCTCTCCCGTGAGTTGGACCGGGGTCGCCTGTTAGATCTCTCAGCTGCATTTGATACCGTTGATCATGAGTTGTTGGTGACTCGGCTGCGGGACCGGGCAGGGAATGGCGGGACTGTTCTTGAATGGTTCCTTTCTTTCCTGGCTGGGAGAACCCTGCGTGTGGTGCTGGGGGAGTTTTCATCCTCGTCCCCCCCAGGGCCTCACATGTGGGGTTCCACAGGGTTCCATCTTATCCCCTCTCTTGTTCGCTGTGACATGCAGCCTGTGGGGGAGGTTATCAGGGAGTTTGGGGGGAGGTGTCATCAATATGCTGATGACACCCAGCTATAGCTCTCTTTTTCCTCTGACTCAGGCCCGGCAGTCTCGGTGCTTACCCGGTGTCTGTCGGCTGTGGGGGATTGGATGAGGGTGAGCTGCCTGAAACTAAATCCTGACAAGACGGAGGTGATGGTTGTGGGGAAGGCCGGGGGGGTCCATCCTCCCCTGGTTTTGTGCTCTGGAATCTGGGGGTGCTCCTGGATCCGCAGCTTCGCCTGGATGTCCAGGTGGAGGCTGTGGCAAAGGGGGCATTTCGCCAGTTACATTTGGTGCGTCGGCTTAGGCCATATGTCTCAGACTCGGATCTGGCCACAATCGTCCATGCTTTTATTACCTCGAGACTGGATGACTGCAGTGCACTCTACGTGGGGCTTCCCGTGGGGCTGGTTTGGAAGCTGTAGCTGGTGCAGAATGCAGCGGCCCATCTCTTGACTGGGACGGGCTGACGCGAGCACGTTACACCAGTGGTAGGTAGTTAGATATTTATTGTGAAGCCTTTCGGCTATTACAATATACAGAATAATATAGCAAATGAACAACATCAACATCCTCAATAAAAAACAAATCCAAAACAGCAAATTATACAAAAAAAACCAACATGAGAGTAAAACACAAATAACATATCCCAACAAGTCGTATCCCTCCATTTAAAAACGACATTAAATCCAAATTCCAGAAACCTCAGAATTAATTCATACAAAAATTATATTCCCTTGTTGCCAAGCAACCGTTACACGGAAAACAGCCACCAACCCAGTAACCCCGCAGAAAGTCAAACAGGATTAGATTAGAAGTCATTTATCAAATCTAATCAATACAATCCGCAAAATATGATCAACAGGTAAAAACAACTGAACTCAAAAGTTAATTAATACTAAGAACAAGATTTCTTCTAATTTGGGCTGCAATGACACAAAAAATGGCCACCAACCGAGTGACCTCAGAATCCACTGGGCTATAAGTTTTGGGAGCAGCAAAGCGTAACAGTTGTGTATAATGAAGACGTTCAGATACCTGCGTCTGGGCACCTCGTAGACAGGACAGATGAAAAAAACGTGCTCAACTGTTTCGATTTCCAAGGTATCGCAAAGGGGGCAGATCCTTGCCTCCCTTGGAATGCCCGCATACCGGCCATCCAAGAGTGCCGAAGCAAAGATGTTGCATCTAAATTGTGTAAATGCACGTCTGCGATTGGAATCCAACCAAACTTCCACATACCTTGGACCGCCACTAAACGAACTAACCATTGAATAAACAGGAGCAACTTTTTGGGAATCCAGGAGAAATCTCTCGGATTGAAGCTCCTGATCCCTAATTCTCTTTTTTAATACTGCAAAGGCTCCCTTTAGGCCAAGGGGTTTAAAAACAGCCTTGGAGAACCCTAGCTTCGCAACCTCCAGCACCACTACTGAATCCCATTTATTAAGACGACCATTGTTTAAGGCCAAAGAAACAAGAGAATTTTCCTGAGGGGAACCAAACAAGACTTTCAGCCAATAGTTAATCAAAATCTTTAGAGCGTATGATCTAATCGTTGAGCTAGCTGTTTCATGTCTCAGAATTGCTTGAGGGGGTACCTTTGGGAACCCCCAAAATAGAATGTAAAAAACCACTCTGCACTGTTTCTAATTTATCCAAATGACTCGTACCCCATGTTGGGAATGCATAGAGAATTTGGCTAATTATTTTAGCCCTGAAAAGTCTAAGAGCTGGAAGAACGAGTTTACCCCCTCCTTTATAATAAAGTGTAATGGCAACTTTAGTCCTCTTGGCTACAGATGTAACTACCACAGAATGAGGTTTCCAACTTCGAGAATAGGATATAAATACCCCAAGGTAGTTGTATAGGCTCACTTGTTCAATCTGGTTTAGCCCAGTATACCAACGGTGGGGTTCACCAGGACCGTGCATCCCTATAACCATAACCTTTGTTTTAGAGTAGCTTATGGCGAGATTTTCCATACCACAGTATTCCTCAAACTTTTGCATAACTCTTTTCAGCCCAACAGGGGTTTGCGAAAGTAAAACCGTGTCATCAGCGTATAACAACGCGGGAATTCTCCTATTTCCCACCTTTTGGAGCATGGGAATCTATTCCTTTTAAAAAGGAAATTACATTACTGAGAAAAAAACTGAATAAGGCAGGGGCCAATATGCATCCCCCCGCCTGACCACACGGAGAACCTGAACATTTTTTGTGGGTTGTTTCACAGGAGTGTGCCTAACTTGTAAGGTATTATTTGTGTGCATTTTAATTAGCAAGTATAGTAGCCTAGGATCTAACACGGAGGTATTCAGCTTAACCCATAATCGCTCCCTATTAACTGAGTCCAACGCCATTCGGAGGTTGATAAAGCACAGAGAGAATTTTTTCTGTCGTGCTACATAATAACTTACAAGCTGGGAAAGAACTAAGATCTGGTCAGTAGTGGATTTCCCTTTACGGAATCCCACTTGCTCCATTTCTATCACATTGTTATCATCTAACCACGACTGCAATTTCTCTAGCAAATATCTGGCATAAAGCTTTCCCATAACACTTAGCAGACTAATGGGTCTGTAGTTTGCACGAAGTATAGGGTCTCATATTTTTAAACATAGGGACAAACATACTATTTAACCAAGCTTTGGGAATCTCCCCCAGAGAATTAATTTGGGTAAAAAAAAGATGCTAATAATTTGGCCCACCACTCTGGAGCACATTTTAGAAGATCTGGTGGAATGAAGTCATCACCTGGAGCTTTCCCTGATTTAAGTTGAGATATTAGAATGAGCACTTTGTCCTCAGACACGGGACCACGATGGGAGCCTATCAATAGGGGCAAACTCAGGATTACTGCCAATTGGAGAGATGGTAGAAAATACACCCTCATAGAAATTAACCCAAACTTCAGGGGCAACCCTATCACTCCTGCATCCCTTTTTCCCAGATTAGAGGACCGTATAAGGTCCCAAAAGCATCTAGAGTCCTTTTGGTTTGCAGCAAACTCTAAACACGTCCAACGTTTCCTCTGCTGATCTAATTTTTTTGTTGCCAGCAACTTGCGATACGCCTTCCTTGTTGTCTGAAAGAGCACTCTAAGAGCATATGAGTTCTCATTTTTTAACTGTCTAGCAATCCTCCGAAGAGAAGTTCTTAAGGTCCAACATTCATCATCAAACCAACTAGGGACTAAGGGTTTGTGTGCCAGCTTTCCTGCTTACCCTTAACAAGGGGCATAGAAGTTCAATTAGTTTGTCAAACAATGACAAGTAATCAGTACCCTGGGCCAGGATCCTACTACACAGTTCTATAGTCGCATTCTCTTGGCAAAACTGCAAAAAAGGCCGTCCTCAACTCCTCAGACCATTTGGCACGGGTAAAATATTGCCCCATGTCCATGCTGGCAATGGCAACTGCAGAGGAATGGATGGGAGGGACCCTCCTTTGAACAGCCGGGTCGGCAATAGTCAGAACTAATGGGAAATGATTAGATTCAATTCTGGGGATTACGTTCAAAGATTGCACAACAAAAAGATGGTTTTCCACAACAAGGAAATAGTCAATGACACTAGAACCTTGCATCGAATGGAAGGTAAAATTACCCACCATATCGCCCTCTGTGCAACCATTTAAAATTTGCAGCTCTAGCTTGTTTAATAGAGCCTTCATATATCCCACCCTAGCACAGGATAACTTATCCTTAGAGGACCTAGTTAAACAAGGCCAAGTACAACCGGATTCATTCAAGTCAAAGGAATTCCGGAACCCTGTACAGGGACCCGTCCTAGTATTGAAATCACCTCCGATGATACTTACAGCATTTCCAAAACCCCTAGCTGCAGCCCCCATCATTTTCCCGCTTATCTCAGACCACAGTTCATGGAAGTAGTAGCTTGAGGATGCAGGGGGAATGTAGACATTCCCCAATAATAGCTCCAACCCAGAAGGAAAAATACAATGATAAATCACAAAATGAGCCCCATTCGAGCCCAGCATGTTAACTTTTGTATTTAATGTAGAAGAAACCAAAAGAGCAAGTCCCCCAATAGGTCTGCCATATACCCATAGGGGTGGGGGGAGGCCTTCAGACAGAAGACAAAATCGTTTAAAGCCCATGTTTCCTGTAACAGAACAACAACATCAAATTTGTGAAGAAAATCTAAAAAACCACATCCAATTGGCTGGCACCAGTGCTCCGTTCTCTGCACTGGCTGCCGATAGTCTTCCAGGCCCAATTCAAGCTGTTGGTGTTGACCTTTAAAGTCCTAAATGGCTTGGGCCCCACCTACCTGCAAGACCACCTCACTCTCAGGGTCCTGGATCGGCCCCTGTGGTCGGCCGGAGGCGTCCTCCTCGGGGTCCCCTGGCTTTCCTGGGTGTCCACCATGAGGAGGGCATTCTCCGTGGCTGCACCGCGGCTGTGGAACTCTCTCCCGTTGGAGATCCGCTTGATTACTGACCTCCCCTCTTCCCGCAGACACTGTAAGATTTGGCTGTTCCGCCAGGCCTTTCCCAAGGAGGGTGGGGTTGGGTTGGGTTGTGGGGGTAGGGATGGGTTTTAATTACTGTTTTAATTGTTGTATATTTTAATATGTTTCAAAATGCTGTGATCCGCCCCGAGATGCCTGAGGCAGGAGGGGGAGACGTATAAGCTTTAGAAAGAAAGAAAGAAATACATGTCTTTCATGGCTTCTCCCCCATTCTAGCAGGCACCTGGCTGCAGCTCCATTCCCTGAGGCTTTGCATGGGAAGTGGGGGCAGAATGGGGTCCCCCTCCGTCTCCCCAGCACAGGGAGAGACTGATGTCTGGATTCTTTGTTTGTCCTCACAGGTGATGGGGGAACATGTGACAATGAGGTGGATCTCTCTCTACAGGGAGACCTGGAGCCAACGGAACCACATGGGACACGACCTGGAATCCTGGGTAATATTTTTGCAAAGCCTGAGGCTTGTGAAAAACCAGAATTTCTTCCACATCAGAAAGAGGGAACCCCAGAAAATCCCTTGAGTGTGAAAGAAGCTTTAATCACAGTTGAGCCGTGGCTGCTCATTGGAAACTCTGTGCAGGTGACAAAACCTGGCATGGTTATTTTAAGGGAAGGTTGGAGGGAGTGATCTATGCCCCCATTTCCCTAGATCAATCTTTGGGGTTGCAGCCTCCCATTTTTGGTGGTTTAGAAGCAGCAGAAACCCCTTGGCTGATCGCTGTCTCTTGAGCTTTAGTAACAGAGAAGGGGCTAGGCAGAGAAGGGGAAATCCCAGTCAGCTCCTTCTCCCTGCTGCAGACTGGGGTGTTGGGTCCCTCTGACCCCCGCCTGCTCAGAGGGAGAGGAGGGCAGGATCCTGTGAAATCTCCTTCTGTTTCCTCATCCTTGGAGACTGGGAGGTCACCCAGGCCAGGCTCCCCATCCTCTAGTACCAGCCTGGGATGGGCTCCCTCAGAGTCGCAGGGCTGTCTGTAACAGAGAGGATGGGTAAATGTCTCTCTGGGTAGTGCCCCTTCCTTCCACCAGAGACCCTTGGGTGCTGGGAGAAATAATAGTTTTTCATAGGGTAGGGATGAAAATGGAAGGGCAGCGTTAGAGAGGTGAGACCACTCTAGCATGAGAATGACGATGGGCCTCCCCACAGTTATAGTAGGTGTTTCCCATTCCCCTTTCAAAGATTCCCTCTCTTTCAGCACAGGCCATGACTGCTACCTGGGTTTTCTGTATCTCTGCAGGAAGTGGGACATGGACGGAGAATGTGGAGGGGAATCCCCACCAGGGTGCCCAGGAGGAAATGGAACTGCGTGACATGTTGCCAGAAAGATGTCAAGGGAATATTTCCACACGGACAGAATTCAGTGAGAGAGGTTGCGATGCACAAAGAGAACAGGGGAATCCCCCAGAAAAGGGCAAGAGTGAATCCACTCAATGTGGGGAAGGTATCGAGATCATGAACAAAAGTGAAGTAAAGCTGGGGAAGAAAAAGCACCGATGCTGCAAACGTGGGGAAAGCTTCTTCAGCAAAGCAGAACTTGCTGAACACCAGAGAATCCATTTAGTAGAAAAGCCCCATAAATGTCTTGTGTGTGGGAAAAGCTTCAGCCAGAGGTCAAGCCTTGATAGACATAAGAGAATCCACACCAGAGAGAAGCCCCATAAATGTCTTGAGTGTGGGAAAAGCTTCAGCCAGAGGTCAAGCCTTGATAGACATAAGAGAATCCACACCAGAGAGAAGTCCTATAAATGTCTTGAGTGTGGGAAAAGCTTCAGTCGGCGCTCAAACCTTGGTATCCATCAAAGAATCCACACAGGAGAGAAGCTCTATAAATGTCTTGAATGTGGGAAAAGCTTCCGTCAGAGCTCACACCTGAATATCCACCGAAGAATTCACACAGCGGAGAAGCCCTGTTAATGCCCTGAATGTGGGCGTAGCTTCTTTATAGAGTTCAAGCCTTAATAAACATTGGAGCATCCATACAGAAGAGAAGCCCTATGAACACCTAGAGTGTGGGGAAAGCTTCCACTGGAGCTCAGCCCTTTATTTTCACCAGAGAATTCATTCCAAAATGAAGCCCCATGGAAACACTGAAAATGACAAATCCCTTACAGTGTTCTTTATTGTACAACGGGGACAGTCATAAGAATATAAAAGCCTAAGTAGTTCCATACTGGGTCAGACCCATGTTCATCAAACCCAGCATCCTGTCTCTGACAGTGACCAGCTACAATAGCTAGAGAGAAGTCAACTACAGATCACGGAGGTGTGACCCATCTCCTGCTAACCACTCCCGATAACCAGGGAATTAACCGCCTAGTCTGTTTCAGCCTAGTCTATTAGTGAGGTATCTACATAATTACTGTCTAGGAACCCGGTTTTTCTATGGAAAGCTAAATCTTTTTTTCAATTATTTTTGATGAAGGAGGAGTGGAAGAGGTAGCACTTTTCACCCTAGGGCTGCCCTGCCCCCAACCCTGGCCCTCTGGCTCATAAGGACTCCAGCCCCAGAAGGGGCTGCCAGAGACCAGTCCCAAAGGCTGTTTGCTGTTTGACAGCTGAAGGTCTGGGATTTGACCTGTCTATTTTTGTTAATGAGTTTTAGGTCGTTATGGATTGGGGGAATTTTGGTGGGCGGGGGTAGAGGGTGGGAGACAATGCGATGGACCCCTGGGAGGAGAGAGGGGTATGGGAGGTTTGGGGTGGTGCCATGACCCCCTGGTGAGGGGGTGTGAGAATGGGAAAGGGGATTGGGCTAAATCACTCTCTAAGGGCTGTATAAACCAACCCCGGATTAGATTACCAATTTATAGGACGGAATAAAAATACTACAACAGACGTACTAAAGCCAAGATATATATTTTTCTTTTTGTCACACCATGGTAAAGAGCTTGAAAATATTGTACAGGTATATTATCATTCAATTTGCATTCTAATTATTTGACTGGCTACATATTTGCTACATATACACACACAATCTACTATTTTCCTCCAAAATTATCAAATCATCTTAAGTGTTGGACATGAACATGTTTCTAACCAAATGACCTGATCTTCATCAGCAACACAAATAGAAATACATGATAATAAGTGAGCCTGTCAGTCTGATGAGTCTTAGGGACAGATAGATCTGTAAAATACAAAAACATAGATTTTCTTAAAAGAAATTTATTTGTCTCAAATACTTTATTCAAAGATTACTTGCAAATACCTACCCTACTTATTATAGCAGTACACTGATAGATAAACAGGAATTAAATTACCAGGTTTTGAAATATGCCTCTAAAAGAAAAGTGACTTATAGATTTTGGAGGATCCAGTCACTTTAATTGAATGGATTGCTACCTGGAATTGGTGAGAGACGGAGGACTACACCTCATGAGCTTTTGCAAATGCATTGAAGGAACAATGGACCCACTGTTAACAATTAGAAGTATGGATTCAATTAATCAAGAAGTGTTACAAGCCACACCTGGGAGGGGGGGGGGTTCAAAATATAAACGTTGGGTAGGAGACATGCCTGGGTATACTACTGGGTCCTTTTGCTGAAATGTATACACTTTCACTTTGAAAACATAACTTTGGTGAGCCTCTGTAATCTGGTGAGTTTGTGTTTCTTAATTTGGGTTTGCTTCATATTTATGAGACTCAAAATGTTGTGTTGAAAGACTTACACCCTTTCTGGTAATTTATTAATATATTTAAAAAATCTTTGGTCTCTTTCAGATATATGTGAATTGTTTATCAATCAGTGTACTGCTATAATAAGTAGGGTAGGTATTGGGGAGTAATCTTTGGATAAAGTTTTTGAGAGATTTTTTTCAAGAAATTTATGTGTGTGTGTATTTTACAGATCTATCTGTCCCTCATAGACTCCTCATACTGAGTCTATGGGGGAAGGGTATGGGATAGCTTGGTTTTCCTGCCTGCCTCCCTGCCCATTTTGTTCTCCAGGGATGTCTGGCTTGGGGGTACCCACTGGCTTCTTGTGGAGCTGGGGGAGCTCCTGGGAGGGGAGATGTTGGGGGCAGCTGTGGAACCGATAGGGGTCGTGTTGAGCATGGGGAGGAATGGTAGGGGGAGGACACCCTATAATATTCGGTGCCACACCCAGTGCTCCTGTAAGCGGACACTGGGGCAGACACCTGGATGGTAGTTAAAGCTATAAAGCCCTAAAGAGCTTGGGCCTCAGGTATCTGAGAGACTGTCTCCTCCCTCCTGTCCTGTCCCAGCCCCTGAGATCAGCCAGGAGCGCTCTCTTGCTGGGACCATCTGCCTGTGAAATTTCTGCAAAAGTACAGAGCGAGACGTTCTCGGTATCTGCCCCACAACTATGGAACTCTCTCCCCTTGGAGGTTTATCTAAGCCCGAGCCTATTCATCTCTTTGAAACAATGTAAGACCTTTCTGTTTGCTCAGGCATTTTGCAGGGAGAGATAGAAATGGGGGGGGGGGGGATTTTTTAATTGATTATAAGCCACTCTGAGCCTTGATGGGAAGGGTGTCATATAAACTAAAATACATACATTATACTCTGCTCTTCTCTCTAAGGACTCAGAGCAGCTTACATAAAATTACCCTCTTCCACAGAGGGGTCAGGATATAGCTCCCAAGTACCTGCAAAGGAGATTTGGGGCTGAAAGAGAAAGTGTGGGTGCATGGAGCCTAGGTTGTAAGCGAGCACAGTATGAGACACCATACCACAACTTTACTGCTTACAAGGTGTGAAAGTTTAGGCAGGAGCCTTAACATACAATTTCCACGTTTTAAAGTTTGCTTAATGTAAAACTGCCTTAACTACACTTGTAAAACTGTAGGTATTTTGATTGTCTAATATTAGTTCATTTACTCATACCTCATTCTCAAAAACATTCAAGTGCCAATGCTCGCTACTGTGACAAAGGAAAGAAAGCAATTGCAAGTCAAATATATTTAGAAGATATGTCGTCTAATAAAAGAATTGTTTTGCATTATGGCCCATGCAAGGTGCTGAATTGCTTCTCTTGATTTTTCTAAGTCCGCACTTAATTTATTTGCCAGTTCCTCCTGCTTATTGTGAAACGCAATCAGTCTCTGTTGTCCCCTTTTAATTTTGTTGCTCACGTCAACCCAGTGTCTCTTATTTTCAGCAGACAGACTCATTATGAAATCCATTTCCTCCCTATGCAATTTGATTCTAGAATTTTCCTCTGCTGTGAGAACTTCTGCCTCGCGTTCCATCAAACCCTCTATGGCTCAGTGTAGACGATCAGCGCGTCGCCCAGCTTCCTTCATAAGCTTTCCTGCGATTTCCTCCCTCCTATTCCTTCTTCTTTCTCTGCCCCTTTGTGATCTTTCGGCTACAGTTAAAAGGTGGCCTTGAGTTTTGATTTGCTTGTTCCTCAAGTACTCTGTAGCTTCTGCAGTGACGAGACAGACAAAAATGAAATTACTAATACCCCGCATCCTCCACCCCACCCCGAGCAGAGATAGGGCACACATACCCCGAATTCCTGGGGATGGAGCAGGATCATTGTCTGCTTCATCCCCTGGGGTGCAGGGTCAGTGGGCTGCAGTGACTCCAGGGACACACACACACACCCCATGGCACTGTATGGCCACACACTCAAAGACAACACCCACACACGGCCCCCCTCCCTCATGGTGGCACCAGAGCAATGTCCCAGGACACAGACCCTGCATGCTGGGTAAGGAGCGGGAGGATTGCCTGCTTCATTCCCTGGGGTGTGTACTCTGAGGACAGACCACACACCCCCCCCCATATGGTGCTGCATGGCTGCACATGGAGAGACAACACATACACACACCCTCCCCATGGCTTGCATTTCCAGATGTCTTGGTTTTTGCGACGCAGTCTTAGAGGAGGCTGGCGAGCGTTCTGGGCATACCTGGTCTGGCTCAATATCCGCAGCAATCTGCATGGATGTGCTTGATCTAGGAGCAAGCCAAATGGCTTCTGCTCACTAGGGGCAGGACTTGGCTAAAAATATCGGATACCAGTTGTACCGGATATCGGATCTCAGAATATCGGATTAAAACCGGTATACCGGTACTGGATTTTTT
>QEPC01011579.1:395812-414201 GCA_003113815.1 Sphenodon punctatus | reverse complement strand
CTAGGGAAATGGGGGCATAGATCACTCCCTCCAACCTTCCCTTGAAATAACCATGCCAGGTTTTGTCACCTGCACAGAGTTTCCAATGAGCAGCCACGGCTCAACTGTGATTAAAGCTTCTTTCACACTCGAGGGATTTTCTGGGGTTCCCTCTTTGGGGCTTTCTGATGTAGAAGAAATTCTGGTTTTTCACAAGCCTCAGGCTTTGCTAAAATATTACCCAGGATTCCAGGTCCTGTCCCATGTGGTTCCGTTGGCTCCAGGTCTCCCTGTAGAGAGAGATCCACCTCATTGTCACATGTTCCCCCATCACCTGTGAGGACAAACAAAGAATCCAGACATCAGTCTCTCCCTGTGCTGGGGAGACGGAGGGGGACCCCATTCTGCCCCCACTTCCCATGCAAAGCCTCAGGGAATGAAGCTGCAGCCAGGTGCCTGCTAGAATGGGGGAGAAGCCATGAGAGACATTTGTTTATTTATTCTTTCTTTCTAAAACTTATATGCCTCCCCCCTCGGGCATCTCAGGGTGGTTCACAGCATTTTAAAACATTAAAAATAATTAAAACAGTAATTAAAACCCATCCCTACTCACCCTAACCCACCCCACCCCCACCCCCCTTGGGAAAGGCCTGGCGGAACAGCCAGATCTTCCGGTGTCTGCGGGAAGAGGGGAGGTCAGTAATCAAGCGGATCTCCAATGGGAGAGAGTTCCACAGCCGCGGTGCAGCCACAGAGAACGCCCTCCTCATGGTGGACACCCGGGAAAGCCAGGAGACCCCGAGGAGGACGCCCTCGGCCGACCACAGGGGCCAATCCAGGACCCAGAAACTGAGGCGATTCCGCAGGTAGGTGGGGCCCAAGCTGTTTAGGAGTTTAAAGGTCAACACCAACACCTTGAATTGGGCCCGGAAGACTATCGGCAGCCAGTGCAGAGAACGGAATGCTGGTGTAATGTGCTTGTGTTGGCCCTTCCCAGTCAAGAGACGGGCCGCCACAGTCTGCATGAGCTACAGCTTCCAAACCAGCACCAAGGGAAGCCCCACGTAGAGTGCACTGCAGTCATCCAGTCTCGAGGTAATAAAAGCATGGACGATTGTGGCCAGATCTGAGTCTGAAACAACCTAAGCCAACCTGAGCCTAAGCCAACGCACCAGATGTAACTGGCGAAATGCCCCCTTCGCCACAGCCTCCACCTGGGCATCCAGGCCTAGCTGTGAGTCCAGGAGCACCCCTAGACTCCGGACCTGCGAAACCAGGGGAGGATGGACCCCGCCGGCCTTCCCCACAACCATCGCCACCATCTTGTCAGGACTTAGTTTCAGGCGGCTCGCCCTCATCCAATCCCCCACAGTCGACAGACACCTGGTAAGCACCAAGGTCGTCAGACCTTACTGGTCCTGCTAGACCTTTCGGCTGCATTCGACACAGTCGATCATGAGGTGTTGGTGACTCGCCTGCGGGACCATGCCGGAATTGGTGGAACGGTCTTGGACTGGTTTCATTCGTTCCTGCCCGGGAGAACTCACCAGGTGGTCTTGGGGGAGTGTATGTCTTCCCCCTGGGACCTCAAGAGTGGAGTCCCGCAGGGTGCCATTCTGTCCCCCCTTTTGTTTAACATCTATATGCAGCCATTCGGGGAGATCGTGAGAGGGTTTCAGGGCATGCAGTGTCATCAGTATGCTGATGACACTCAGCTCTACCTCTCCTTTTCCATCGACCCAGGCCATGCAGTCTCCTTATTTTCCCAGTGCCTGTCAGCTGTGGGGGCTTGGATGAGGTTGAGCCATCTGCAATTGAATCCTGACAAGACGGAGGTGATGTTGGTGGGCGAGGGCTTGGGGGGCCTGGGGGTGGTTGAATCTCCTCTTGTTGGGGGGGTTCGCCCCCCCATGGTGTCTCAAGTGCGGAGTCTGGGTGTGCTCCTTGATTCGCGGCTCAGCTTGGAATCTCAGGTTGTGGCCGTGGCGGGGAGTGCGTTTCGGCAGTTACATCTTGTCCAGCGGCGTCGGTCGTATCTCTCAGACTCCGACCTCGCCACTGTCATCCATGCCTTCATCACCTCGAGGCTGGATTACTGCAACGCGCCCTACGTGAGGCTGCCCGAGAAGCTGGTCTGGAGGCTGCAGCTGGTGCAGAATGCTGCGGCCCGTCTCCTTACGGGATCGGGTCGCAGGGAGCACGACACCTGTGCTCCGGGCTCTGCACTGGCTGCCTATAAAGCACCGGGCCAGGTTCAAGGTGTTGGTTTTAACCTTTAAAGCCCTTCACGGCCTGGGCCCTGGTTATCTGCGGGACTGCCTCACTCCCCATGTGCCTGTGCGACCCTTGAGATCGTCCGTGGGAGCCTTTTTGGAGGTTCCCCGGGTGAGGCGGGTGGCCACCAATGTTACTACTTTTTCGGTGGCCACCCCTGTGCTGTGGAATTCGCTCCCGGAGGAGGCTCGGCTGGTTCCCACTCTCCTGCTGTTTCGGCGTGTATGTAAGACCTGGCTGTTCCATCAGGCTTTTGGCGAGGGGTAGGAATGGGGTGTTTCCCCACATACTGTATTTTTAAATTGTTTTAAAATGTTTGTATTGAGTGCTGTTCACCGCCCCGGGCTGCCCTGAGGGCAGGAGGGGCTGGGTATAAATTTTAAATAAATAAATAAATAAATAAATAAAAGACTGCTGGGCCTCAGTCAGAGGAAAAAGAGATATAGCTGGGTGTCATCAGCATATTGATGACACCTCACCCCAAACTCCCTAACAACCTCCCCGAAAGAATGCATGTACACACTGAACAAGAGAGGGGATAAGATGGAACCCTGCGGAATCCCACACGCGAGGCCCCGGGCGGGGGGGGGAAGGAAGATGAAAACTCCCCCAGGACCAGAGGCTGGGTTCTCCCAGCCAGGGAAGAGCGGAACCATTCAAAAACAGTCTCGCTAATTCCTGCCCGGTCCCGCAGCTGAGTCACCAACTCATGATCAATGGTATCAAATGCAGCTGAGAGATCTAACAGGCGACCCCGGTCCAACTCACGGGAGAGGTCGTTGACCAAGGCCACAAGCGCAGTCTCCGTGCCATAACCCGGATGAAAGCTCGACTGCGAGGGATCGAGAAAATTGACCTGGTCCAACTATCCCTGAAGCTGCCAAGCCACCACGCATTCAATAACTTTCCCTAAAAAGGTAAGGTTAGAGACTGGCTGATAGCTGGTCAGGGCATCAGCGTCCAAAGATGGCTTCTTGAGCAGGGGCCGCACTACCACCTCCTTGAGACAATCCGGCACCCTGCCCTCCCTAAGGGAGGCACTGACTATCCCCGCCAGCAACAGCCCCAGTGTCTCCCGGCTAGCCTTAACTAGCCAGGACAGGCATAGATCTAATTCACAATATCTGGCTCGCACAGTCCCAAGAGAACCCCCCACATCCGAGGGCAACACAGGCCAAAACTCATCCCACAAAACTGGACAGGATGGGGCCTCTACTGCCTCTGACCCGTCCTCTGCTAAAGAAGTTGCATCAAAACCATGGTGAATTTGAGTGATTTTATCCGCAAAGAAGTCCACAAACAAATCACAGCGAGCATTTGATGATTCTAAGACCAAGCGGAGGGAGGCCAGACTGACTAGCCCCCTCACTACCCAGAACAGCTCCGCCGGACAGGACTTAGCAGACGCAACGAGGGCAGCAAAGAAAATCTTCTTTGCTGTCCGCACCGCAACGGCATAGGTACGTAACCAGACTTTATGCCACAATCAGTCAACTTCAGTGCGTGAGTGACGCCACCATCACTCTAACTGCCACCCTTCACCCACTGCAGCTCCTCCGTGTACCACGTATAAAATTTATATCCCACCCCTCCTGTCCGGGGCAGGAGAGCTGCGTTGTCGTTGCTTCGGTAGCGTACGCCTGGGGGCCACACGGTCGATGGCCTCCATCAGCATGGAATTCCACATAGACACGAAGCCATCGAGCGAGCGGTCATGGAGGTCAGAGGAAACATCCCCTAGAGCTATCTGGTACCTTTCTGGTTCCATAAGCCTTCGGGGGTGAACCAACCTAACCGGTTCCACACCCTACCAGGGGCCAACGTACACCAAGATACCCGCCTGGAGGAGATAATGATCTGTCCACGACAAGGGAACTGTTGACACTGGCCCCACTAACGGATCCGCTGCCTCAAGGCCTGTGCAAAATATATCTAGGGTATGTCCTCCAATGTTTGTGGGGCCCACTACTCTCTGAGACAGGCCCATGGTTGCCTTGGCGGCCATGAACTCACGCTCTGCCCCTCCAAGATTGGCGTTGGTATGAATACTGAAGTCCTCCAGAACTATCATCCTGGGGAACTGCAGAACCACCTCCCGACACCAGCTAGGTCAGTGCGAGCAGGGAGGCTGCTGTACAGGTGGGTGCCTGGTATATCAGCAGTATCCCCCCTCTGTCTCTGGCCAAATCCAACCCCAGATGGAGAACCTCCACACCCACGATAGGTTGCACAGGAAATCTCCTCACAGACCAGACATCCTTAACAATAATGGCTACACCCCACCCCACCCCGGCCCTCCAGCTGCGGCTGATGCTGCACGGAGTACCCGGCCGGAACAAGGTCAGTCAATATAGGCCCCGACTCAGTGTCCAGCTAGGTCTCCGTGACACATGCGAGTTCGGCCGCCTGGTCCAGGATCACCTCCCGAACCATAGTTGATTTATTAGCCACCAACCTCACATTTACACTGACTATAACAACTTCTGGCTACAATCTTTGCCTGGAGGAGATGGGACAGAATGGGCACATCCCATCAGATCTTTGAGCATGGTTCCGGATATTCCCCCAAACCCAAAGTATCTGAGTTGGATAATCAGATCAGTTACATGGATTCATGGCGTCTAAACACACACGTACATCCCTTCAGATCTGGGACCCACGGCTCTTCCCCTTGTTCCATCAGATGTTCAGGTCTAGTTTGGGAACTAGAAACCCTGCTCAGGAGAAAGGAACCAGAGGAGGTCAGAAAAGAGAAGGGATTTGTGGCAGCCTGGAGGCAAAGCACAGTTCCTGGCCATAACCCCAGCTTCTCTCCATGGAGTGAGAGACAGGGAAGCTGACAGGATGGGAGCGCCAGCACAGGGACTCTTTGTAAGAGACAGGCATCCCCTGGGCAGCGCAGTGCAGCTCCTGTAGGAGAGTCAGGCAGGGTCCAGAATGGGGGTAATAAGGCTGTGCCGATAGGGAGGATGTGACTGAGCTGATCCTGTCTCTGCTGGGCTCAGTGAGGCAACCCCTTCCCCTCCGGTCAATGGGAGCTTGAACAGAGGCTCCGCTCGACTCCTGGCAACTGAGCTGGCCAATAGGGTGGTGGCTCTATTAGCAACTGGTGGACATTGCGAACAATGAAGCCGTGTCCAAACTGCTAGAGAGATGCAGCCTCCCCCTCCCAAGTAAGAGCTCCCAGCAGACACGTCCACGTGGTATTTTGTGTGATTTTAAAGCAGAGGAAAGGTTCAAAACCATGTAATGTCCTGCTGGGAAATTGATTTGCATTCAAAATATGCATAATGAGAAGGATTTTGTCATTTTGAATTATTTATACTGCTTGCAAAATCTCTGTTTTCTGCTCTCAGGATTTAGGAATCCTGGTTGCAGGAAAAATAAAATTGCAGACGGCCCGGGGCCCGGACCAGTAGAATTAAGTGGCTTTGATAAGCAGACTCAGAAGTGGGAGAGTTCAAAATGTCTCAATTCAGTCTCAGATCTGGGTTTCATACCCCGCTGTTCACCTGGCCCAATATCTTCCGGGATCTCCACTTCATCAGAGTCCTGCAGATCCAGTATCCATGGCTCCTTCCCTCGCTCCATCTGGTAGATCAGGTCTGGTTTCTGGATGGACAATCCTGCCCAGAGGAGAGAGAAACGAGGTCAGGGCTGGCTGAGTGTTCATCCCACACTTGGGGCAAAGTACATCCTTCCCTCTGCTTTCACGCCCCAACATGCTCACTGCTCTCCCTTCTTCTGCCTGCCCGAGAGTCCCAGACAGTCAGGGGAGGGGGCTGCTCCCTGAGATAAAGAGATTCAGTTGGGGCAGAGGGAGGAAGGGCAGCAAGTGACAGGCCGGACAGTGGGAGACACTGGAAGCATAAAAGCTGCAGCTACTTGTTCGAGGGTAGCCACGGTTCTAGGGCCAGGGAAGGGAGTAAGAGCAGCTAGCCTGCCAGGGAGTCCAGGCAGAGCTGAGAGAGTGGCGGTCACAGCAGGAATAAGAGCTGTACCCCGCACATCTCCCCAGGCTGGGCAGAGGGGAGGAAAACCCCAGCAATCCTTACTGCCCCCACCTCCCTGCCAGCAGAGGGCAGCACCTCACCCTACAACACACTGTTTTGAGCAATGTGAAGACTGGCTCCCAAGGACCATGTTCTAACAAGGTTGCACTGTTCTTGCGTACTCTCTAAATAAGTTATCCCTTTGTTTTGTGTTGTCTCTGCCTATTCCTACAACTGGGGCTTTATATGGTTACCTCACCCATGTTCAAGATCTGTTTTTCTCCTACCTACAGGCCCCTCACAAACTATTTCATGCTATCCACTCCCACCCAAGTCACTGTCTCCTCCCGTATATACCTGTCCTGCATTTCCGCAGTCTGTAGCAGGGACCCATATTCACTGGGTTTTCCCTATTGGCCTCAAAGGGCAAAACGCAGAGAACGTGAGTCACCGTCTACAGTTCTGACTTGTTACCTCTCTGAGGAAGGGTCCCGTGTGGCCCAAAAGTTGCACAATCTCCCCAACAACAGTTGTCCAATTAATGTGGTAACTTGAATTACTTTGTCTCCATCTTCCATGTCTGGGACCAACACAGCAACCACCCCCTTTCTAGGTTACCAGCACTCTCGTAAGTAGTGGAAAGGGAAGGATCCTTACCCAGCGAGGCCACGTTCTGGTAATTCTCCTGCATGACGCTGCTGTAAAGGGCTCTTTGCTCTGGGTTGAGCAGGGCCCCCTGCTCCCTGCTGAAATACACGGCCACATCCTCAAAGGTCACCGCCATCTGGAACAACAAGCCTCGTTCAGCATTTACTTCCCCCAGCAGTGCTTTCTGCTCAGGGTTACAGTCCCCAAAATTCAGTCCCATTGCAAAGTAGAAATACAGTCCTGCAATCTCAGACAGCAACACAGAGATGCTGAGAAACACACCCTGGTCCTTCCTGGGAAGGGAAAAATGCGGGGGATGGAGGGTTTAGTTCCCAGCAAAGCTCTAACAAGCCAGGAGGGAGAGAGTGACGTGCAAACCATCAATGGATTCAATTATCTAGCCTGAAAGAGCCAAACTAGTTTTTCCAGGCAAGCTCAGAGCAAACCCTTCCCCTCACCCTGCAGTAGTTCACACAAACATGAGATTTTCTTTGCGTGTCTGCTCAATGGCTCCTGAACAACCTGCGGAACAAACTGGGGCCTTAAACTACAGGTTAAAAAATTGCCAGTTTTTGGAAACTCGCACCCCGTTTGGGAGCATCAATATGAAAAGAGAATTTCCAAATGTTCATTTGACACAAAACCCCCAGCAAATCCAGCCCCTCACAAGCATCGTATCCAGAATCCCTCATTTCACACTGGGATTGGGAAGTTCCTGGAACAGTCACCTCAAAAAGGTCGAGCTGTCACCTTCCCCAGGAGTGTAGCTGTCACAGGGGAGGGGGCTCCGTTGAGTCCTGCTGGGCCCTAACTCTAGAGGGAACCTTTGCCAGTGGCCCGAGCGCCACTAGGAAGCGTTCAGAGTGGGTGAGGGGGAACCACGACCAACACTCGGCCCCCGGCCACTCAGGAAACTTCCTACTGGGGCTCATATTTAAATACATCAGTACAGCAAGTGAAGGAAGGTTTAAACATTTTTTGTCCTTTTGGATGGAGGGAAGCAGAGGACAGAGACACGAGTTAAAAAGGCAACATCACTTGATTTAAACACAAGGTCTGGCTGGGGTGGGTGAGGGAGCCTCCTTTTTCAAAAAGTTCCAGGTCCCGTGCACTAGCTACAAACCAACAGATTTCCCTGCCCCTCTCTGTGGAATAACGCTAAGAACTTCCCTACCCAGATTCATCTCCAATACCTTATCCCCAAGACAAAAATAATCCCCTCCTCATTCTCCAAATTGCTCAAAAAGGCAATTTCTCAAAAATTTACAAGCCACCTGTAAAGGCCCCAGAGAAGAAGGAAGTTCTCAGAGTGGGAAGGGGCTCTGGTCAACAGGACTGGCCTTAGAATTTGTTGGTCTCACTGCAAAGCTAAAAAGTGCCTCCCCCCATCTCCCAAACTGGCAGCACGGTTCTTGATTACCAATGCCAAAGTAACATACAATTTAATTTTTAACCCATCAGTACAATGTAGGAAAGCTAACTGGATTCTCAGAAAACATGTATTGAGTTACAGACAAGCTCTTAGTTTACAAGCACGGGAAGGTTTTGTTGTTGTTTTCTTTTTAAATTACAGAGAACTAATTATTTGAGCCTTCTAAAGAAAAAGAAATGTACATTTCTACGTTATGGGAAAAATATTAATAAGGCTGCTTTGGAGAACGACTCCAGGATTTTGAGGAGAATTGTCTCTGAGTTTTAATAGAGCATCTTCCTCTGTTTCTGCATCTCTCTCTAATAAATCTTGGGAGTAAGAACAGACTAGACAAATGGGAAGCCCATCTTCCATTTCTGATCCCGGGTTAGAAGTATCTCCTCTTTTTTGCACTTTCTAATTGGCCTGAGGTTTTGGAAATGGAGGTCAAGTCCCTGATCATGGCATGAAAAGTAAATAACGTTCCAGGTCTTGACTTTGTTCCTGCTTAAGTATTCTGTTTAATTCTTGAATGGCAGGCGGAGTCACTGACTCTCTTTCCCCCCCTATGTGGATAAGACTGGCAACATCCATAAAGATTGGAGGCAGAATATTATCATGCTGATCTGTAAAAAAAGTAACTCCCAGAGCCCTACTTCATATCGTCCTATTAGTTTGATTAACGTTATCTCTAAAATCTAAGCAAGACATCTCTTGGAAAAAAGCTTGAAGACCGGGAGAGGATAAACAATATCATTATCCCAGAGCAGACTGGATTTTGGGAAGGATCTTCTACTATTAGAAATTGTTTTATTCTTTCTCCTCTAATTCCTAAGTATACAGTTGGGAAGGAGTCAACTTCTGCATTTGATTCAATCGATATCATGCCCCGAAAGTCAGCCGGCATAAACTGTCATTGCTGCTTTATGCTGACAGCATGGTTATCATCTCCCTTTCTCCTGTGGGAATGAAAAGGGCTTTAAACAGCCTTGAAGCCGAGTCTCTATATGTTAATTATTAAAAAAAACAAAAAAAACTTTGGTCTGTGGAAGGAGCAGAATATCAGAGTCCCAATATAAATGGATTCTGCCTGGTAACAAACTATAACAGTAACAATTATTCTTCTTATTTAGGCATTCCTTTTTCTGCTTGTGGAACCGTCATATTTCCTGTACGCAAACTAAAATTAAGCAGACAGCTCATAGGGTAGAACAATTCTATAACCTACAGGGGGGATATCATGCCTCCTCTGCTCTGACAGCTTTCAAGCCAAGGTCTTGTGTCAAAGCCTGTATGGAGATGAAATGGGGAGCACTAATTTGGGAGATCAATCTTTTTTGAGCTTTATCCAGTTTATAAAAATCCCTATTTAATTTACCTGCTGTTATTCCGGGTGCCCTTCTTTGAGCTGAGCTGGGTCTTGTCTCTATATTTAGTCTTGCTATTTGGTAGAGGGTAAAGTACTGGCATTCTCTGCATTTACCGACAGAAGATTTTCTTCTTAAGTTTGTTTTGGAGGAACCGTGCTCTTTTGTGGCTTCTAAACCTTCTCCTTGGATTTCTCAAACGTTAAAGGTCTTGTCGCAATTAGGTTTCAATGCAGAGCACCTTGGATCTGTTAGTACCTCTCAGTTTAAGACGACAGTCTGGCTGAGAATCTCTGACTCCCCAGCTCAAGAAGAAATGGCCTTGATTGGGGAATCTCTCATATAGCGCCTTATTTTTTTATTTGTAAGTCCAGTTTTGAATATTTTACCACCATCTCTGAGAAACATTTTTATTAGGTTAAGACTTTGTTTTATTCTAATACTGTAACAGGCAGTTATTATTTACCATAGGAGTCGTGTTTCTGTACACTTGGATTTATCTTCTCTTTCGATTTTTTATATTGGTCTGAAATAACACAGTTTAATTTTCTGCTGGGTAATAAATGAAAACATGTTATTTACTCAGATGCTAGGTTAACTCTGAATGCTAATAAATTAAGTTTGGAATTGGATTAAAGTTTTTACTATCTATTTTTCTTCATTTTGTACTTTTTCGTTTTATGCTGTAATGTTTCATTTAATTGTACATTTTGGGCAATCTAAATTGTTTTAGATTTTGTTATTGTGGTATTTGAAAAACTAACACAGAATTTGAACTTGAAACTCAAACAATGTGCAAGTGAAGGAAGGTTTCGACATCTTTTTGTCCTTTGGGATGGAAGGCAGCAGGGCAACACCACTTTATTTAAACACAAGGTCTGGCTGGGGTGGGTGTAGGAGCCTCTTTTTCCAAAAAGCTGCAGGTTCCATGCACTAGCTACAAGCCACCAAATTTCCAGACCCCTCTGCAGAATAACCCAAGAACTTCCCTAGTCAGTCTCATCTCCAATACTTTATCTCCAAGACATTAACAATCATCCAGTTTAGCCTCACAAAAACCCCTGAGAGGCAGGTCATTATTCTCATTTTATAGATGGGAAACTCAGGCCCCAACAGGGACTTGCCCAACGTCACCCATTGCGTTCATGGCCGATGCATGGTTTCTCTGAGGCCATGAAAACATAGGCGAGGCAAGGGCGTTGGATGGGGGCCCTCACCTCGTATTGACTTAGGTTCAATATGAGTGATAATAAGGGCCCACTGGGAGGATAGGGGGAAAGGTAGTATCACTATGGGTGTTAAGTGGACTATTTGCTTGCTTCGGTATGTTTGTTGGATTGGTGATTTCGAATTTCCATTACGGGATTGGGGTAAGATGGAACAGAAATAAACGGAGTTATGTTATCTAATTACCAAAGTGACTGTTGGATGAAGGTGAATATTTCACTCTGATTATGAAATTGTATGATAGTTATTTTTTTATGGTTTTATTTGAGATATAGGGCCTTGTGTCCTGGTACATGTCTTGTCTTTCCTTGTTGTTTCGCGACTGGCTATGGCGAAAGCTAGATGCCTCAATAAAAATTACTTACTTACTTACTTACTTACTAGATGGAAAACTCAGGCACCAACAGGGACTTACCCAACGTCACCCACTGCATTCGTGGCTGATGCATGGTTTCTCTGAGGCCATGAAAACATACATATTTAGAAGCTGTACTAAACAATGATGAAGAGGTCAGGTTTCTTTAGATAAACAAAACCTTTTTCAGCCCTTGAATAGGGAATCACTTCCCTTGAAACTGGTCAACAGGAAATGTTTGTACAGGCCTAGCTATGTAATCCTTAAGAGACAGACTGATCATATCTCTCTCCAAGATTACAGCTAAAAGGGCATTATAAGAAGCTGGTCCTAAATCGCAGTAAGTTGGAACACAGATTGCCAATAAAATATATGCTTTTTATACGGGATACATAACAGTCTCTCCGTACACGGCCTCACTGTCTCCACTGCTAAAACCCTAGATCGTGCTCTGCTTCTCTCTCGCCCTGACTATTGCAACTTCCTTCTCACTGGCCTTCCCCGCTTCCACCTTGCCCCCCTCTCACCTATATTCAAAACTCTGCTGCCAAGATCATCCACCTCCCCTGCTGCTTTGATCCCGTGCAGCCCCCTCTGCCTGAACGTACTCAGCACAAGCTTCTTGTCTTTAGCTACAAGGCGATTCATGGTCTGTTCCCCTACCCCATCCCCATCTCTCTACACTCATCCCCCGCTACGTTCCTGTCCGAAAGCTCCGCTCCTCCTCTTCGACCAGTCTCGCCCATTCTCCCTTGCTGCCCCCCATACCTGGAACTCCCTCCCAGAACACAGTCGCTCCTCTCCCTCCCTCCCAACCTTCAAATGCCTCCTGAAAACCTCTCTCTTCCATCTGGCCTTTCCCAGCTCCTCATCCCCTTCATCCCTTTCCTGATGGTCGCAACATCACCTTCCCCACTGGAACTAAGCTCAGCACGTGAACCTGCAACCTCACGCCTTCATGAACGCATCCTCCTCTCATTCTCTTGCCACCACCCCTTGTCTCCTCCCTGTTGTCTCTCTTAGATTGTAAGCCCCCTGGGGCAGGGACCCTGCCTACTCTCAACAGTTATAAAGTGCCAGGTACATTGCTGGCTCTATATAAATATACTCAATAAATAATATAATAATTACACAGGCGCAATGCATCCCACAGCCGTAGCCTCTACAAACAGCTCCCCACGGCCACTTACCCCCAGGGCCACCCCGCTCTTACCTGTTCCTGCTACTGTGCACACCTGCCCCTGGGCTCCCACACCAGGCCCTTCTGCTGCCACTGCCAGTATAAGCTCTGGGAAAGTCTGAGCCCTGTGTGAAATTGTGGGGAGTTATTTTGTCAACCCCACTAGAATCCTTCTAGATCTGTCCAAAATGTAATAAATACAATAAATACAGTGCAAGTTGGCTTGGGAACAGTGGAGGGGAATGGGGATACAACAATATTGGTCCCCTAAGCATGGGGGGAGCTTCCAAAACTACAATGATTTTCCATCTTGATTAGCTCCCCCTGCCCCAGCCTCCCCCCTCTGCACCAAACAGCCAGTCTTCCCATTCCCAGTAACGAAGAGTCGGCCATGTAGTATGGGATGTGGGACGGCTAAGAAAAATAAAGAAGAGATATACGAGGACCTGGGTATGGGAGAGACTCTGGAGTGGATGGAAGGAGGGGACATAGTGAGGGGCAAACAGAAAGCTAGGAGATCCCACAACGCACATTACGGAACACGGAGGCAGAACCCAGATGAATGAAGAACACAGACACAGATGAATGACATTTCCACGGTAAGAAAAAAAGAAAATGACACAAGAAAATGTAAAGTACAAAGAGATGTGGCTGCGTTTATATTGCTGGGTTGTTAAATTTACTGTCAAACCTATCGGGTTAAGATTAAATACCTTCATCAAAGTTCAGTAAAGCGGGGGAAATTATGGTCTTTAAAGTGTTAAAAGGACGGTTCACAAGTTCACAATTTATTATTTCAGGGAGACACGTAAGGAATCAAGAACAAGAGGGGACCCAGAGCAAGGACGGAACTGGGTTTTAAGAGGCTGTGCAGGTTTTCCCCAGTTTTTAAAATAAAAATCCTCCCCAAATAATATTTTCCCCCAGTCTCCCCCTCCTTGCCCCCATCATCCTCCCCTCCCTGCCACACGCTGCCTGATCCCTGACTACCCCCTTCCTGCCCCAGGACCCCCCAGCTCTCCTCTGCTCCCCCAGCCTCCCGCTCCCAGAGCCGCCCCCATTCCCGCCTTAGAAGCCGCAGCCTCCCGCCCGCCCTCCATCCCTGATAACGGGGCCTCCTTGTCTTTCTCACCCGCCAGGTATTTGTGAAGAAATGGTATTTTGGCGCTACTGAGCATGCTCAGCTCATCCGCGCATGCTCAGTAGAAATGAGTGAAGGCCACTTCCTGATTCCTGCCCACAGTTGCTTTGAAACACTGGTCTGTCTGCTGCCTTCCGGGGGGAGAGGGATGGGGGGCTATCCTTTGCTCACCCCAGCAGGGCTTTGTGGGGGCTTTGCTGACAGCACTGGGTGAGGAGAGGTGGCTAGAGGTATTACGTGGAATGGGTGGGGGGAGAGGAGGGAGGTGACTGTGCCAGCCCATGGTCCCCTCCAAGTGGACTTGGGGGGGCCAGGGGCAGCGATCAGGCAACGATATTAATGGGGTTCATCTGTAATTTGGCGAGGAACAAGGGTGAGAGAATTGGGGGGGGGGTTCTAGCAAAAGGGGATGGAGTTGAAGGAACCACAGAGGCCCCAGGTTGGTTCTTCACATGTTTCTCTAGCAGCCACTTGGGGGGGGGTCGCTGTTTATTTGCCCTTGGATTGATCTGGGGCACTGCGGTCTGTAGAGGTTTTGGATTCATTTGTCCAAAATTATCCATTGAGATAATTATCCACTGACAAGTAATTAAGCAGATCTATCAATGGACCAACAGATGCTGCTGAGGATATGTAAGATTATCACTACATGATACACTTTCCCAGGAAAACCTCCTGTCAGAGGGGGTGTCCGTGTGGATATTGGAGTGTCCAAGAATGAGGGTGGGAATATTGATAGATAGAAAGGAAGCCATGCATCAAAGTCAGAGAGAAAAGAGGAGCAGGAGCCTGGGGGGCGGTAGACGACAGCCACCCAGAGCTGGAGGGGTGAGCAGAGCCGAACGCAGTGGGCCTCAAAGGAAGAGGAGTGGGGAGGGGGGGCAGCAAGGGGCTGGAACTGGCAAGATGAGGAGCAGCCCAACGCCACCGCCACGACCTTCAGAGCGTGGTGAGTGGGTGAAGGCGAGACCACCAAGAGCGAGGGCAGCAGGAGTGGCAGCGTTACAGGGGAGAAGCCAGGTTTCAGTACGGGCAGGAGCTGGACAGATCGGGAGAGGAAGAGGTCATGGATGAAAGGCGCTTTATGTTTTATTATTATTAATTATTATTATTATTATTATTAACACGGCCTGGAGTACGGAGGGAAATTAGCACACAGACGTAGGGAGAGCAAGGTTGTGAAAAGTTTTATAGGTGAAGACTAGGAGCTTGTGCAGGATTCGTTCAGGAAGGGGGAGCCAGTGAAGAGAGGATGGAAGAGTGACAGTTCCACAGGGTGCAAGAGAAACGTAGTTGAGATGGGAGGAGACAAGGAATGGGGATTAGGTTTGGGGAGAAAGGCTGGTGGCGGGAGCGGGGAGAAGGATTGCAGGGGGCAGAGGTATGGGGAGGCAGAGGTGTAGGATGGCCGGGAGGAGGAATGTTACTCCAAGGGGGGAGTTTTGGGGTCAAGGAGGAAAAGGGACGAGAGGTACATGGAAGCAGACCAGATAGTTGCTGCAGGAGGGTAGGAATGATGGGTGGGTGCTGGCATGTTGCAGTGCAGCGATGAGTGGAACGGCACCGAACAAGGGCTACATGACACGCCTCTGTCTGACCTTGAAATGCCTCTATCGGACCCTTCGGGCGCCGGTATCGCTGCCGCCCTCAGAGCAGGGACCCAGGAGAATGGAAGCTTGTTAATTACCTAAGGGGGAGGAGACAGAGGAGACACCCCTTCCCTTTCCTCAGAGCTGTCATGTTTTGCTTAATTGTCAATTTTTGGCAATCTAAATAATTTTAGATTTTGTTATTATTGTGGTAGCTGAAAATATAATTTGAAAGCCTAGTTTGAAAAACTAACAAATAAAGAATTTGAACTTGAAACTCAAACAATGTGCAAGTGAAAGGAGGAGTCAACATCTTTTTGTCCTTTTGGATGGAAGGAAGCAGAGGACCCAGATACAGGTTAAAAAAGGCAACACCACTTTATTTAAACACAAGGTCTGGCAGGGGTGGCTGTAGGGGCCTCTTTTTCCAAAAACCTTCAGGTCCCGTGCACTATATTGCCCCGGCCCCTCTCTTCAGAATAACCCAAGAACTTCCCTACCCAGCTTCAATTCCAATACTTTAACGCCAAGAAAATAATTATCCAGTTTAGCCTCACAAAACCCCTGTAAGGTAGGTCATTATTCCCATTTTATAGATGGCAAATGGAGGCTGAGAGACAGTGACTTCCCAAAGGTCAACAGAGGCCATGAGGCCTGAGGCCATGAAAACATAGACATATTTAGAAGCTGTACTAAACCTTATCACACACAGATCAGCAGCTGATCACGCACAGATCACGTAGCCTGGGATTCATATTTTACTCCTTCATCTCCTTTAAACCACAAATCGAATCTGTTGCTAAATCCTGTCATCTCACCCTGTCACTAACATCTGTCCTTTCTTCGCGGTTTCCGCTGCTAAAACCCTAGTCCGTGCTCTGCTTCTCTCTCACCTTCACTCTTCCTTCTCATTTGCCTTCCCCACTTTCACCTTGCCCCCCTCTCGTCTATTCCAAACTCTGATGCCAAGATCATCCCCCTCCCCTGCTGCCTCGATCCCATGCAGCCCCTCTACCTGAACACACTCAGCACAAGCTTCTTGTCTTTACCTACAAGGCTATTCACGCCCTGTTCCTCTATCCCCATTTCTCTACACTCGTCTCCCGCTGCGCTCCTGTCCGAAAGCTCCGCTCCTCCTCTTTCCCCTGCTCATGACTCCCCTACTCAGGGCCGGCCTGAGGGATGTGCCACCAGTGCCCAGGCACATGGCCCTGCGGTGGGGAGGGGCCCCGCACAAGCGCAGGCTAGAGACTGACAGATGCCGCCGTTTTTTGTTTTTTTCCCCACCGGGAGTCTCCGAGTCAGTGCTCATAAGGGGTGTGTGTGTGTAAACTCCCTGGGAATCCCTGGCCAGTTATACGCTGCGGAACTGCGCTGACATAGTCAAGTTGCAGGTAAGTAACCAGCCACCCATCCCTTGAAAATCCCCCCACCCCACAATTCTAGCGAGGGCCGGCCGGCCTTTGGGGCCCCGCAGCAAGGCTTGGCACATAGCCCCTGAAACCCTTGGACGGGCCCTGCCCCTACTCTTCAAAGCGTGTTCGCCCATTCTCCCTTGCTGCCCCCCATGCCTGGAACTCCGCCCCAGAACACATCTGGGCTCCAGCTGCTCTGTGAGCAGGAGGGTTGCGGGATAGAAGAATATTGAAATAAATAAAATCTATTTCTCCTCTCCGCTCCCAACCTTCAAATCCCTCCTGAAAACCTACCTCTTCCATCAGGCCTTCCCTAGATTCTCATCCCCCTTTGTCCCCTTCCTGATTGTCCCAACATCCCCTTCCCCATGGAACTAAGCTAAGCACGTGAACCTGCAGCCTCACGTTTTCATGAATGTATGCTCCTCTCTCGTTCTGCTGCCCCCACCCTTCATCACCCCTCCCTCGTCTCTCACAGATTGTAAGCCCCCTGGGGCAGGGACGCTACTTTTAGCAGTTGTAAAGTGCCAGGTTCATTGCTGGTGCTGTATAAAAACTTAATAAATAATATAATAATTATACAGGTGCGATGCATCCCACAGCTGTAGCCTCTACAAACAGCTCCCCAAGGGCACTTACTCGCAGGGCCATGCCTCTCTTACCTGTTCCTGCTACTGTCACACCTGCCACTGGGCTCCCACACCAGGCCCTTCTGCTGCCGCTGCCGGTACAGTTCCGAGAAAGTCCGAGCCCTGTGTGAAGTTGTGGGGAGTTATTTTGTCAGCCCCATTTGAATCTTCCTAAATCTGTCCAAAATGTAATAAATACAGTGCAGGTTGGCTTAGGAACAGTGGAGGGGAATGGGGATACAACAGTATTGGTCCCCTAACCACGGGGGGGTGGGATCCAAAACTACAAGGATTTTCCATCTTGATTAGCATCCTCTGCCCCAGTCTCCCCCTCCACCCTGCAGCAAGCTGCCATCCCCAGCCTTCCCCTTCCCGGTAACAAAAAGAGTTGGCCGCACAGTATGTGACGTGGTACGTACAGCTAAGAAAAATAGAGAAGGGACATACGAGGACCCAGCTATGGGAGAGAGTCTGGAGCAGATGGAAAGAGGGGACAGAGTGAGGGACAAACAGAAGCCTAGAAGATCACGTCACACAGAAGGCGCAGGCAGAACAGACAAATGACATTTCCATGGCAAGGAAAAAAGAATATGACTAGAAAATTGAACATACAAAGAAGAGCGGTTGTGTTTATATTGAGGGGTTGTTAAACTTACTGGGTTAAGATTAAACACCTTCATCCACGCTCAGCAAAGTGGGGGAAATTAGGAGTCTAAGCTCTCGGGCAGGGAACGTGTCTATCTTATTTTATTTTTTTAAACTGCGAGGTACATCGGTGGCGCTATATAAATGCTAATAATAATAATTAATAATTCTGGACTTTAAAGTGTCAAGAGGACGGTTCACAATTGACTATTTCAAGAAGACACGTAAGGAATCAAGGAAAAGGGGGGCCCAGAGCAAGGACGGAACCGGGTTTCAAAAGGCTGCGCAGGCTTCGCCCATTTGTAAATAAAAGTCCCCCCCAACAATAATCCCCCGCCCCAGCCTCCCCCTCCTTGCCCCCATCATCCCCTCAGCGCTTCCCCCAGCTCCAAGCTGCCAGCTCCAGCCTCCCCCCACGCTGCTGCCCCCTGGCTCCCCCTTTCCTGCCCCAGGACCCCCCAGCTCCCCTCTGCCCCCCCCCAAAGCTCCTGCTCCCTCACGAGCCTAGAACCCCCTCCCTCAGCTTCCCCCGTTCCC
>QEPC01011579.1:328605-350499 GCA_003113815.1 Sphenodon punctatus | reverse complement strand
CTTCCATTTATCATTCGCTCCCTGTTTTTTTCTATTACCTGACTGCTTTTATGATCAAAATAATCCTTTCTAGTAAAATGAATTCCTTTTAAAACTTCTGATGCTGTCTTGATTTCCTGTGTGGGAAAGGTCTAAGGGAACGATTCTTGGTTGAATCTAGGGTGGGAAGTTTTCCTCACAAAATTCCTATGTATTTTGGCAGCCAGCCTTCCAGTGTTCCCTCTCCGATCTCCCGCAGGATTTTGGAGTCACTAGGAAAGGGGGGAGGGAGCTTCTACCCTTTTCTTTTCAGTATTTTTCCACTTCTCCGGTTCCTCTCCCCTATCTTCCTCTTTTGGCGTCTGTTGCTAGCAGGACCGTTTGTGGTTTGGGAGGCAACTGCTAGACGTTTCCTGTTCTTCCGTCGTGTTGCTTATTTAACTTGAGATTTAGTGGAGATTATAATAAAATGGTGACCTTCATAAATAATTATAAGTGCAACCATAAACAGGAATCTGGTAACGATGTGGCCTATAATGCCCTAAAGCTGAAGGCTAGTTAGCTGCGCAGCTCATCACCCCCAAGACAGATGGGTTTCAGTCTTTCAAACTTTATTTAGTTCATCTTCAAACAAGCCTGTGAGGTAGGTTGTCGTCATTCTCATTTTACAGATAGGGAATGGAGGCTGAGAGAGAGTGACTTATGCATGACCTCACTGGCCTTGAGCGAGCCAGAATTTGAACCCTGATCCTCCAGGTCCAACAACCTTATCCACAGACTTGGCTGCATTTTCTCACGTGCAAGGAAAAAGGAACATACAAAGTAATCTGTCTGCATGCAGGCAAAGGGCGTTTTCAGAGAAGACACTCCCCTCCCACCCACTATACATGTTACAGGGCACCCATACGGCAACACTGCAGCCCTGCAACATGTATAGTGGGTGGGGAGTGTCAAATTCTACTACCAGGCCACCTAAATTCTGCAAGCTGAACTAATCATGTAAATCGATATGATTTTTGATGCAAAGCTCTTGGCCTCTTTCACTTCATGAGTTTCCCCTCCACACACACACATTTTGGGGGGAGCAGTAGGAAAGTAAAAAAAAAAAAAGTTAGTGTGAAACTGAAAAAAAAGAAAAGATTGTGGTCTTTTTGTTGTGGATGGAATAAACATCAACGTATTTTTCCTTCCAAGTTTTTCACTTTGGGAGTGATGGGGCAGAGGGTGAGGGGGGAGTGACGTCTGTATGTTACAGGGCAAGTTCTCCGTATGCTTTACACGTATGAGAACAGTCGGCGTGTTCATCTTGCACCGTGCACACGTCTCTGTACACACTGTGTGTGCATTGAGTTCTGTGCACCATCTTCCTTCCGTCTCCTGCTCAGCCCCTGCGTCCCTGTCCCCCGATCCCTGCCCGCTCTGTACACTCCAGCCCTTGCCCTCAGCCTTCTCCGTTCTGACCTCCTGGCCTATTTCTGTGCTGTCCCTCAGATTGTTTGCTTGACCATTGGCTTTGACACTCTAACCCTATCAGAAAGCACCTAGAGCAGGAGGTTATACGGGTAAAACTATACTATTTTAATTATCAGAAATCTTCTTAGTCTATAAAAAGCAAACTACTGTAATTCAAATATGCATGTGTGTGCACCATTCATGTTTGGTGTTGCTTTAATCCTTGTGAAATACTGAGTACATTAATAGAAGAATAATCTAAGTCATAATTAAGAGATAAAAGTTATTAATGTAACTCAGTCTGCATCACAGAAACAGTTCTGAAAGAAGTGAATCTACACTGTAGGCCCTACAGTGTGGATTCACTTCATTCAGAACTGTTTCTGTGATGCATACTGAGTTCTACACTGTAGGACAAACACATGGTGAATTCCAGCCTGTGGTGCAACACACATTGACACATCGCAGCAGACAAAAGGTGTTGCTATGCAAAAGGCTGTGCTAGCCTGGAGAGGCGATGCTAGACACTCTCCTAGGGGGGAGTAGGATGTTTTATTGGCAGCCAGAGCTTTGGACAAAAAACTGAAAACAAATAAACACTGAACTGATCAAAGGCTGCTGGGTCTCACGTGCCCATGATACCATAAAACCCATGATTCTTGAAACCCTTAGTGAGATCTCGCGCTCTCCTCAACAGAAGCTGGTGCAATAAAAGATCATCTGAACGACTCTGTCTTCATATCCAAACTCTCTGGCATTTGGGAGCGACGTGGCAATCAGAAGGCGGGAACCTTTGTGGTAAGAGACCTCAAGGGTCATCTAGTCCAACTGCTTCCTCCTGGACACGGTGCCCTGTTCCTACAGCCTATGGGAGCAGGAAAGCCTTTTTACTACTGTCAGAATTAGAAAATATATTTCTCTTTCCTGCAGTAAAAGCTCCTCGGTTTGCTTTCTGATTGGCCCAAAGTCACACCAAAAGCTCCTAAGCACGGAGTTCTGTCCCACAGAAGTGGAACTCACAACTGACAGTGCAGCCTAGTGGATGAGGCAGCTCAAGGTTCATAGCTGATCTTTGCTATGAACTCACTGGGTGGCCTTGGGCAAATTGCTCGCTCAGTCTCAGTGGAGTTTCCCATCTGTCCGATGGGAACACTCCTCCCCTACCTCCCAGGGTTCTTGAGAGAGTGAGCTAGGTAAGAATTATAAAACACTTTGAAAACAGAGAATACTACAAAAATAATAAACCTGGATGCTGATTGTATCTTGCAGGCTCCCCTCGACGTCCCGGTTAGCAGCTGGCTGGGGTGAGTGGTTTATATTTATTTATTTATTCACATTTCTGTCACGTCCTTCCCTTAAGGGTCAGGGTGGGTAACAAAACACCACAATAAATTCACCAATTTTCAAACAAACAGACACACACACACACATTCCCATTTTACAGATGGGGGAAACTGAGGTTGAGACTTGCCCGAGGCCACCCTGTGAGTTCATGGCTAGGATAGAATTCAAACGCTGGCTTCCCAGGTCTAAGTCTAGCACCTTATCCACTACACCGCACTGGCTCTCTTAATGTAACTTCAATGAACTTAATCATCGAATGCATTACTGGATTTTGTTTCTCATCTATGTCTTTGTACCTTTCATTTATCATTCGCTCCCTGTCTCCCCCCCCAGTCCCCCATTACCTGACTGTTTTATGATCAAAATAATCCTTTCTAGTCAAATTCATTTCTTTTAAAACTTTGGATGCGGTCTTGATTTCCTGGGTGGGAAAGGTCTAAGGGAACGATTATTGGTTGAAGCTAGGGTGGGAAGTTTTCCTCACAAAATTCCTACGTATTTTGGCAGCCGGCCTCCCAGTGTTCCCTCTCCGATCTCCCCCAGGATTTTGGAGTCATTAGGAGAGGGAGCTTCTTTCCTTTTCAGTATCTTCCCACTTCTCCGGTTCCTCTCCCCTATCTTCCTCTTTCGGCGTCTGTTTCTAGCAGGACCATTTGTGGTTTTGGGAGGTAACTGCTAGACATTTCCTGTTGCTCTCTCATCAAGGTAAGAGCCAGTGTGGTGTAGCGGATAGGGTTTAAATCCTGCACAGCCATAAACTCACTGGCTGGCCTTGGGCAAGTCACAACCTCTCAACGTAGAGAGCTAGTGTGGGGTAGTTGATAAGGTGCTGGACTTTCAGACCCCCCTGTGCATATTCTGGCTGCGATTTCCTGATAATGAACCTATTTAAAATATGGTAGCGTATACCCGGTCCAGCAGGCTAGAGATGGGTCAGGGGTGTAGCTAGCTACCATTGGACAAACAGGGACATTTGTCCCAGGGGCCGTAGTGGCTGGGGGCCCAATATCCAAGGTAGCTAAGCAACCCTTCCCCCCACTTTTTCCCCCTTTTCTTTTAAATTGCCACCTGAGCTGGCTGGGGACCCTTCTGGCTGCTGCATGGGACACTTCCCCCTCCCTGCCCGCGTTGTAACCATCGCCAGGGAGCGGGAGCGGACCCCATGCAGCGGTCTGCATCAGGCCAGGTCACACCCACAAGCCTCGCGGCTCGACTCGCCCCCTGGCACCGCGTCATGGAGGAGGAGTCCTCCCCACCAGTCTGGACCTGGTCCAGGCAGGACTAGCTCTAGGGAGGCCCAGCCTGAGCAGGAAGGTGCCTGGCAGTGGCCCCTCTCGGTAATTGAGTGGAACTGCCACCAAGGTACCTTCCTGCTACAGTGCAACTCGTTCCGGCACGCCTGACCAGCCCTCGGCCTCCAGGGCTGATCAGGCGGGCCGGGGCAGCAATGGCACTGCTGCTGCTGGCTGCACCTCGCCAGCGGCCCAGAAGATGGATGGGCCCAGCAGCAGGAACACGCCGCAGACTGCAGAGAACAAATAAGTCCCAAGCACCAGCAGCCCAGCGTCCCTAGGCTGGACAAGCTGGGAGGCGCCCCTAGGCCGGCCAGCCGCTTCATCACCGGCAGGAAAAAAAAGAGGAAGGGGGGCCCATGGAAACTTCTTGTACCTGGGCCCATCCCAAGCTAGCTACACCCCTGTTAGGGAATATCCGTTCTCTCTCCTTGCATTAGTATCACTAGGAAAGGGGGATGGGAGCTTCTACCCTTTTCTTTTCAGTATTTTCCCACTTCTCCGGTTCCTCTCCCCTATCTTCCTCTTTTGGCGTCTGTTTCTCGCAGGACTGTTTGTGGTTTTGGGAGGCAACTGCTAGACATTTCCTGTTGCTCTCCATTGTGGTAAGAGCCGGTGTGGTGTAGTGGATAGGGTTTAAATCCTGCCCTAGCCATAAACTCACTGGGTGGCCTTGGGTAAGTCACAACCTCTCAACCTAGAGAGCTAGTGTGGGGTAGTTGCTAAGGTGCTGGACTTTCAGACCTACACCCCCCCACCCCACCCCCAGGCGCGCCAGGATATGCGCAGTGTGTCGCCGGTCTGAAAGCCACCCCCACCCCACCCGCGCAGCTTTGCCGGCAAACACCCGCAGAGATACAGAGGATGTCCTGATAATTAACGTATTTAAAATATGGTCGTGTATACCCTGTCCAGCAGGCTGGAGGTGGGTGTTAGAACTGATATTCCCTCTCTCCTTGCATTCGTAGTTTGAGAAAGGGTAAATGACAGCTCCCTCCCTGGTTATCTGCTCTGCACCATTCATGATTTTGTAAATCTCTATTCTATCTTCCTCCACTCGCCCTAATTGAGCCTTTATTTCAAATAGAAGCCGTTCCAGATACCTTTGATCAACGACACCAAAATCTTTTTCCTGACCGGTGACACCTACTTTAGAAACCAGCATTGTGTGTGCGTAGCTTGAAGTATATTTTTCTATGTGGGGATGGTTTTAATCGGAATTTTATGTAGTCAGATATTTTTTATTGATTTTATGTGTTATGTCGGGAACCGCCCTGAGACTTGGGGAAAAGGGTGAGACACGAATGGAAATAAATAAGTACGATAAATGTGAACGGTCATTACAAGGCCAGTGGAAGGGGATACTGACTGCCTGCTCTTGGCTTGATTCTTCTAGTCTTTTCTGCAGTTTGGCAGGTGGAGACTTGGCACTGATGGGTGAGAGTCCAGACTCCTGTGCACCACGAGAACCGAGAGAGCGGGGTAAACTGTTATTCTACCTAAACCAACGATTTCATAGATTTCAGAGAGAAGGAACTCGTACGTCCCGGTTTTGCTTCCTGGTGAAGGACTGACTGACAGGGAGTTGTAAAACTAGCTCCATTAGGAAATTCAACCCGGCAGGGACTGTGTCTATTCCATTACTTTGTAAAGTGCCATGTACTTTGCAGGCGCTATATAAATACTTGCTAATAATAATGTTACTTCAGAGTAAAAAATAAAATAAAATATGGCATGATCATGTGAACAAGCTCACTGAGACTTCAGTTTTAACACAAGAAGGAGATTGACAAATTGGAGCGGGTTCAGAGGAGGGCAGCAAAGATGATGAAGGGTCTGGAAAGCAGGTCTTAAGAAGAGAAGATTGAAGGAACTGGATCTGTTTAGCCGAGCAAAGTGAAGATTAAGGGGAGCCATGCTTGCAGTCTTCCAATAGCTAAAGAGCTGCCACCAAAAGATGACCAGGAACTGTTCTGCATCACTACAGAGGCAGAACTAGAAATAATGGACTCAATTGACAGGAAGGGAGATATTGGTCCGATATCAGGAAACGCTTTCGAACAGTAAGAGCTACGCGGCAATGGAACAAGCTGCCTCGGGAGGTTGAGGGCAATAGAGACTTAGGCCCTTTTTACACAGACGCTCTAACACCAATAAAATGGGTGTGACATTTTATTATACATGGTACAGGGCGACACTGCAGCATGGGCCCTTTTCACACGAGATGCCTCCACCCAGTGAAACCGGATGGAGGTGTCTGCGTCAACCCCACTTGCCGTGGGTGTAGGTGCGTGCCCTCCCGCACAGCACCCGTCTCCACCCACCGCCCACCCACGGAGCAACGGGCTCCACTGCCGATTGCTCTGTGGGTGGGTGATGGGTGTCGCACGGGAGCATGCACGGAACTACACCCACCGCAAGTGGGGTTGACACAGACACCTCCACCCAAACTGCGTGGAGGCATCTCGTGTGAAAAGGGCCCATGTTGCAGGGCTGCAGTGTTGCCCTGTACCATGTATAATAAAATGTAACCCCCTTGTGGGGGTGGGGTCTGGGGAAGGGAATTACCAGGATCCTCCCTATGTCAACTGGGACAGCCGGAGGCCGTGCTGGGGGCGCGGGTCAAAGAGGCACGGCGGGCCAGGAGGCAGAGGGATCACTGGTCTGTGTGAATAATATGGTTTGCCTACTGGTAAAAGCGGTGAGGAACTCCTCTCGCTTTTTCACAGACGTCAAAGGTCCAGGATCGGCAAACTCCCACGGGTGTGTGTGTGTGAATTTAGGTGCCCACACCCTCACTGGAAGTCACCCAAGCGCCATTGGAAACAGCGGCGCCGTCCAACTCCATTTCCAGACACGGACTCGTAAAAGCCTGATAGCCGAGGCCTTACAAGTTCGGGTCCCAACACGTGCGGGAGTCGTGTGGTGCTGCAGTTTACAATGGCACTCAACAAACTTCCATGGGCGTGGGTGGGTGTGTGAGAGAGCATCTAAATCCCCCCCCAATGGGAGTTTGCCAATCCCAGACCTTTGAAGTCCAGGAAAAAGCGACGACGTCTAAAAATGCCCAAGGTGGGAAGGGTAAGAGCTGCTGATAGTAACTTAAAGCTTCCTGTAACTGTCGACAGGAAATTACCCATTTCTCTAATGGCTTGTGAAACCCATTTCCAAACTGAGTCCGTTGTTCTTTGCATCTAGTAGACGAGCTGTGAATTTCTGTTCCCAGGCTCGCCGCCGTTTAAGGGTGTTGCATAGGTTTCCTCTTCAGACAAGGCCAGAGAGGTCAGAAATGGAGGGGTCATTCTGTGAGAAGTGGACGCCAACAGTAGAATCCGTGCTCCTGTCTATGATCTTTTTCTCTGGGTGAATTCATGTGTTTGTGCAAGGGTTGGTGGGTTTCACCTGCCTAGTTCCCATGGGAGCATTTTGTGCACTGAGGTAGACCAGTACAGCAGGCCTGCCTTCACCCCCTAAGTAGGGCATGGTATGTTGCTTCTGTAGTGCCTTGGTTGGCCCAGGAAATTCAAACTGGAAGAGAGGCAGAGACAATCAATCCAAAGACTCTTTGTATTTAACGACTAACCCTTTAACCCTGATAATAATTAAACTATCTTACAGCTTATGCATTCGCTAATGGTTTCTATACAGGCTGGGCACTCGGTTCTGCCTTGTCCCTGGAGGTTTACAATGCAATGAGTTTAACAGTTCTTATAATAATCCTACACATTAACTTGTCTAGCGTCCCAGCTCATAAACTCACAGAACTCCCCAAAAGATTTGTCCTTCTGGTATGCTGCTTCCCAGCTGCTCCTCGAATACTCTCAAAATGACCTTTGTAGTTTGGGTGCCCTTCCAGCTGTGCCCCAGTGTTCAGAGTCCCAGGCTCATCTCGTGGTCCACTGCTGGGGTGTCGGCAGCCCCTTCTTGGTAAGGAGAGTTCTCCTTACTTTCTTTCCGAAGCTCTCTGATCGTGAGTTGGGAGGGTGCCAGCTCCCCCCCTTTCTTTCTTCCCTCCTCTCCTTCTTCCTCTCCTCCACCGGCCTCTTCCCGATGGCCATCCCTCAACATTCCACACCTTCCCCCTCCCTCTCAGGCTTCTACTTGCATCCTGGGCAAGTTCTAGCTTTTTGCAGTTTAGATTCACTGCACTTCCCTGGGGAATTAAACTCCATGAAGGCCCCACATAAATTCCACACTCACGTTGTCCCCACAAGTTTCTAGCCTTGGATACAGCTTTTAGCCCTTCTAAGTAGCTGAGGTAGTAGCTCTTATCCAGCTGAGTTAGTTAGTAGGCTACGTTCAGAGTCCTTTGGCCTAATAGGAGGAGTTTCGCCCCTGTCAGCTTTTGCAGCTCGAACACCTTCCTGGTGTGTGTGTTCGCACAGCTCCTCCGCTTCTCAACACTTGTGCCAGTTCTGCCTTTACTTGCGCTGCAACGGCCGGCGGGGAGCTTCCCACCGAGCTCTGCAGTCTGCACAGCTCTCAACTGAGCTGCTCCCTCCCCTGCTGAGCTACTTGCAACCTTCTCATTTCCGTTCTACAGCTGTGCTGCTGCTGGATTACCGTAGGAGTTACCCAGGTACTGATTGGGTACCCAATAAACAGGTGTCAGAAGTCAAACTATTGCTACGGGACCTGGAACATTAGTACCAAAGTCAACATTCTGGTACCGGAAGTCAGTATTCTGGGAGATCGGGTCCCCGAATTGGCTTATAATCAATGTTATTGGGCCAATTCAGGCACTGGAAAGTCGATGGGTGGTGTTACCCGTTAATGGGGGGGTACTCGTTTCAGCTTTATATGGGAGGATAGGCAGCAGTACAAGGCAGTCTGATTAAGTCAAATTTAGTGGGTCATCTAAAACAGTTTGACTTAACAGAACTTCAGCTTAAGACTATTGGGCAGGGGCGGGGAAACGTTTTTCTCCGGGGGGCCACTTTGAAAGTTAGTACAAACTCTGAGGGCCACATAATAGTTGGGGGCAGAGGTGCTTGAGAGGTGTGTTCAGGTAGAGGAGGGTCCAGTTCATGGATCTGTCCCCTGCCCTTGTGTGCAGGCCCTCATCCCTGCTCCCTTGCTGTGGGCTCAGGCTTTTAGTGCTTGGGAGTAAGAACTGGATCCAGGGGCCAGATCCAAGATCTGGAGAGCAGCTGCATAAAAATTTGCCAGGGGCCACATTTGGCCCCTGAGATTCTCCACCCCTGCTACTGGGAATTCTCTCTTACTCGCACCCTTTTGCAAGGCCTGTGCCTCAATTCCCTCAAAGCAACACACAAACTAGTTCTTTTCAGTCCATACCAGCTTATTATTCCCCAGTTCAACTCTCCCCTGTTCACCAGTCAAAACAGTTTCACAGACTAATATCAAATCAAACAAAGTCTCTTAACAGCGGATACTCCAATCCTCCAGAGATCCCTCTTCTAGGCGCCCTCTCCTGGAATCATGTTTACGAAAATCATAGAAAATGCGGGTCACACAAGCAAAAACTTTTAAAGGTTTTGGTGCCACCGTGTGGGCATTTCATGTTGCATCTTTTTTACAAAGACAACTAAAAACTGCAACCTTAGAACAAATAAACAATACATTGAAAGAACTATAAGCCACAAACAAGGCTAGAGAGGACGAAACAAAGCAGCATAAAGCAACAGTCTCAAAGGGGAGGCCAAAGCATGAAACTGAAGAGTTGAATCAAATCCAGGTACGAACCAAAGTATATTGTAAAGAAGTGCTACGCTCTAACGGAAAGGCCTGGGGGACAGAGTTGGTCTCCTCTTCTGAAGTGGATCCAACCTGGCCGTGTTGAAACACTTGTTCTTGTGCAGTTATGTCTTGCAATAATCTCAACGTTTCGGCACAAAGAGTGGCTTCTTCAGGGGTATGTTCACCGGCCAAGGACCCAAACGGCAAGAAGGCAGTTGGGATTATTACAGCGTGGCACTTCTTTACAATAGACTTTGGTTCATGCATACCCTTTTTGAGACTGTTGCTTTATGCTGCTTTGTTTAGTCTTCTATAGCCTTGTTTGTGGTTTATAACTTTTCCCAATCCCCAAATCTGATGTGAAATTTACATTTACTTGAGTTACATTGACCATGAAATATCAACACTACCAGATGAACTGTCCATCTGGCCCAGTGTCGTAGCTGACAGTGACCAAGCACCAGACGCTGCACAGGGAGCCAACAATACCAGGGTCTACACCAAGTGATCCATCTCCTGCTTCCTGCTCCCAGCACTCAGAGCTCTCATCCCTGGTCGGTCATTACCCGGTCAATTCAGGTACTGGACATTCAATGAGTGACCTGTTTTTGCGGGTATCCTCTTTCAGTTCTAACCCCCAGGACCCAATCAGACCCTTTATCATTCTCTTCTCCACTTTGGCATTATTCCTTCTGTCTATCTCTTACCCAGGGCCGGCCCTAGGATTTGCGAGGCCCATAGCAAAGATAAAATTGGGGGGGGGGGGGGGGGGTGTAGTCCCACGCACTCCCCTGCGGCTCTGCCCCCTAGAGGTGGTTGTGATCGGGGGCCCCACTGGGAGGGAGTGGGGGCCGTGCACACTGCCATGACCGGCCTCCCGGAGGTAGAGACAATAGCAGGGCCCACAGCAGCCATCACACCCGTCACACGGTGATAAGGCCGGCCCTGCTCTTAACACTTCACTCTCTGATTTTTTTTTCAGCCAGCAAAGTTCAGCCCTGCTCACTCCCTGCTACCGCTGCCTGCCCGGATCGGCTACTGGGGGAAGTGCTACTATTTCTCAGAGATTGAAGGGAACTGGACCTTCAGCCAGAACAACTGCTCCTCGCTCGGTGCCTCCCTGGCTGTGATTCACACCCAGCAGGAGCTGGTAAGGATGGAATAGAGCATTCCTTGTAATCACTGGGGTATTACTATTATTATTAACAAACATTTATATAGTGACAGCAATGTACCTGATGCTTTATAAAGTAATGGAATAGACACGGTCCCTGCCCCAGTCTGAGAGACGGGGTGGGGGGGAAGAGATGAAGGAAGGGGAACAGAGAAGGAGACGAGTGTAACATTCACGAAGGTGCAAGGTCCCATGTGCATGTGCTTGCTTTGGTTACATCGAGAATTGTGGCTGGCCAGTCCGTGTGGTGAGGACAGGAGTACACAGACCTCAGGTAACAGATTGTACTGGATGGAGGGTATCCGCAGGAGTTAGGTGAGGGGAGCGAGGAGTCAAGGAGGGCAGAGTGGAAGAGGTAGGTCTTGAGGAGGGATTTGAAGGTATGAAGGGAGGGAGCGAGATGGATGTGGGCAAGGAGGGAGTTCCAGGCATGGGGGGCAGCTAGGGAGAAGGGACAAAGGCGGTCAGGGGAGGCGCGGGAGGGTGAGAGGGGACAGAGGAGGAGCAGAGTTCACGAACTGGAGTACGGAGGAAAATTAGCGCAGAGAGGTGGGGGGGGGCGGAGCAAGGTTGTGAAGAGCTTTATAGGTGAAGACTAGGAGCTTGTGCAGGATTCGTTCAGGAAGGGGGAGCCAGTGAAGAGAGAAGAGGAGGGACTGAACGTGGTGGAAGCGACAGGCAAGGTGGAGTCCATCTAAAACTCTGGAGCAGAGTTTTAGATGGAGATAATGGGAGAAAGGTGAGAGCGGGTGAGGCCAGTGAGAAGGAGGTTACAGTAATCGAGGTGAGAGATGACCAGGGGGTGAACAAGGGTTTTGGCAGAGGAGACAGAGAGAGAAAGGGCGAATCTTAGCAATGTTATGGAGGGAGAAGCGACACGATTTGACAAGAGTCAATGTAGGGTTTAAAAGAAAGGGGTGAGTCAACGATGAAGCCTAAGCTACGGGCTTGGGTAGCGACAGAACCACCTCCTGATGCCCCAACCCTCTTTTTAAAAATGTTTAAGAACAAGCTTTAATGACCAATATTGAACATACATAATTATATAGGATCTTGACAGGTAAACCGGACTTGAATCTGTAACTTCTAGATTCATCTTTTCAAAGTTCTCACCACTTCAGCTATAGAGGAAATACCTGTTTGCTGCTGTTGTTTTTTTAATTCAGCCACTAGAGGATTTTGCATAGCAGCCAGTTGTTAAATAGCTCTTTGTTAGACAGCAGCTGCAGCAGCATTAGCAGTATGGTTGCATAGCCAAGCTTTGGGGCACCCAAGCTTGGAACCCTGGTTCTATTACTCACTCTTCCCTTGTGTCCCCCTTCTGTAACATTAAAAATCAGGGAACAGCCCCTACTACCTTCCTTTTGCAGCACAAGGTGTGGGTTGAATGAGAAACAGGCAAGATGAACAGAAGCACAGACAGAAGTGACATTCAAACAGACAACTTCCTGTGGAATGTTCATCGAGGCTACAGGAGAGCTGTGCCTGGAACACAATGAAACAAACAAACATTCTTCCAAGATGGGCAGAAGACCTCCTGGTTGTAACAAAAGCAAACCACACAGATCTCATTGTATCGGGAGGTGAAGTGGATCTTCAATTAAAATTAACCCTTCCCTGACCCCACAGTCAATCAGGGGGGTGAAAAATCTTGCAAAAGCAACTTGCCAACTCATGGCTCTTCTGTGGGGATAGCTACTGTCAAGAAATCAGCAGGTCCTGATACTGGGACAGCCTCACCTATGGCTTGCATGGGGACAGCACTCCACAGTGACATTTGTCAGCTCAAAAATTATCCTTCTTTGGGCCACCCTGTGGCAATGGGTTCCACAGGTTAATAGTACACCGATTGTTTTTAACCTGATAAGAAGTGCCAGTCTGAGTCAGACAAACGGTCCATCTAGCCTGGCATCCTGTCTTGAACTGAGGCCCTTCTGTATAATGTGCAGCCAGATTTATTTATTTTTATCACTTACTGCTCCTCTCCCTGTACATTTTTTTAGTGGGTTCCCTTTACTGGCAAATGATTAAGAGAAAGCTCAGCGGGACCTGCACAGAGAAAGAGTCTGGTTTAAGACACACATCTGCAGTGGAAACAATGTCACTACTGATGCAAACCGCACAGAAAACTTGCTCTTATGCATCCCCACAAGTACAAGAGCAGTAATTGGCTCTACTGCTTAGACTGGGCATCTCAGAGTTTCAAGGCTAGAGCTGGCAAATGTATTTATTTATTTCCTTTCCACGGAAATGTTTGTTGTTGTTGTTGTAAAATAGGTCTCTGGGCTCACACAAACATTCCAGCTCCATAGATCCCCATAGAACAGACATCCTGCCCCCTCCCCCCAGCTTCATAGAGTCCTATAGAGGAGAAAGTCCGCCTTGCCCTCAAACTCCCTAGAGCTCATAAGACAGACCCTCCCCCACTGGACAGACTACCCCAGATGCAGCTTGAAAGAGCCCATAAACAGTCCCCGCATTGCTCTGTAAAGCCCATGGAACAGACATTCCCCACGGCCACAGTTCCATGGACCAGGGAGTGTTTACCCCAAGCAAAGAGGAGCAAATAGAAATGAGAGCACACAGCAGAAATGGGCTTTTTTTCATTGCTGTAGCAGCACGGTGTGCCAGAGTCCAGAATTCTGGGGTCCATTTCATGCGGGGCGATGTATAGCGTAGCTGGACGGTGACATTTTTGTGATCGGGTGAAAAAAATCATATGGATCCATGAGGATCTGTGTAGATCCAGGTTTTACCTTCTTCCCAGAGGGATGAAGTAGTGACATTTCCATGGCAAGGAAAAGAGAAAATGACAACAGAAAACAAAGCATAAAGAGAAGTGGCTGCGTTTACATTGATGGGTTGTTAAACTTACTGTCAAACCGATCGGGTTAAGATTAGACACCTTCGTCCAAGCTCAGTAAAGCGGGGAAATTCTGGACTTTAAAGTGTCGAGAGGACGGTTCACAATTGACTATTTCAAGGAGACACGGAAGGAATCGAGAACAAGAGCGGACTCAGAGCAAGGACGGAACCGGGTTTAAAGGGATTGTGCAGGTTTTGCTCATTTTGTAAATACCCCCCCCCCAAAAAAAACCCCACAATTTCTCCAGCCTCCCCCCTCTTGCCCCATCATCCCCCCCAACCTCCTGCTTACTCACAGCGTGTTCCGTTCCCATCCACAGCGAGTCAGCGACCCCAGCCCAGCTTCCTCCCTTCCCGCCTGGGAAGCCCCGACCGGCTCCTTCTCCCTTGGCTTTCTCACCAGCCTGGTCTCCGGGACTGTGTTTTGATCCTGCTGCGCATGCTCAGCTGATTCGGCCGCTTCCTGACCCCTGACCCCAGTTGCTGTGAAACACGGGTCTGTTTGCTGCTTTCCGGGGGGCGGGGCTAGAGGCAGCGGGGGCGGGGTTAGAGTGAGAGCCTGTGCCAGCCCGACTCACCCCAGCCGGGCTTTGCGGACAGCACTGGGGGAGGGGGGTATTACCAGGGCGGGGGGATAGAGGCAGCTCTAGGGAGGGAGGAGACTGTGTCAGCCCATGGCCCGCTCCTAGTGGGCTCAGGGGCCCCGGGGCAGCGATCAGGCACAGATATTAATGGGATTCATCTGTAACTTGGCGGGGAACAAAGGGGGGAGAGAAGGGGGGGGGTCTAGCAAAAGGGGACGGAGTTGAAGGAACCGCAGAGGCCCCAGGTCGGTTCTTCACATGTTTCTGGAGCAGCCACTTGGGGGGGGGGTCGCTGTTTCTTTGCCCTTGGATTGGTCTGGGGCGCTGCTGCGGTCTGTAGAGGTTTTGGATTCATTTGTCCAAAATTATCCACTGAGATAGAGAACAAGTAATTAAGCAGTTCTATCAATGAACCAACAGATGCTGCTGAGACTATGCAAGATTCTAGCCGCACGGTGCCCTTTCCCAGGAAAGCCAGGAATCTGAACTGAGCAGTACGGTCACTACCTGCCAGTAGGAAAATGTCACAATTCCTGCACTGCCCCCACCCAGTCACTGCCCTGGGCCCATAGGATCGGCAGTGGATATCTTGTATGATCGCAACAGAGCTGTGTGGTATTTTGAAATGATATATGTACACTACCCCCTGGGTCAGCCCTGTGCTGGGCCACACACAGACCCTTCTTTCAGGGATACCGCTTCCTCATGGGCCGGTCGGAGATTGTGAAATTCTGACATTGTGTCCCCTGGGGGACCCCTGTGCTCTGCCGCACACAGACTATGGATGGAATTTTATTTTGAATTTTGTATTCATATTTATTTCTGTATCATATTTTTTCTTTTTTTTGGTTCTGTATCATTTTCATATTCATATCCCATTGAAGGAAATGGGAGCAATTTCCCATAGATGTCAATGAAACAAGATTCATGGGCTTTTTAAACTATTAAAGTGTATTGAAAGGAAGTTGGAGGAACATTCCATTGTTATCTTTAGTGACAGGCACAATCACAGCAATGTTGTTCAAAGACTGTACTACAAGATTTCACAACAGCAATAGAGAACACAACTGCAGCCTACACAGAGAAACATCTAAATACACAAAGGCCCTAATACTAGGCAAACAGTACCCAAATAGCAAGTATCAAATAGAAAACAGCAACCAAATAAAACACCAAATATGAGCAATTATAATCAACCAGAGGGGAAAAGAAAAAGAAACAAACCTTAAAACCATTACTAACACACCAAAGAATCCACACATTGGAGAATCCAATCCATACAACAGCTCTGGGCTGGGCTAGTGTGGGGGCATAGTGGGGTGGCTGTGGGTAGGTGAGGGACAAGGGTTAGGGGGCTGGCACTGAGAAAGTGGGGGGCTGGGGGCAAGGGTTTGGAGGGGGAGGCATGAGGTGGCTGAGGAGGCTTTGATCAGGCCTTCCCTGCTCTCACCTTGCCCTCCTCTCATCTATTCAAAACTCTGCTGCCAAGATCATCCACCTCACCTGCTGCTTTGATCACCTGCAGCCCCTCTACCTGAACGCGCTCAGCACAAGCTTCTTGTCTTTAGCTACAAGGCTATTCATGGTCTGTCCCCACCCCCCATCCCCATCTCTCTACACTCGTCCCCCGCTACATACCTGTCTGCGCCGCTCCTCCTCTTCCACCACCCTCACCCGCTCATGACTCCCCTGCTCCCCAGCTGACAAAACTGTACTACAAAACAGGCTGAGAATTATAAGCAACAGCTATTCAAGTACATTTATCATGCATTGATTTTAGTTTTTTATTTCCAATAGTAACTGTCTATCTCTGAAACATTAATTTTTATTTTTAATTTGAAAGAGAATTTTTATTAAAAATTGATGTGTGTGTTTTGCTGAACTTGATTATGATAATTTAAAGGGATCCTTTGTTTAAATACAGAAGGGAGCCACCCAAATAAACATTTCTTTGTCCACGGATCACCCCAAACTAAGAATCTGCCCTTGTTAATCTTGTACAGTGCATTCAGGCTAACAAACATTCTTACAAGATGGGTAGAAAGACCTTCTGGTTGTAAGAAAAACAAGCCATAAAGATTTAACTGTATTGGGAGGTGCAGTGGGTTTTCAGTTAAAATTAATCCTTTTCTGACCCCACAGCCAGTCAGGGGACTAGAAAGTCTTGCAAGGGCAATTTAAGACAAACCTGCTAACTCATGGCTCTTCTGTGGGGCTAGCTACTGTCAGGAAATCAGAAGGTCCCAATATGGGGACAGCTTCACAGGGACAGCACGCCCCAGTGACATTCACCAGCTCAGACATTATTTGGACCACCCTGTAGCAATTCGTTCCACAGGTTAACTGTGCACTGAGTGAAAAAGAACTTAATTTTATCAGTTTTTAACCTGATAAGAAGTGCCAGCCTGGGTCAGATCAATGATTCATCTAGCCTGGCATCCTGTCTCGGACTGTGGCCTTTCTCTACAATGGGCAGCCAGATTATATTGTTTTTATTATGTATTTATTTATATATATTATTTTCATCGCTTACTGCTCCTCTTGCTGTACATTCTTTTAGTGGGTTCCCTTTACTGGCAAATGATTAAAAGAAAGCTCAGTGCACTCTGGGTTAAGACATCTGTTGTGGGAATGATGTCACTACCGATGCAAACCACACAGGTAACTTGCTCATATGCATCTGCACAAGTACAAGAGCAGTAACTAGCTCTACTGCTTAGACCAGGCATCTCAGAGCTTCAAGATCAGAGCTGGCAATTTATTTATTTATTTATTTCCTTTCCACTGACACGTTTGTTGTTGTTGCAAAATAGCTCTCTCGGCTCACACAAATATTCCAGTGCCATAGATCCCCATAGAACAGACAATCCCACATCGAGCCCCACAGAACAGATACCCTGGCCCCCACAGCTCCATAGAGTCCTATAGAGCAGACAATCTCCCCATCCCAAACTCCCTAGAGCTCATAATACAGACCCTCCCACACAGCTTGCAAGAACCCATAAAACAGCCCCCCCCCCCATTGCTCAGTAAAGCCCATGGAACAGACATCCTCCACTGCCACAGTTCCATGGAACTTAACAGAGGACACCCTCCCAATTCCATAGAGCCCCCATAGAACAACCCCCCAGCAGTTCCATAATAAAAACACTTCCAGTTTACATTTAGAGTTAAGGCTCTTGCAAATTCAATCATGCTATAAAACACATGGAAATTGCAAGTTAAGGCTCCTGTCTTAACTTGTGAGCCGTGTAAGCAGTGAAGATGTTGGGCAGGCTCACTTAGTTTGCTTGATTCCAACTTAGGCTCCATGCCCCCACACTTTGCATTGGTCTTTCAGTCCCAATCCTCTTCCTCTGCTGGTTGGGGGCAACACTGAAGCCGGGGAACGGAGGGAGCAGCGGCAGAGCTGGGGGGAGCCCAGGGCTAGTGGAGCAGGGGTTACAGGTGGGAACTGAGGGGCAGCAGCAGATCTACAGGGGCTACAAGTGGGGAGGGAGGGGCAGCGGGAGATGGGAGGGACAGTTGGGCTGTTGTAGCAGTATGAGCAGCATGGCCGGGGACTAGGGCTGATGCGGCAGCAGCTTTTACCGCGCCGCGATTCCATTCCGCCATTTCGGAATTGCCCGCGCCATACCGCGACCTTTCTGCGGATATTCCGCTAATTCCACCGGAATTCTGCAAATCGTGGAATTGCGGAAAAATTGCGGAAAACCGCTATTCCGCTATTTTGTGGCGCTGGCGGAATTGCGGAAATAGCAAAAATGTCATGTTTCCACGATTCCACTAAGTAGCGGAATTAAATAAGCGGAACAGTGGAACCGCGGAATGAAACCGCGGAATGAAAGCCTCTGCCATGCCGTTCCACTAATTGCAGAAACACTGTTTCCGCCGGAAATAGCTACCGCTGCGATATTCCGCTACAGCCCTACCGGGGACCTAGGTTGTTCTACAGCCTAGCTGCCCCCTAGGTCGCCTGCTGCCCCTCACTTCCCACCCACAGCCCCTTCTCTCCCAACCCTGGGCTCCCCCCAGCTCTGCCACTGGCTCTGCCCTCACCCCCTCCATTCCCCAGCTTCACTGTTCCCGCAACCTCCAGAGGAAGACTGTTTGAACTGGAAGACTAATGCAGTCCTTTAACTGACATTGCTTCCCTTTCATTATGCTTCCTTTCAATGCTTTCAGCACTGCTGAACATCTAGAATCCCTCATTGACGTCACTTACCCATTTATGTTCAGAAAGAAGTTATACAGCAGTCACAACATTGTATTACATAGTGAAGGTTATCCTGGATTATTTATTTACTTCTATTCTCTACTGCTGTTTATACTTCAAAGTAAAGTACTTGATAAAATGTTAATCAGTAAACTTAGCCTCTGAGTTTACAGGCTTTTTGAAGTACTACCACCTTTGGAAATTGATCTGCTTTATTTGTTGAATAGATTTATTAGTGACCATTTTCTATTTGAGATCAGAATTTTGTCAGAGCAAAATAAATTTTCCTTGGAAGAGAACCTCACTCTCTCCCCCCGTTCTTTGACTGGTATAAATGGGCAGAGCTCCAGCAAAGGCAATGGCTCTGCTGGTTTAAGCCAGTTGAAGATTGTAATCTTGAGAATAAGAGAAATCCCTAGGTGACATGTAGGATTAATTTCCCTTCTCTCTCTCCTCCCCGCCCCCCCAGGACATCAGATGCACCTTAACTAGGTACATGGTTCCTGTTCATTCCTTCCACCAAGCTCATCATGCTGGGAAAGGGCTTGGGTGCTGGGTAAAAGATACTTCTCTTCAAGGCCCTAAAGTGAAATCTATAGGAAGATCTTGACCTATAGACTTTAATCACCCTTTATCTTCTGGGGCTATTGCTGTTTTATCAGACTCAGAAAGCACAGCCCGAAGCCATTAGACCATTACTGACCTATCAATTGCTTACCTTGGGGGGAGGGGGGGCAGTAATTTGTGTGGGTTTGTATTTCCTTTTTATTCTGAGTACGCCCCATCACCATGCTTGGCTCTGCAGCAAATACAAAGAAGTTGACCGGGTTCTAGAGGGTTACAACATGTTGGTTTTTTACTGATCTTACAGCAATGGCCAAGAGACCTCGACCACCATCCACGCCCTTTTGTTCTCCTCAGCACTGCACAAAGGGTGTTTTCAAACGAGCAAAGCTATCTGGGGTGGAGGTGTCTGCTCTGCTGCGGAGCCCCCGTGCAGGTGGAGTGTATGGGGAGGGATTGAAATGGGTGGCTCACAGCGTGACTACTGTGGGGTACAGAAGCGGCAGCCGCCGCGCACACTCTCTGCCACCGAACCAGGGGGTGGGACAAGCAGGGCTGGCCTTTGCAAGTGACATGTCCTGGGCATGAGTACAGGGGAACCTGGGCTCCCCAGCGCTCCCAGTCAGTTGTTGTGACTTACACAGCCCGCTTCCCCTGCACACAGTGCTTATAAGCAGCAGTCCTGTCTGCTGGTGTAGCTGGTTGCCTCCCTTCATACAGGTAAGGGCTCCATGGCCCCCCAATACCACGGAGCTTGACTTGTCTGGCATGGAGAAATCCAGGTTACCATTTGGCTTGTCTGGCATGGAGAAATCCAGGTTTCCTGGCAGTGCTCCACGAGTGGCCGAGAGGGGGATGCTCTGTGGCTCATGAGAACGCAAATCTGGCTGCTCCATCTTCAGACCAGCGGTCGGATCTGTGGCTCCTGGGTGTCCATGCAGGTAGAATCTTGTCTGAAAACACCATGTGTCTCTGCCTCAAATAGCTTACAGTCCCCTCTCTGCTCTGTCATGCCCAGCCATAGTGCTAGGTTAACTCCAGTTCCCATGCTCTCCACTTTGTCTCCTCTGTTGCAATAATAGTTTGGAACTGGACACTCAAATTCCGAGTAACAAGTTTTCCCTTTCCAGATGTAAGAAGGAAAAATTTGACCAACCAGGGGTCTTTTCTCCTGAATTTAAACAAATACTCTGGGAATCCTCCAAAAGAAACCCATTTCTGAAGAGTGTTATCAAGCAATTCAGAGGTAATAAACAATCCCCTGGGGAATGTTTTCATGTAAAATTCGCTGAGACATAAATGGAAAAGGGAAGATTTCTGGGGGGAAATGCTTCCCTGGCTGTGACAGCAGATAGATCCCAGAAACCTGAATTTAATTTACACTAAAGCTCTGACCAATTAAAGCGAAGATAAGCTAAACTGATACTGTACCATATCAATCATCATCATCATCTTGTACTGGCCGAAGCCATGACAAAACACAATACAACCAACAATGATACAAGACAATAAATCAGGAACAAGAAGCATTACACAAATACAAAATGTAAAAAGTAATATAACACTTACTGTCCTATCCAAGGACATTTTCATAAAACTAATAAGTCATGCCAAGTTAATTCCTGGTGTGATCATTAACATCCATAATCGCCCAGCACTATTACAATTATTCGTGCCATCATGCCTAGCCCAGCATCATAACAAGACACTAAACCCATTAAAATTATGTAGACAATGTTATCAACGCTAAAATAATCTACTGGTTTCACTCAATAAACTTCAAACGCTAAATGGTGGTGAGATTTTACATCCTTCTCGACCCACTCCAGATAAAACTCATATATTAACAAATTGGCAGTTCAGTTGTTTACAGTGCCAAACTTTAACTGCCTCCAACTGCCACACCCTTATTCGTATTTGTCCTTTTTCCTCTGGCAATTTCAGTTAGCCATGCAAACTTAGCCACTGCCTTTATAATTGTTTCATTCGTATTGCCTAACAAATAGGCCAGCTTCCAGCTTGTACACCAATGGTCCTTCCCTTCCAAAACGGATACTGTACGTTCTAAACTGTAGATTGGTTCAGAAGCTGCAGCTGGTGCGGAATGTGGAGGCCCACAGGCCGACGCAAATATATTACACCAGTGCTTTGCTCTCTGCACTGGCTGCCAATAGGTTTCCGGGCCCAATTCAAGGTGTTGGTGTTGACCTTTAAAGCCCTAAACGGCTTGGGCCCCACCTATCTGTAGGACCGCCCCACCCTCTGGGTCTTGGATTGGCCCCTGCGGTCAGCTGGGTGCGCCCTCCTCGGGGCTCCCCAGGTATCTACTATGAGAAGGGCGTTCTCCACAGCTGCGCCACGGCTGTCAAACTCCCTCCCATTGGAGATCCGCTTGGCCGCCGACCTCCCCTCTTTTCGCAGACAATGTAAGACCTGGATGTTCCTCCAGGCCTTTCCCAAGGGAGACGGGGTGGGTAGGTTGGGGCAGGGGGGGGGATGGGGTTTTATATTGTTCTACGTGGGGCTGCCCGAGAAGCTTGTCTGGAGGCTGCAGCTGGTGCAGAATGCCGCGGCCCGTCTCCTTACGGGGGCGGGTCGCAGGGAGCACATGACACCCGTGCTCCGGGCTCTGCACTCGCTGCCTATAAAGCACCGGGCTAGGTTCAATGTGCTGGTTCTGACCTTTAAAGCCCTTCACGGCCTGGGCCCTGCCTATCTGCGGGA
>QEPC01011579.1:273070-294096 GCA_003113815.1 Sphenodon punctatus | reverse complement strand
CCAAGGCAGTAGCTAGCTAGTCAATTAGATAACATGCTCATTCCCTAGGTCAGTCGTCCCCAAAACTTTGCCTGTGCAACCCCATTTTGGGACTAATATCTGCCATGACTCCAGACAGCAACAAAGAGGAGGTGCCAAGTGTATTAAACATCAGTTTGGTTGTGACTCCATTTGTAGATGACGTGACCAATTTGGGAGCCTCTTTTTCCAAGCTGCAGCTGGGCAAGCACTGATGGGGGGGGAGATCTTGGAGGTGCTGGACTCCCATATAATCTAGCAGCAGCACATTGTTCCTTCACCTAGTCTCCTGTTCAAGGCAGGGCTACAGTGTGCAGACTGGCACAAAGCAACAGGGATGGGAATTAGATTCCAGCATCTAACAACCTTTGCTTTTACATTGAGTTAAGGCAAATTGATCCTCTGCAATCCCATAAGTAGGGTGATGCACTCATCTAGACATAACTGCAGCTACTTGCTTCAAAAGGATGTTTGTAGCATCCAGAATCTGTGTGCAGCAAGCCTGGAGACAGATGTGTGTTTACACAATCCTAACAGGAATACGTTTTTAAAGACAAAACTGACTAGTCAGTGTTACATCTGGTAACACCCTGTATCAGACACAATTTATGGAAAGCACGTTGACATGAAGGATGCTTCACATCCCAACTACAGGGTCTGGCTACATCCAAGAGCTGCAGGGCTGGGTGAATGCGCGTGTCATTTTGAGGCTGTCCCCATGCAAGGAGAAATTTTCATTCTCTGAAACGCCTTCAGAACATCATCCACTCCTGATAACCATGTTAAAGGGAGATCGAGTATCTTAATCGCCTTTATTTTCCCCTGCAAATCATTGTTGTTTCTCAGTGTGTTAAAGAACAACCTCAAGAAGCAGGCAAACTGACTCAACTTTTCTTTCTTTAGGACCAGATCCAGAAGCATTTGGAAGTTTTGAGGAAGCAAAGAAAGGAGATTCTTACCTTTAAATCAAGTGGGGTAAAGGAAAGCCAGGAACTGCTGGTAGGTGCCAGCATTGGTTACAAACAAACATTATCAACACCCTGGGTTTGTGTTAACACACACGATTGCCAGCTGCAGATATGCAAATATTAAAAAATCACGAGACTGTAATAAAAATAATCTTGAAATGAACTTAAATGTTTTGAGGTTTTGGGTTCTCATTCTGTAACTTGAGACTTTTAGATTTATTGTTGTCACATGTTCAGACTTTTCCTTCAAAAGATGAAGGCCTGATATTTGCTAAGTGCAAAAATGAAAGATGAGAGTTTCATAATATCAGAGGCTTTGCTGAAAGCATTGAGGATGTGACTCTCATGGTAAAAGTGTGATAAGTGGTCATACTAGAATCTCAAGAGCAGCATCCCCAAGTATGCTTCCCTCTGAAACAGAAGCTTAATCATAACTTGAAACTCTTCATTAATTTAATCAAGAGATTGTCTATATGAGATGCTCAGTGTTAATTAGCCCATGTTAATACATGAATTACCCATATAAAGCATCTGTGTAGCCCCTTGTATGGATAAAGATTACATTTGCTGCATACATCTAAAGCTTAACGGGGTTAAATTGCAAAGACCACATTAAGTGTGTCCCTCAAGCTGTTTAATTCACATTAAATAGTTTGTATTAAATTTCCAACTGAGTTATGCATGAATGTGTCGTTGACACAAGTTGTGGTCAACGCTGCATCAAAATTACAAATGAACCAAATTATTATTTTTTTAAGTGAGTATTTCCAAGGTTCTGAAAACTGGCCCAGAGTGTTTCAGCTGGTCCTCAGACCCTCAGAGAATACTTGGAATTCGGTGGGGCGGGGGGCTAGAGGGCACCAGCGGTGCAGGGGAGGGAATAGACTAGTGGGAGCCAGGGAAGAGGGGCGGGGGCCTAGCAGGTGGGCCTAGAGGGGCTTGGGGTGGGGTACTTATGGGAGGTGGGGCATAGTGGGGAGTCAGGGTTGGGGTATACTTACCTTCCAGCGGGGATCCCGCAAAGCTTGGTGGTGTCATGGGCTGGTAAGTTTTTAAAAAACACAAACTGGACATGCTCTAAAGGGCCTGAATGGCCCCTTCTGAGCATGTGCAGACCTTTCTAAGACTGCGCCTGCATTGTGCCAGTGCTGCTAGCGCCATCTTGGATGTGGCCAGCCAGTTCCGTCTGAGCATGCCGAGAAGTTCTGGGCATGCTCAGAAGGAACCAGCTGGCCATTCCCAAGATGGTGCCCCTAGTGTGCCGATGCTGCCAGTGCCATCTTGGAAAGGTCTGCGCATGCTCAGAAGGGGCTGTTCAGGCCCTTTTGAGCATGCTCAGTTTGTGTTTTTTAAAATTTATCAGCCCGCGAAGACACCAAGCTTTGTGGGACCCTCACCGGAAGGTAAGTGTAACCTATACCTGAATCCCTGGCCCTCGCTGGTCTATTCCCTCCCACGCTGCCCTCTGGCCCCCTCCCTGCATTCGGTCAAGGTTTGGCCAAGTACTGAGTTTTCTGGGTAGGTCCTCGAAACCTCGGTACACTGCAAACGGAGGTGAAATGCCCTGTCACCAAGGGCCGAGTTACAGCGCTAATCAAAATTTTCTCTTGAAGAGGAACAATGCTGTCTCGCAAGAACCAAACAAGATGGAGAGAGAAACACAAAATCACACTGAAAGTTGTACAGTGTAAATTGTAAAATTGCACATTGTACACAACTAGAGTTTGCAAAGAGAAAGAGATTGGCCATGCTGTTACAGAGCTGTTTGCCGGTATGGATGAACGTTACAGATTCAGATTAATCCATAACTGCCTGTAATGGGCAGGTATGGATCAATCCATAAAAGGCCACAACGTTAGGAATCCATATTACACATCTGTATTTAACTTTTTAAAAAAAGAAAATAAAAAAATTAAAATCTTTGCTTATGTCCAAAATAGCCACCAGGTTGTTCTGCCCATGCTCAGCTCTTCCCAAATTGGCAGTGGCAGCAGCATTGCTGCCATCTTGGGAAAGGGCAGCTGGTTGCACATGTGCAGCAGCCTTTTTGCGCATGCACAAGTACGGTCACCCTTTTCCAAAATGGCAGCGATGCTGATGCAGCCATTTTGGAAAAGGGCCGCCCATGTGCAGAATGGCATGATGGCCATTTGCATTTTATTTTTTTAAAAAATAAATATGGTACAGATCTGTAATAAATCAATTTTTTAAAAGAAGAATCAGATCCGTAAACGATCTGAATCTGCAATTCCATCCGATGTCCTTCCCCTATTTGCAAGCTCCTCATTCTCCCCTGCAATCCACTTGTGAAGGAACTGGGCTTGTTCAGTCATGAGGAGACCTGAGGAAGGGCATATTGTTTTTCAAATGTATCAAACGCACAAAGTGGTTAGAGGTCAATTGTTCTCTTGGACGCAGAGCAAGGAGGGAGGTGCTTTTACATGGACAGCAGTTCTGCTGCTCCCTGTGTCAGCCTGCTTCCCCTCCAGGTTAGCCTGTCGTCGTAGGGAGCGGATGCCAGATATGCAAACCAGAGTAGGTGCAAGTAGGACTTTGGAACATCCCAGAACAAACAGTGCAAAGTGGGCTGACCAAGCCCAGGGCAATGGCTGAAAGTGAAGCTGCCGTCCGTCAGTTGGACTGACCCACAGTGCAGCTCCGCGCCTAGCCGGATGTTGACCTGGTCAGTACCATGGAGTTGCGGTTGCCAGCCTAGAGTGTCAGATGACCATCCGCTACTTTATGGAGTGGGGTGTGTGTGTGTGTGTGTGTGTGTGTGTGTGGGGGGATGTTCACATGAGTGGCCTGGGGTAACTATCTGTCTGAAAGTAGACCCCGGCAAGGCTGGAAGCAGGCAAAGTAGTGCACCCTTGGAGCAACCCCAGAGACAGGCAGCCTCCGCATCTGTCTGTTTACACTTGAGCAATGCTTGCATGACAACTTGTAATCATCATGGTCACACCATTAAGAAAATTATCCTCAAACATTGGAATATAATTAATCGTATAAAAGGATGTGAATTATACCCCCTTTTTCATGTAAAAGGGGTAACAATATAGGAAATGTCGTGAGGGCACGTTTACATCAAAAATCTTTTTCACAAAGGAACTTACCTAGTGAGAAATTTGTAGGAAATTTTCCTTGCAGGAAATGTGTAAATTGTGAATTTTGTTTAAAAACAAAGGAGTTTAAAGATCCCAAAGGGAAAATATTTAACATTAAAGATTTTATAAATTGCAATACTACAGATGTGATCTATGCAATGAAATGCCCCTGCAACAAAATGTACATAGGAAAAACAACTAGGCATCTTAGAATAAGGATAGGAGAACACAGGAAAAACAACTAGGCATCTTAGAATAAGGATAGGAGAACACAGGAGCAAACTAAAAACAAAAACACCAAATGCTCAGTTGGTTGAGCATTTCTCATCATTTCATAGAGACAATACATTTGTGTGTTGGGGGATTGAAAAGGTTATTAATATTGATCCTAAGATTAAGATAAGCTTTTTGGATGTTTGATACTGACCAACCTACAGGCCTAAATGAGCTCTTTGATTGTGCATTGTAAAAAAGCAGCTCTCTGAATTATATGAAATGCTTTTTGTGTAATTTGACTGTCTTTTGTTTTGTCTTGTCTTTGTTTTTTTTAAATGTGTTTTTCCTTTTTGAGTTACCTTAGTTACAAGATTATTGAAGTTAATTATTTGTTAACTGTTAGTTTATAAGTTTCTATATCCCCTTCCTGTAGCAAGACACCTGCAGCTGTTTCTCACAAGGGCTTTTTACTTAAACTTATCATACACCTGAAAACCATTTCATTAATTGGGCTCATTGGCTCACTACTTTTGCAAAATGTATATATGCTCACTCTCTTTTGAGACTGTAAAATATTTTACTTCCTCGTGAAAACGTTTCCTTATACAAAATATTTTTCTGAACCTCTGGGGCATTTGGTATGTATAGAATTATTTTGTTTTAAATTTTTAATGAGAGTTTATTTAGTCTTGTTTTTTTGGTTGGTTTTTCCCCCCTTTGTCTTAAGCGCTCTCTCCAAGTTTTCTTAGAGAAAAGTTTTCTGAGCTCTAAGCCTTTGTGGTAAGAGATTTTTTTCTGCTGTTTTTTTGCCCATGGATTTTTTTTAAAAAAGCATGTTGTATATTAGTTTCTCTAAGAGAGTTTATTTCTCTGTTCTATTGATACTGTCTTGCATTTTGCTTAGTATTATATCCTCCTGAAGAAGCTGGTGTCTAGCGAAACGTGTAGAAAACTGAGAGAACAGGAGTTTTTTCAAAAGATTTTTCTGAGGACTTCTTTAAATATGAAAAAAATTATTTACAAGCAGAGCTTTTTCAATGGACATTTCCTTATATATGAACAGAATTATTTACAACTGGAGCTTTTTCAATTGCTGCTGATATACTTCTTTGGGGTTTACTTATGGAACTTTTTGCGTGCATTTTCTGTGCAGTTTAAAATAAATTTGTACCAGTTGTTTTTATAGGAGGTTTTGCTTTAACAACGGACAAAGCCAGCTGTCTTTTTACCTCCTAGACCTTTGTTTGTCAGTCTACACTTGAGCAATGGGCTGAAGTTGCAGGAAGGAATAGAACTGAAATATTAGGAACAGTTGTAAACTATGGGAATAATAGGCAGTGGAACAAATCAAGGAAGTTTATCGACTCCCGTCCAGAGCAGCCACAGCAGGAAGTGGAGGCATTTGCCCCACCATGGTCAGCCCTAGCCTTCTCCCACCCCCTCAAAAACTTTGTCCCCTGCCTTCACACCCTAGGAACCCTGCCCCCTTACGGGGCCAATGATTGAGACCTGAGACCAGACCTTTCACCGGCGTTGCCCCTCCCCTGGGTAAATCTTACTGTTTAGAGAAGAAAATGTTCTCCATAAAATGTCAGCAGTTAAATTCCATCCAGTTGCAGTGGGGCCATCTTCATTGTTTGTGCTTCTGTCCTTTCCCTGTTGGTTTATATCGGATGGCTACAGAAAGAGACAGACCATGAGAGGCAGAGAACTGTGGCTGAATTTAAGAAACTGCGCCAGTTTCTGGAGGAACAAGAGCGACTCCTGCTGGCCCCGCTGGAAGAGATAAACAAGCTGATTGTGAAGCGCAGGGATGAGTATGTGACCGAACTCTCTGAGGAAATCTCGTCTCTGGGTGAGCTGATCAGTGAGATGGAGGAGAAGTGTCAGCAGCCAGCGAGTGAATTCCTGCAGGTGAGGCTGGGGGAGAAACAACCTGGAGCCTCCAGGAAAAGGGGGGTAAGAGTGGGAATGAGAATAGCATGGATTTTGTAGGGGGCAGCAGATGGGACGGCAGGGGATCCTCCTCCTGGATGGAACACACACCTGAAAGTGTTAGCAAGCTGCTTCCTTAGCACATGACAAGGCTGAGCTGTGTGTTTCCACGTGTCAGTCATTTATGCAAGTGTCATTACACAAATATTAGCTTGCTAAAGAAATAAAGTTTCCTGGCTTTGGCATGCGGTCAGAGGCGGTTTATTTGTTTGTCTTTCTAATATTTATATTCTGCTTGCAGCAGCTCGAGGCGCCTTACAAGCAACAAATGAAAGTACAAAAATACTATAATAAATAGATTAAAACATTAATAAAATATTAAACGATGTGCTAAATAGTGCAATGAAAATGAGGGGGGGGGGAGATAATCAGCCCACTATCCCCCAACCCACCCATCTCCCTCACCCATCTCCCTCACTGAATGCGTGGCGGAACAGCTAGGTCTTGCATTTTTGTCAAAAGGAAGGGATGTCCGGGGCCAACCGGAAGGGAGTTTCACAGCTGAGGTGCAGCCACCGAGAACGTCCTGTCCAGAGTCAACACCCAGGGGACCTCCAGGAAGGCGCCCCCAGTCGACCGCAGAGGCTGTTCGAGGGCCTGGGGAGTGAGGCGGCTATGCAGGACTCAGGTCATTTAGGGATTTATAGGTCAAAACCCACTCCTTGAATTGGGCCCGGAAGACTATGGGAAGCCAGTGCAAACAGCAGAGCACCGGTGTAATGTGCTCGCACCTACCTGTCTCTGTAAGGAGGTGGGCCACCTCATTCTGCACCAGCTACAGTCTCTGGACCATCACCATGTATAGCCCCACGTAGAGCACGTTAACAATAGTCCAGTCTTGAGGTAACGAAAGCATGAATGATAGTGGCCAGGTCGGAGTCTGAGATATACGGCTGAAGCTGTCGCACCAGATGTAATTGGCGAAACGTGCTCCTCGCCATGGCCTCCACCTGGACATCCAGGTGGAGCCGAGCATTGAGAAGCACTCCCAGACTATGGACCTGGGGAACCAATGGGGGGATGAACCCCATCAGTGATAGAGGATATCGCACCCATCTCCTTACCCACTAAAATCACCTCCATCTTGTCAGGAGGCAACTTCAGTCGGCTCGCCGTCATCCAGTCCCCCACAGCCGCCAAGTGTCGGGTAAACACCAAGACTATGGGGTTTGGGTCGGATGAAAAAAGGTAGAGTTGTGTGTTATCAGCATATTGATGACATCAAACCTTCGCACGACCTTGCCCCGTGGCTGCATATACACATTGAACAGGAGAGGGGACAGGATGGAACCTTGCAAACTCCACACGAGAGGTCCCCAGGAGATGACAAGCAATCCTTGAGCATCACCTGCTGACTTCTTCCGACCACAAATGAGCGGAACCGTAGAAGAACAGTCCCGCCCACCCTGGCTTGGTCCTGCAGGTGAGGCACCAATATCTCGTGACCAACGGTATGAAAAACAGCCAACCGATCGAATAGAATCAACAGGGTCAAATGACCCTGGTCTAGTTCTCGACGGAGGTCATCGACCAAAGCCACAAGCACAGTGTCGATACCATAACCCGGGCGAAAGCTGGACTGCGAGGGATCCAGAAAACTGATGCCATTCAGATGCTCCTGCAACTGCTGAGCCAGTACCCGTTCAATAATCTTATTTAAAAAGGAAAGATTAGAGACAGGCCAATAACTGGCGAGAATGTCAATGTCATGCAATGGTTTTTTGGTTGGCTTCGGTACGAGATTGCACCACTGTCACTTCAACTGCTGCCCCTCCTGCTTCAGCCACTACAGGTCCTCAGTAAACCAGGGAAGCCTGCAGCGGTGATGCTGGGGAAACGAATGCCTGGAAACCGTCCAGTTGATGGCCTAATTCAACAAGGTGTTCCAGAAAGTGACGAGGTCATCGAGTGACGGTTGTCAAGCTTGGAGGGTAACTCCCCAAGAGCAGTCCGGAACCTCTCAGGTTCCATCAATTTCTGGGGGTGAACCAACCGAACTGATTCCGCACCTCTCTGGGGACTGACACGTGCCGGGAGACAGGTCTGCAGGAGGTAATGATCTGTCCATGACTCAGCTGATACATCCCCCCACCAGCGAATGCCTTGCCTCAAGGCCGGTGCGAAAAATCAAATCCAGGGTATGCCCCCCATCATGTGTTGGGCCAATGACTACTTGAGACAGGCCCATGGTTGGCATGGCAGCCATGAACCTGCGCTCTGCCCCGCCAAGACTGGCACCAGCATGAATGTTCAAGTCCCCCCCCCCAAGACCAAAGTCTTTGGGGACCGCAACACCACTTCCGACACTAGTTCCATCAGAGCGTGTAGCGATGCAGCTGTACTGGTGGGTGCATGGTATACCAGCAGCATCTCCAATCTGTCTCCTGCCAAATCGATCACAAGATGGAGACCCTCAATACCCAGCATAGCTGGCACTGGATACCTCCTAAGAGACCATGACTCCCTAAAAACAATGGCTACACCACACACCGCCTGCCCCCCCCCTCGCCAGTGCTGCATGGAGTACCCGTCTGGAACAAGGTCAGCCAGTACAGGCCCTGACTCGGTGTCCAGCCAGGTCTCGGTGGTGCATGTGAGGTCGGCTGTATGGTGCAGGATCAGTTGTTGCTTTTATTAACTACCGACCTCGTGTTCAACAGCATCAGCTTTGGGCCAGCCCCCCCCTCTCTCGATCATGATCCACCTCGCTACTTGCTTGGAGGGAAGTGAGGCGGACAGACAACAAACATCTGTCTCTCCTCACAGATCAAATGTTATCCCCCACTAGGACCATATTTTCCCCGCCCCATCACGACCTCAATGACTGCAGTCCTCCTCCCCCCCCCATCCCCCAGCCCTCCATCCAGACCTCCCTACCCTCTGCTCTCATGGGGTGGTAAAAGAACCTCACCCTGGGGTCATGTTTCCTCGTGAGAACCAGATTCATGATTCCCCCTCTTCCGCACTTGCACTCCTTTGGCTATGGCCCTGCAGCCTGTGGTGTGCGGCCTGTGGCCACGCCGCAAAGCAGGCTGCTCTTGAGCCCTCCCCACCCGGAAGGTCTGGCCTCCTCTAGAAGCCCCGTCCCCGCCTCTCACAAGGGAGGGGGGTAGCTGGTACCTGGGGCCTGGGCTGCTGTTTTCTCCTGGGGGTGGGGGTGAGCCCGGTACAGGGGTTTCTAGCCCCCACAGTCCTCAATGGCAGCAGGGGTGGGCGGCAGCAGGGAAGTGGTGGTGGCGGTTGTTTTTCGGGCCGCAAGGCAGGCTGCTCTTGAGCCTTCCCTACCCTGAAGTCTTAGCCTCCTCTGGAAGCCTTGGCCCCACCCTCTCCTCCCACAGGGCAGGGGGGTTGATGGGGCCTGGGCTGTTAATGTGTGACAAGGCAAAGCACTTGGTATCAGACAGGATGCTGCTAAGTACTGGCCCAAAGGGGCTGAGACAGGGAAGGCTATGCTGAAGCAGGTTTTTTCTTCCATCCAATCCAATTTTAATTTATATCCCGCACTCTCTTATCAACAGATAACTCGAGGCGACTTACAACAAGCAAAATAATACAATAATACATCATAAATTCAATAACAATCCCCAATTTACAGCTCCCAACCCTAACCCTTACATAAATCCTACAATATGCCCTCCATCCATCTAGCAGTCTCCCAACACCTACACACAGGTAGTTAGTCATCCTGTCAAATATCTTCCACCTTCACCCTGCTGCCACCAGGGAGAAGCCCTCCTCTGCTCCACCCCCTTGCTCTCACCAAGGGGCAGTCTCTACCGGGGCAATAAATATATACCCCTCTTCCTCCGTCCAAACACCGATCACAACCGCATTCAGTGGTCCCTGCCGTCTGACCCAGCCGGAGGGCACATCCAAAGGACACCCCCCCACCCCCCGGCATGGCCACCGACACAACTACCGGCCACCCCCCGCTTTTGAGGGGGTGGTCCCAAAGCCGACCACCTCACACCCAACATAATCTCTAAAGGAGGGAGCATACTATAATCAACCCCCAAGCCCATATTTGGGTACTGGCCCCAGCCCAGCATGCCACGAGATCCATAACCACTTGCTCTAACAGTTCTTCTTGCATCACACCTGTCTGTGATCACCCCTGCTCGAGCTGAGCCAAGACCATCTGTTGTTCCTGCTGCCTCTCCCACCGGCGCCAACAGAGATCCCACCAGCTCTCAGCACTTCACTGCTGCTCCCATCCTCCGACCAAACTGGGGCCGATCTGCTCGCTGATCCTGCTGTCCCATCCTACTCCAACGACCATCCATTTCGTTACTTGTAGGGCAGAGGGAGGCCCCAGGCGCCATGCTCCAGCAAATGGTCACAGCCAACGGCCGACACCCTTTGGGTGTCGCCCTTCGGCTGGTGCCCAAAGGGCCCCACCTTCGCTGATATTACCTGGGGAGAGGGAGGAGAGAGCAGAGTGGCAGGCAGCTTCACCGTTCACACCTGCTCCTCTCTCCACAGCAGACTGAGCAGCATGCAGTCCCAAAGGGCCCCACCCTTGCTGATATTACCTGGGGAGAGGGTAGAAAGCTCTGCCTTTGGCCACTCAAATCACAGCCTGTTGACCTTTTAGGCCTCTCATGAAGTCCAGGGAAGGGACTTCTCAATGGGCAGAGGCTGCTGTACACTAGCCAATCCCAACTGCCTTAGTTCCCTTCTCCATTGCAAGCCCCGTTAGGAGCAGAGGGGGAGACAATGGTGGTTTTTAGTAGGACAGGGAACCTGCCGGAGCCCAGAGCTGCTCTCAGGTCCCACCCCCCATGGCCACCAGTTTCCAGCTTTGCTTGGGTCTGCATCATTTATTTATTTAGATTTATCTGCTCTCCTTCCCACCAAGGCCCATGGCAGCTCACAATCAAATTTAAAAAAATAAAAAAACCACAGTAAAATTCAAGCAATAAAACCTCCCACCCTTCCCTCAAAACTCTGACCGTCCCCACAGCTCTACTCAAACCCATCCAACCCCCTATCCCCACTCACAAAATGCCTTTACAAATAAAAAAGCGTTACACCCCGTCGCCAGAAGATGCTTAGGCTCTGACTCAGGGAGGGAGTTCCACAGAACCAGGGCAGCAACTGAGAAAATCCTCCTGCGCGCCCCCCCCCCCCAATCTTACGGTCAAGGGTAAGAGATGGAATGTGCAAGAGTGCGCTCCCGCCCGACTGTAGGGGCTGCAGTGGAACATGGCACGACAGATGATCTTTTGGATAGATGGGACCCAGACCATTTAGGGTAGGGGTGGGGAACTTTTTCCCTCCCGGGGGCCACTTTGAAAGCTTGCACAATCTGGGGGCTGCACAGACGTTGGAGTAGGGATGTTTAAGGGATGCACTCGAGGATAGGAGAGCCCAAATCATGAATCTGTGCCGTGGAACTGTCCCCTATTCTTGTGTGCATGACCTCATCTCTGCTCCCTTCCCTTGAGCTCAGTTTTTCAGTGATTGGAGGTGAGAACTGGATTCAAGGGCCAGATCCAGGCACTGGAAAGGGGCCACATTAAAAACGCCGCAGGCCGTATTTGGCCCTCGAACCTGAGGCTCCCCACCCCTGCTTTAGTGCTTTAAAGGTCAAAACTAGCACCTTGAATTGTGCCCGGAAAGCTATAGGTAGCCAGTGCAGACTTTAGACTACCAGTGTGATGTACTCACGGCGACTTGTCCTGGAGAGGAGTCAGGCCACCTCATTCTGCACCAGCTGCAGCTTCCAAACCGTCATCAAGAGCAGCCCCACATTGAGTGCATTGCAGTAATCCATCCTCGAGGTAATGAAGGCATGGATGACAGTGGTCCGATCTGAATCGGAAAGAAAAGGCTGCAACCTCCTTGCCAGATGGAGTTGATGAAGAGTGTTCCTGGCCAACGCTGCAGCCTGGCAATCCAGGCACAGCAAGGAGTCCAGAAGCACTCCAGGACTGTGAACCTGATTGAAAACAAATCCAAACAAGATTGAGATGATGGTTGACCAGTCTTATGACTTGGGAGGGGGATTGAGACACCTGTTGTTAATGGTGTCCAGCCCCCTCTGGTCAGTCGGCTCACCCTCATCCAGTCCCTGACGGCAGCCAGGCATCAGGTAAACACCAAGACTGCAGGACCTGGGTCGGAAGAAAAGAGAGGTATAGCTGGGTGTCACCATTGATGACACCTCACCCCAAACCTCTGAATGACCTTGCCCAGTAGCCTCTGAAACACTTTGAACAAGAGAGGAGAAGGAATAAAATCCTGTGGGACACCACAGGGGGAGGCACTGAGGCGATGATGCGCAATCGCCCATCAGCACCCCCTGGGACCTCCTCGAACGGAAGCACTCAAGCAGCTCCTCCCACCCCCCGGCCAGGTCCCGCAGTCGTGTCAATAACACTTCATGATCAACTCTATCAAAGGCTGCTGAAAGATCTAAAAAGATCAACTGGGTAGAATTCCCCTTGTCCATTTCAAGGTGTAGCTCCTCAACCAAGGCCACAAGCACAGTTTCTGTGCCATACCCAGGATGAAAACCTAACCAAAACGGTTCCAGGAATCCAATTGCATTGAGATGAGCCTGGATCTTTCGGGTAACCACCTGTGCAATAACCTTCCCTGAAAAGGGAAGGATAGAGACAGGCCAATAGCTGGCTGGGGCATCAGCATCCAAAGATGGCTTCTTAAGCAGGGGCTGGACCACGGATTTAAGGACTTCCAACACCCTTCCCTCTCTTGGGAAGGTATTGCCCACCCCCAGTCAACAACAGCTCCAATGGGCGATACCAATGAAACGATCCACACAAACAGCACAGGACTGGGTTTCCATAACCCCAAACTCTGACTCTGCAGTTGAAATTACAGTGTCCAAGTCGTGAATGAGCTATTTTGTCTGCAAAGCAGTTCATAAAAATTGTCACAGTAGGCATTGGATGACTCCATTTCCTGGCGGAGACAGACTGGATTAATCAAGCCCCTCACCACTGGGAACCGCTCCACTGGACAAGACTTTGTCAAGGCTATGATAGCAGAGAAGAAAGCTTTCTTCGCTGTCATCACAGCCATAGCATAGTCCTTCAAGACCGATCTATGTCGCAATCGGTCATCTTCAGTGCAAGTCGAGTGCCACCTGCTCTCTAACTGCCTACCCTCCCGCTTCAACTGCCTCTGATCCCCTGGGTATCAGGGGGACCTGTGATGACGAAGTGGTGGGAGTGGACACCTGGGTCCCACTGTGTCAGTGGCCTTGGTCAAGATGTCATTCCACAAAGCGACCAGTCCATCGACAGCAGCTGTCAAGGTCAGTGGATAAATACCCCAGAGAATTCTGGAAACCAATCGGATCCCTCGTATTCTGGGGACGGACCAACCTAACCGGTCCACCACTTCGATGAGGGCATAGGAGGACCAGGATCTGGGCCTTCAGGAGGCAATGATCCTACCATGACAACGGCATTATAGCAACACCTCTGATAATCGGAACCCCTGTTTCTAAGCTGGTGCAAAACGTCAAATCCAATGTGTGTCCTGTCTCATACATTGAGCTAGATATTATCTGGGATAGACCCATGGTTGTCATGGCAGCCATGAAATCCTGCTCTGCCCCGAAAGGCTGGCCTCAGCATGTATGTTGAAATCACCCAAGCCAATAGGTCTGGGTGATCTCAACACCACCTCTGAGACCAGCTCAGCTAGAGCAGTCAGGGAATCAGCTGTGCAGCGGGGTGGTTGGTACACCGAGGATCTCCAACCTATCCTCCGCCAAATTCAGCACAAGGTGGACACACGCTAATATCGGGTGAGTTAGGCACCAGATACCTCCGAAAGGCCAAGGTGTCTGTATAGACCATAGCCACTCTGCTCCCCTCACAGCCTCTGCTCATGCTGCACGGAGTACCTGGCTGGCACCATCTGGGACAATACCAGCCCAGATGCCTTGTCCAGCCAGGTCTCCATAATGCATATGAGGTTGGTGGCCTCATCCCGAACCAAATTGTGGATGATGGATGTTTTGTTAACCACTGGTATCTCATTAAGCAGCATCTGTGTCAGATCAAGGGCCCTACAGGCCTCAACTCTCAAAATATCCCAGGGTGGGGGGGGGATGGGAACTGACACCAAGTGTCTCTCCCGAAAGCCTCTGTTGTCTAAATTCCCCTCGCCACATCTCCCCATGCTCAACACCACCTCAATAGCTGCTGCCCCTCTCCTCCTCCTCCAAGAAAGGCTCCACTCCCTGTCCCCTGATTAACAATTCCCCTTCTCCAAAAATGAAAGCACTTAAAAGACCCCCAAGGGCCTGGGGGAAGCAGTGGCCAGGAAGGGAGAGGAGCCATCAGATGGATCGGTGATGTCCCTGGGCCGCAATCTGTCCATGCAGCGTCCCCCACCCCCTTGGCGCAGTTGTGGACTAGAGTGTCTGGAAAGCTATGGTATTTCCTGGGGCAATAGCTGGCTGGAAGTGGTATGGCAGCGTGGGTCCGCACATCAGACAGACAGACTGCTGCTCTGCTTCGGGCTGGTGCCCCAAGTTTGGCTGACCTACTCTGCTGGCAGTGCTCCAGGATGTTCCGAAGTGCCTCCAGAAGGGCTGTCCTGGAGAACGCACAGCCTGCTCCGCCCGTACGTCTAGCGGGGCTGCCTTAGACAGACTGGCCACCTGGGTGCGGAATGAGCAGAAGCAGGGCTTCTGCCATCTGAGAACACCCATTGTGCTCGGTTCAGTTCAGGATCCCTCCTGGTCGAATCCCTTAAACATGGACTAGGTCGCACTCCCCATGGGCAAGAGGCCCCATCCCGCCATAATGACACATCACAGAGCTCTGTGGCGATGTGTCCGTACTGGGCTTGGACCAGTCCTGGCAGCTGCAATTGGGCTTGGAAACTGCGCTTGGACCTGATCTAATTTGAGGGTGGTATCTCTGAGAGAATAAGTGTTGTATACTGGGTACCTTAACTGTGACATTTCTCCTGGTGGATCCTTCTGGATGCCCAGTTTTGTACAGTGGGGTTAGATCCCCACCACGTACAGTAGGAGGCGAGCTTCCCAGATTTTTCTCCTGGAATGTGCTCAGAAAGGATCTAACCCCGAGACATCAGTTGTTCGTCTGCCTCCACGCTAGTAGGGATGTAGACTTTCAGGTGGATATATTTGGATTTTTGTGGCTTTGATTAGTCTGGTCTTTTTGGTGCTGAGGAGGATGTACACCCTCCTTGTTCACCTTTTTTTTTTTTTCCCCCCCCTCTCGGCTNTAGAGACAGGCCAATAGCTGGCTGGGGCATCAGCATCCAAAGATGGCTTCTTAAGCAGGGGCTGGACCACGGATTTAAGGACTTCCAACACCCTTCCCTCTCTTGGGAAGGTATTGCCCACCCCCAGTCAACAACAGCTCCAATGGGCGATACCAATGAAACGATCCACACAAACAGCACAGGACTGGGTTTCCATAACCCCAAACTCTGACTCTGCAGTTGAAATTACAGTGTCCAAGTCGTGAATGAGCTATTTTGTCTGCAAAGCAGTTCATAAAAATTGTCACAGTAGGCATTGGATGACTCCATTTCCTGGCGGAGACAGACTGGATTAATCAAGCCCCTCACCACTGGGAACCGCTCCACTGGACAAGACTTTGTCAAGGCTATGATAGCAGAGAAGAAAGCTTTCTTCGCTGTCATCACAGCCATAGCATAGTCCTTCAAGACCGATCTATGTCGCAATCGGTCATCTTCAGTGCAAGTCGAGTGCCACCTGCTCTCTAACTGCCTACCCTCCCGCTTCAACTGCCTCTGATCCCCTGGGTATCAGGGGGACCTGTGATGACGAAGTGGTGGGAGTGGACACCTGGGTCCCACTGTGTCAGTGGCCTTGGTCAAGATGTCATTCCACAAAGCGACCAGTCCATCGACAGCAGCTGTCAAGGTCAGTGGATAAATACCCCAGAGAATTCTGGAAACCAATCGGATCCCTCGTATTCTGGGGACGGACCAACCTAACCGGTCCACCACTTCGATGAGGGCATAGGAGGACCAGGATCTGGGCCTTCAGGAGGCAATGATCCTACCATGACAACGGCATTATAGCAACACCTCTGATAATCGGAACCCCTGTTTCTAAGCTGGTGCAAAACGTCAAATCCAATGTGTGTCCTGTCTCATACATTGAGCTAGATATTATCTGGGATAGACCCATGGTTGTCATGGCAGCCATGAAATCCTGCTCTGCCCCGAAAGGCTGGCCTCAGCATGTATGTTGAAATCACCCAAGCCAATAGGTCTGGGTGATCTCAACACCACCTCTGAGACCAGCTCAGCTAGAGCAGTCAGGGAATCAGCTGTGCAGCGGGGTGGTTGGTACACCGAGGATCTCCAACCTATCCTCCGCCAAATTCAGCACAAGGTGGACACACGCTAATATCGGGTGAGTTAGGCACCAGATACCTCCGAAAGGCCAAGGTGTCTGTATAGACCATAGCCACTCTGCTCCCCTCACAGCCTCTGCTCATGCTGCACGGAGTACCTGGCTGGCACCATCTGGGACAATACCAGCCCAGATGCCTTGTCCAGCCAGGTCTCCATAATGCATATGAGGTTGGTGGCCTCATCCCGAACCAAATTGTGGATGATGGATGTTTTGTTAACCACTGGTATCTCATTAAGCAGCATCTGTGTCAGATCAAGGGCCCTACAGGCCTCAACTCTCAAAATATCCCAGGGTGGGGGGGGGATGGGAACTGACACCAAGTGTCTCTCCCGAAAGCCTCTGTTGTCTAAATTCCCCTCGCCACATCTCCCCATGCTCAACACCACCTCAATAGCTGCTGCCCCTCTCCTCCTCCTCCAAGAAAGGCTCCACTCCCTGTCCCCTGATTAACAATTCCCCTTCTCCAAAAATGAAAGCACTTAAAAGACCCCCAAGGGCCTGGGGGAAGCAGTGGCCAGGAAGGGAGAGGAGCCATCAGATGGATCGGTGATGTCCCTGGGCCGCAATCTGTCCATGCAGCGTCCCCCACCCCCTTGGCGCAGTTGTGGACTAGAGTGTCTGGAAAGCTATGGTATTTCCTGGGGCAATAGCTGGCTGGAAGTGGTATGGCAGCGTGGGTCCGCACATCAGACAGACAGACTGCTGCTCTGCTTCGGGCTGGTGCCCCAAGTTTGGCTGACCTACTCTGCTGGCAGTGCTCCAGGATGTTCCGAAGTGCCTCCAGAAGGGCTGTCCTGGAGAACGCACAGCCTGCTCCGCCCGTACGTCTAGCGGGGCTGCCTTAGACAGACTGGCCACCTGGGTGCGGAATGAGCAGAAGCAGGGCTTCTGCCATCTGAGAACACCCATTGTGCTCGGTTCAGTTCAGGATCCCTCCTGGTCGAATCCCTTAAACATGGACTAGGTCGCACTCCCCATGGGCAAGAGGCCCCATCCCGCCATAATGACACATCACAGAGCTCTGTGGCGATGTGTCCGTACTGGGCTTGGACCAGTCCTGGCAGCTGCAATTGGGCTTGGAAACTGCGCTTGGACCTGATCTAATTTGAGGGTGGTATCTCTGAGAGAATAAGTGTTGTATACTGGGTACCTTAACTGTGACATTTCTCCTGGTGGATCCTTCTGGATGCCCAGTTTTGTACAGNTGGGGGTGAACCAACCGAACTGATTCCGCACCTCTCTGGGGACTGACACGTGCCGGGAGACAGGTCTGCAGGAGGTAATGATCTGTCCATGACTCAGCTGATACATCCCCCCACCAGCGAATGCCTTGCCTCAAGGCCGGTGCGAAAAATCAAATCCAGGGTATGCCCCCCATCATGTGTTGGGCCAATGACTACTTGAGACAGGCCCATGGTTGGCATGGCAGCCATGAACCTGCACTCTGCCCTGCCAAGACTGGCACCAGCATGAATGTTCAAGTCCCCCCCCCCAAGACCAAAGTCTTTGGGGACCGCAACACCACTTCCGACACTAGTTCCATCAGAGCGTGTAGCGATGCAGCTGTACTGGTGGGTGCATGGTATACCAGCAGCATCTCCAATCTGTCTCCTGCCAAATCGATCACAAGATGGAGACCCTCAATACCCAGCATAGCTGGCACTGGATACCTCCTAAGAGACCATGACTCCCTAAAAACAATGGCTACACCACACACCGCCTGCCCCCCCCCTCGCCAGTGCTGCATGGAGTACCCGTCTGGAACAAGGTCAGCCAGTACAGGCCCTGACTCGGTGTCCAGCCAGGTCTCGGTGGTGCATGTGAGGTCGGCTGTATGGTGCAGGATCAGTTGTTGCTTTTATTAACTACCGACCTCGTGTTCAACAGCATCAGCTTTGGGCCAGCCCCCCCCTCTCTCGATCATGATCCACCTCGCTACTTGCTTGGAGGGAAGTGAGGCGGACAGACAACAAACATCTGTCTCTCCTCACAGATCAAATGTTATCCCCCACTAGGACCATATTTTCCCCGCCCCATCACGACCTCAATGACTGCAGTCCTCCTCCCCCCCCCATCCCCCAGCCCTCCATCCAGACCTCCCTACCCTCTGCTCTCATGGGGTGGTAAAAGAACCTCACCCTGGGGTCATGTTTCCTCGTGAGAACCAGATTCATGATTCCCCCTCTTCCGCACTTGCACTCCTTTGGCTATGGCCCTGCAGCCTGTGGTGTGCGGCCTGTGGCCACGCCGCAAAGCAGGCTGCTCTTGAGCCCTCCCCACCCGGAAGGTCTGGCCTCCTCTAGAAGCCCCGTCCCCGCCTCTCACAAGGGAGGGGGGTAGCTGGTACCTGGGGCCTGGGCTGCTGTTTTCTCCTGGGGGTGGGGGTGAGCCCGGTACAGGGGTTTCTAGCCCCCACAGTCCTCAATGGCAGCAGGGGTGGGCGGCAGCAGGGAAGTGGTGGTGGCGGTTGTTTTTCGGGCCGCAAGGCAGGCTGCTCTTGAGCCTTCCCTACCCTGAAGTCTTAGCCTCCTCTGGAAGCCCTGGCCCCACCCTCTCCTCCCACAGGGCAGGGGGGTTGATGGGGCCTGGGCTGTTAATGTGTGACAAGGCAAAGCACTTGGTATCAGACAGGATGCTGCTAAGTACTGGCCCAAAGGGGCTGAGACAGGGAAGGCTATGCTGAAGCAGGTTTTTTCTTCCATCCAATCCAATTTTAATTTATATCCCGCACTCTCTTATCAACAGATAACTCGAGGCGACTTACAACAAGCAAAATAATACAATAATACATCATAAATTCAATAACAATCCCCAATTTACAGCTCCCAACCCTAACCCTTACATAAATCCTACAATATGCCCTCCATCCATCTAGCAGTCTCCCAACACCTACACACAGGTAGTTAGTCATCCTGTCAAATATCTTCCACCTTCACCCTGCTGCCACCAGGGAGAAGCCCTCCTCTGCTCCACCCCCTTGCTCTCACCAAGGGGCAGTCTCTACCGGGGCAATAAATATATACCCCTCTTCCTCCGTCCAAACACCGATCACAACCGCATTCAGTGGTCCCTGCCGTCTGACCCAGCCGGAGGGCACATCCAAAGGACACCCCCCCACCCCCCGGCATGGCCACCGACACAACTACCGGCCACCCCCCGCTTTTGAGGGGGTGGTCCCAAAGCCGACCACCTCACACCCAACATAATCTCTAAAGGAGGGAGCATACTATAATCAACCCCCAAGCCCATATTTGGGTACTGGCCCCAGCCCAGCATGCCACGAGATCCATAACCACTTGCTCTAACAGTTCTTCTTGCATCACACCTGTCTGTGATCACCCCTGCTCGAGCTGAGCCAAGACCATCTGTTGTTCCTGCTGCCTCTCCCACCGGCGCCAACAGAGATCCCACCAGCTCTCAGCACTTCACTGCTGCTCCCATCCTCCGACCAAACTGGGGCCGATCTGCTCGCTGATCCTGCTGTCCCATCCTACTCCAACGACCATCCATTTCGTTACTTGTAGGGCAGAGGGAGGCCCCAGGCGCCATGCTCCAGCAAATGGTCACAGCCAACGGCCGACACCCTTTGGGTGTCGCCCTTCGGCTGGTGCCCAAAGGGCCCCACCTTCGCTGATATTACCTGGGGAGAGGGAGGAGAGAGCAGAGTGGCAGGCAGCTTCACCGTTCACACCTGCTCCTCTCTCCACAGCAGACTGAGCAGCATGCAGTCCCAAAGGGCCCCACCCTTGCTGATATTACCTGGGGAGAGGGTAGAAAGCTCTGCCTTTGGCCACTCAAATCACAGCCTGTTGACCTTTTAGGCCTCTCATGAAGTCCAGGGAAGGGACTTCTCAATGGGCAGAGGCTGCTGTACACTAGCCAATCCCAACTGCCTTAGTTCCCTTCTCCATTGCAAGCCCCGTTAGGAGCAGAGGGGGAGACAATGGTGGTTTTTAGTAGGACAGGGAACCTGCCGGAGCCCAGAGCTGCTCTCAGGTCCCACCCCCCATGGCCACCAGTTTCCAGCTTTGCTTGGGTCTGCATCATTTATTTATTTAGATTTATCTGCTCTCCTTCCCACCAAGGCCCATGGCAGCTCACAATCAAATTTAAAAAAATAAAAAAACCACAGTAAAATTCAAGCAATAAAACCTCCCACCCTTCCCTCAAAACTCTGACCGTCCCCACAGCTCTACTCAAACCCATCCAACCCCCTATCCCCACTCACAAAATGCCTTTACAAATAAAAAAGCGTTACACCCCGTCGCCAGAAGATGCTTAGGCTCTGACTCAGGGAGGGAGTTCCACAGAACCAGGGCAGCA
>QEPC01011579.1:219996-261277 GCA_003113815.1 Sphenodon punctatus | reverse complement strand
TGCCGCCCGCTGGGCGCGGGCGTGCACCTTTGGCTTGTGGCTATGGGGTGGGGCCCTGCTCACCTGGAGGGGCTTTCTGGGCGCTGCAATGCCTGCTGGGGGCTTCTGGCGCCAAGCTGCAGTTTAAGCACAAACCAAGGGCCGCTGCAGCTGACGCATCACTGCTACTACTGACCGAATTGCTGGTGCATCTCGTCGGGATGGACACAGGTGCCGGGGAGTGAAGATAGCAGGAGATGATATGCAGAGGCTGGGTTTTCAATCCTCATCTGACACCACATCAAAGGTATCACCCTCCATGAACCCAAGGAGGGAAAGGTTGGTCTTGAGAGAGACCAACTGTTCCACGGTCTTCGGGTCCGTTTTGGAACGTTGGGGGCTGACCAATGTCACCAGCCACACTGAATATCTGCTCTGACGATACACTCGTGGAAGGACACGAGATGTACCGCAATGCTACTTCTGCAAGTGGGGGCCACACCTGCATTTTCTGGGCCCAGTAGGCCAAGGGTTTGGTAGCAGCAGGACTGAAAGGCTCGGCAAGATATTGCGACACAAATGTATCTGCCATATCCCAGTGTTCCAGATCCTGCTCTCCGCCCTGTCTTCTCATCCACCATGGCCTCTAGGTCAGAAAACTGCAAGGTGGATCTGCCCTCAGTTGCAACCCCTGTAGAAACAGAAGTTGCCCCTGGCAGCGGGGGCAGCTGCTTTCGACAATTCCGTCACACCTCAGTAATGAGCCTGCCCCTGAACTTTTTGAAGGATTCAACATCTGAAGTCATGCTCTTCTTGACCCGTGGGTCGAGTAGCGCAGCAAGGAAATATGGATGATTCCCTTTCAAGGTGGCGAACCGCCTCCGCAGATCATCGTTCAACTTCTTCACCAGCGCCCTCGCACTCCTATGCAGGTCAGTGCGAGAGAGCACCTCTCGCAGATGTCTAAGCAGGAAGAACGGGATCGCTGGCTCAGAGTGGCAAGCTCCACACTCAGCTCACCAGTGGCCTGGTGAAAGGGCTCTAGAACCTGTGTAAGCTGCTCCACCACCGTCGATTCCTCCCCGGACAGTGGTGTTGCTCCAGTGCTCTGAGACAGGCAGATGGCATGCAGCACCTCTTTCTGCTCCAGGAGCCGTTGCAGCATCAAGAAGGTGGAGTTCCACCTTTTGGCCACATCCTGTACCAGCCGGTGAAGTGGGGAGCCCAACTCCTCCTCCTTCTCTCGCAGCGCCCAGCTGGCTGAAATTGACGGATGGCAGAATCCGACAATCATCCAGGCAGTTTCAAGGAGTGCCTCCAAGCCCTTGGTTCCACTTAAGGGACCCTGAACCACAAGGTTCAGGATGTGTGCGCTGCAGCGAACATTAGTGTAGCCACCATGATTAATGGGTGCCCTCATGTTGGTGCTATCAGTTACAAAGTAACCGACCTCAACTGTGGACCCTTGGCACTGGACCCACCCATCCATCATGCCATTCACCACCTTGAGGATATTGTCCACTGTGTTGTTGCATGCCCAGGTGCTTGATGAGCAATGCCCATCGATGCTCTCTGGACAACATAGCCCCCCTAGTGGTGCTGCTGCCTGCTGCTGCCCACCGCTGCGCTGGTGACAGGGACTGGTGACATCTTCCACCAGCGTGCAGTCACCAACATATATGCGTGGACCGCACTTTTGGTAGCCCACAGGTCTGTGGTAGAATGTACCACAGACCCAGGAGAACTCGGCAAGGAGCCTGGACTGCACCCTCCCGTACAAAGACGGGATAACCTTCATGCGGAAGGGTTTGCAGCAAGGGATTTTGTAACGGGGCTCCAGCAAACAAATCAGCCGTTGGAATCAGACACCCTCAACAAGGTTGAATGACCTCTCATTCAGGGCAATCATCACCCCAATTGCCCTGGTGATGGCCACAGCCCATGGGTGGCTGGATGCAGATGGCATCTTCTTTTCCCAGAGCGCAGTTACAGTAGGTTGGGACAAGGATTGGGATCATGGTGGAGTGGGGCGAGAGGAGTGGCTAGCGCTCCTCCCTGCAGGGGCTGGGTGGTGGGGTAGAACCATCACGAGACGGCCCAGAGGTGGCAGTTGCAGCGGGAGAGGAAAAGGGTTGCTCCTCCTCCGAACCCTCATCTGTATCCTCTGCAACTGGCACCACCCCACACATTCGCTTGAAACGGCACTCCATAGGATCAGGTATGTTCCTGTGGTGCCATCTCAAGTGATGGTTCAGGCCAGTGGTGCCATCTCATTGGATCTTTGCTACAATGACTGACTGTGGCACCATAGTGCCAGGGCCCTGATTCTTCTGCAATTTTTTTTCTAAAATTCTGCAACCCAAAATTGAAAATTCTGTGACCCAATAAAGTTACACATCAAATAAAGAACTCCTTTTTAATTTTAGTAATTTGCAGTACTGACATCTTTATGCTGTGCCCCCCCAAAACACATGGCAGTGCAGAGGGCACAGCAAGCAAGCAACCCCCCCCCAAACACATGGCAGTGCAGAGGGCACAGCAAGGACACCAAACTGCTGCAGAATGGTTTCCAAGCTGAAGGTCCCAGAAGAAAAAAACCTCAACCCCCTAACCAATCCCCGAGATCTGATAAATGATTGCCAGGGAACTCTGCGTGGCAATTGTATAAGTATAGGTTTATTTAGGCATTCGCTTACGCCGTAGCCGTTTCAAAGTTAAAACACACATATATTGTACATAAAAGACACAACAAAACATTACATAAATCATTGTCACTAGGTTTAAAGTACAAACATAAAAAACCATTATCCCTAAACTGGGGCAACCCGAAAAGATTTCACCCATGGACTGGCGCTTAGAGCACAGTCCTTCCCTGGGGATGGTCAAATTCTATAGTGTGGCTTGCCATTCCTGGGACCAAACAGCCAATACAAGACACAAAAATCAGGAGTGCAAAAGCCTTGCCCTTCTCGGGGCTTGCGCTGGCAACGCTTGACCCCTGCAACACTCAAGACCCCATATATAGATGCCTAGCCTTTCCATGACAATTGGCCAGCACAGCCAAGTGCTCGTCCCCTAGCCCCCTTCAAAAATCTCTTAGGCGTAGCTTCAGGCTTGGATGCCTCTTTTGAATTCAAAAAAGGCAACCAATCCAAGGCAGGGTAAAAAAAAAGGACGCCAAAATACTTAGACAAAACAAAGTTGCCGCAGGGAGGGCAAGGACAACATCACACACACACACACAAAGCTGCGCCGGGGCGTTTTACAAGAACTGAGACAATACAATTTTTTGTATCTTGGATTTAAATCCGATAATGCTATTATCAACGTTTATTTGTTGTTGGGAAAACCAATAGTCCCACCCCTACTGACCACCACGGAGCTGGTCCTTGCCTTGCCCCCTCCTTATCCTTGTTCTCGAGTTCAGGGACAGAGTAAATGAGGACTGGGCCTTGACTCTCAGGCCAAGTTGAGCTGCTGCTTTTACCTATATCTGCCAGGGGAGTGACTCTCCCTGTGCTTTGCTGGGGTCTCAGATCTGCTCCCCCCTCATAGCTGGATTAATGCTGGAGGAAGGAGATTCCCTGATTCACTCTCCAGCTGGGGCAGATTCTGCCCTGGACCCCGTCAACCCCTCCCCCCAGGGGTGAGCTCTGCCTCTGATGCGTATGCCACCCCCCCCTTCTCTCCCTGTAGCAAATGTAACTCTGGATCCAGACACGGCTCATCCTGACCTTGTCCTGTCTGATGACTGGAAAAGTGTGAGATGCGGAGACACGGAGCAGGATCTGCCCGACGATCCTGAGAGATTTGATTACTCTACCTGTGTGCTGGGCTATGAGGAATTCATCTTGGGGAGACATTGCTGGGAGGTGGAGGTGGGGGATGAGGAAGAGTGGTCTGTGGGGGTCGCCAGAGAGTCTGTGAAGAGGAAGGGAGACGCTGACCATAGTCCTGAGGAGGGGATCTGGGCTGTGGGGCTGTGGGATGGGGACTACCAGGCTGGCACCACCCCCGAAACCCTCCTGTCCCTGAGCAGCCCCCCCAGGAGGATCCGGGTTTGTCTCGACTGTACAGGGGGGCGGGTGGCATTTTTCGATGCCGACACTCAGACCCTGATCTTCACTTTCCCACCAGCCTCATTCTCTGGGGAGAGAATCCGCCCATGGTTCTGGTTGAGGGAGGGATCCCGGTTCAGACTGTGCCCCTGAGACATGTGGAGCAACACTCCATCTGACCACAAGAAATGGGCTCGTCTAACTTCTAATATCCCAGCCTCTGTGACCCTTGAGGACTCGTTGAGTTTCTCTCCTGGGTGTTTCATCCAGGGCTCGGGTTCACAGCCACAGAGATGGGGATAGAGGGGTGCGGACACTCTAGCNCGAGGAAGAGGTGGGTCTTGAGGGATTTGAAGGAGGGGAGGGGGCAAGGCGGATGTGGGCAGGGAGGGAGTTCCAGGCATGGGGGGCAGCGAGGGAGAAGGGATGAAGGCAGTTAAGGGAGCAGGAGAGGCGAGGGATTTGGCAGAGGAGGAGCGGAGAGTTTCCTAATAGTCTCGCAGGCAATTCCCCTGATTTATACTTTTACCACTCCTTCCCACTAGGAGAGATCAGTGTGCAAATAAAAATCAGGCAACCCTGTGAATAAAAATCAGGCAACCTATTTTGCTTAATGGAAGACGACATCCCACTTCCAACCTAGAATGAACAAAACATTCCCTCCTTTAGGAACACAAATCCTAAACCACAGGCCTGGGATGCACACACACAAGTGACTGGTTTTAATTAAAATTTGCCATTTTAATTTAGTTAAACCAGCAGAGCTGACGTTTTAGCTTAGTTCAAACCTGATTTAGTTTTGAACTAAATCCTTTAAAACCACTGTTAACTGGTACTAGGAATACACTAATTTAACTAGTTCTGTTCTTTGCACCCATTTTTTGGGCAGTAAAGTTCTTGGAGCTTGCTGAAAGGAAGATTTTTGATGGTACATGCCTCCTACCTCACTTTAACCTCCCCTGTGTTTTCAAGAGCAGGTGAAGTAAAGGGAGGCGAAAGAGGAGACACTTACTTCTGCAAGGAAGTGGAGTTAAAATGGGGAAGGCGGTTCCTCCTCTTGGAACGGTGGTTTTCTATATGGGCAGGTGGCAATTACTTCTGCCTCCTTTTTTCAGAAGCCTTTAATCCTTCCTGCTTTTGTGGTCCTTCCCTACAGGTGCCGAGTAGAGACTCTGCCTCATTGTGGCTGCATTCACATAAGATACTGAGCACATGAAAAACCTATCCCCTGCCGCCTTTGTGAACTTGTGCAAGCTTTAGGTTGCAGGATGCACTAAGTGTAATTACAGGTTACGTCCCCAAAGTTAAGCTGGAAAAGCAAGGCTTGATGTTCACACTAAATCCATCTTTGCGTTTCCCATATTGTGTGAAGTGATCTGCATATCGGTCAGCCTTACTTGCTGCAGAAGGGGAATAGAGGTGATTTCCCCCTCACCCACTGCCTGCCTGGAGGGAACAATGCTTGATTGATAAGATTAAAAAACAACGCATCATAATGGACACCTATTAATGGCCACTATAGAACGTGTGTAATTTTTAAAATGGAGAGGGGCCTTTTTTGAATTGTGGGAAGGAATTTATTTTATTTTATTTATTACAGTATTTTTATCCTGCCTCTCCTACCAAGGCAGCTCAAGGTGGCTTCCATACATAAAAGGGGAAGCATAAAAAGATAAAAATAAAAACCCCATCTTCCTTACCCACCCATCTCCCTCACCAAAGGCCTGAATGTGGCAAGAAGTAAAATGAGGAAATGCAGCTCCTGCAACAAAGAGTACAGGCAAGAAAGAATCTGGTGTGAATGCAGCCTGTTTGTTAATGCTCCTCCCTTCCTGTAGTTCCCTGAAATTCCCATTGCAGGGAGATCTGAGGAACTTAACCCCTGCTATCTTCCTGCTCATGGGAACAGCCATGGAGGGAGGCTCTTACTCCTTAAGAAAACTCCTTTGCTCATGAGAACATGTCCTCTGTTACTCTGAACACCAAAAATGCAGAGGGAGGGGGAAGATTTTGTGCATCCTCATCAGGTGGAATGTTACTGCTTGTTTTTATGCACACGTGTGCATGTGAGAAAACTACATACCAAGATTCATATTTATAAGTTTGTGGTTCACTTAATTGTAATGCTTTTCTGAATAGGTTCAAATTCTTGTTAGAAACCTTAACGAATCCAGACAAAACTATGATGATAATGGTTGATCGGCTTTGTGACTTGGAGGGGATTGGGACTCCTCTTATTGATGGAATCCAGCCCCCTCTGGTCACTCAGGTTTGCAGCCTTGGAGTGCTTCTGGGACCCCTTGCTGCACCTGGATTGTCAGGAGCACTTTTCACTAACTCCATCTGCTGAGGCGGCTGCAGCCTTTTCTTCCTGATTCGGATCTGGCCGCTTTCATCCCCTTGAGGCTAGACGACTGCAATGTGCTCTACGTGGGGCTGCCCTTGAGGACTATTCGGAAGCTGCAGCTGGTGCAGAACGCAGTGGCCCGGCTCCTTTCGGGGGTGAGGCGCTATGAACACATTACACACAGGTGCTCTGTAGTCTGCACTGGCTCTCTACAGCTCTCCAGGCACAATCCAAGGTGCTGTGTTTGACCTTTTTAAAGCTGTAAACAGCCTGGGCCCCCCATATCCCAGGCTGTCCATCCTTCCATGCCCCATTGCAGTCCCTTCAGTCGGTCGGGAGCACCTCCCTGTGGGTAACTGTCAGTCTTGTTTGTACGATGACGAGGGCTCTTGGAGAGGCATTCTCGGTTGCTGCCCTGAAGCAGTGGAACTCCTCCTCCCCCCAGAGTTTCGTTTGAGCCTGCACATCTTCCAGAGGTGACGTAAGACCTCCTTGTTTGGAAAGGCATTTGGTGGGCGGGGTTAGGGGAGGGTGTGTGTGTGGGGGGGTGTGTGTCATGGATGTGGGAAACTGGGTGGGTTTTGTGGGAGGGTGGTTTTGTATTTTTATAGAATATTTACTATATTCTTTTATCTGTGTTGTAAGCCACCCTGAACCGTTTTTAGGGAAGGGCAGGATAAACATTTTAATAAATAAATGTGAATTTATGAATTTATAAAGACCATGTTTCAGAGTTGTAACCTCTTTAGCAGCGTGATAACCAATCAGTTCATGTATCTCTCACCCTCTCCTTCCTCTAGATACCCTGTCTGGACACCACTGGAACAAAGGTCAGTTTCTGGGATGAAAGGGGGATGGAAGCTTTCATGTGATTGGCTGTGGCTGATCTGCAGCAAAGCAAGCAAGGGGTTTTCTTCCTACCAGGGCACTAACTACTGGCTTAATGTCTGGAGCTCCTGGCCCGTTCCTGGGGAAGGCTGGTTGTAGGAAGGGAAAAATTCTTTGGGCTCCATTATCATGTATACCAAGGATACTGAATCGAACTCTGGCACCGTAAAGGGGCCTTAATGTGACTATAAACAGCTCTTTGAAAGTCTCCTGCATTCATGGGGCTTCCATGACCAGTAGGGGTAGGACTTGAGGAGAAAAATTATTGGTTATCAATATTATTGGTTCTCGGTTTATCGGATCTCTCGGTATTATCGCTTTTGGGGTTTTCCCCATTGAAATCAATGGGAGAAAACCAAAAATACCTGCAATAAGACATGTCTTGTCTTGTAAAACGGAGAAGGACTTCAGTTCAAACTGGTTCAAACTTAGCCAGACTACAGTAGCCTCAGCCACCCCCCTACTACACATTTTCTCACACAAATAGGTTTTTTTCCCCACAGGTTACAATACAAACAAACATACAATAAAAAGAAATCCAATTGGCAACTGCCAGGGGAGGACACTAGGACAGGGCACCCATATGTTATACTACCACGTTGCCAGTGCTAAGTAAAACACATCAATCAATCCGTTTAGTTGGTGCGCTAGCCAAAGTGACTACTCCAGTACTAGTAGCCACCAGCTACTTCACATTTGCCACAACAGTTTTAAAACTTTTTTTTCATAGCACTGCAGCACACGAAATCAAACGAGCGATTAATTTTTCTGTCAACTGCCAGGGAACATCCATGCCATACCTCCGCATTGCCAATGCCAATGTTGTCAATCCTCAAATCCAATTCAAAATCTATTGTGACCCCTGAAATGACCCCCCCATACCATATAGCCAATGTCAAAAACAGCGTCAATTCAACATGTCCCAGGAACCCCCAAAATCACCCACATATTGGCAATGCCAACAGTTCCAATGTGTTCAAGTGCCAATCCCAAATTCAGTGAGACACCCCCCCCCCAATAAACCATATTTCCTCCCCATTTCACCTCCATAACCCCAACCATGGGGACAGGGAGTGCATGGGGCCCCAGTAAGAAAGCTTTATCTCCCCAGAGGCAGGCCTTAACCCAGCAGCAAGTAGTTCAGAGTTAACATTGGAGGGACATTAGTTAACCCTGGGAACTCCTTACTGCTGGGTTAAGCCGTGCTGCCGGGGGGGATAGAGAGCCTTCTTACTAGCATCCCATGCACTCTCTCTCCCCCAACTGAACCCCGTTAGGTCTAACCCAGCGTGAAAAAAAAAAGATCACGTTGCCATCGCCTACCCTTATCCTGAATCCTTGATTTTCATGCCCTCCTTGGACACCTGTAGTCTTCTGAAGGTGTAGGCTTTGGGACACAAGCCTTCCTCCTGGCTTGGAGAACTGGGAGGACGGAGTTAGCTCCCTGTCCTGTGACAAGCTGTGAATCAGAAGAGATGAAAGGGAAGAGAAGGACAGGACAGGAGAAATAGGAGAGAAAGGGTGGCAAGAGTTGAGGAAGGGGAAGATGAGTTTTCAGCAGGGAGCAGAGGGAAAGTGGACTCTGCTGTCTGCAGCTTTCTCATTGGAGGGAAAAAGAGAAATTTAGAGTTTTAATTTTGCATTCTGCTGCTTACAAGGTCAGTGGCAGGCAGTTGAGATACCACGGCTGCTGGGGTTCTGGAGGCTCCAGATGTAGTGGGGCTTCAGTGGGCAGCAGACGGAATGCCATGGAAGTCTGAAGTCCTGCTGAGCCTGGAGATGCAGTGGTGGTGGGGATGCTGCATTCCGCTGCTGTGTGTAGAGGTCAGTCCCCGTTGAGGTCCCACAACTGAGGTTCCGTAGGCCTCCAGACTTTAGTGTCTTCAAACTTTAGTTGGGCTCTGGAACATGACTAAGTTCTGAGGACAGAACTGTCTGGAGGTGAAGTGGGGGTCAGTTGCTGTTGAGGACCCCACGGCTGGGGTTCTGGAACCCACAAATTGTTGGGGCTGCTCCTAAGTGTTTTTGGGTACACCAAGACTTTAGAGTGTCTCACAATGTTGGGCCCATCTGTGCCTCCAAGAAGAGCTTCACCCTCCCAAATGCCCTCTGCATCTCTTCTTGGGGGCACGGGCAGGCCGAGTTTGGGCTGGAGCCAGCATGGGCTGGAGGAGCAGCTCCTTAAGGAGATCCTATAAAGACCTTCTTACCCTTCCTGCTGGAAGGGGGTGAACAAGGAGGAGGGAATCCTCTCCCCACCCCGGCATGAAAGTGGGGGTTAAAAAACATAAACCGCGCATGTTCAGAGAATTGTGTGTGTACTGTGTGTTGTGTAGGTGAGGGGCTAGTGGGCTGCCTGAGCCTGTGAAGAGGTTGGTGGAGCAGGGAGGAGAATGAGGGGGGGCTGCCCGGCTCCACCGCCCCTGCCCCCAAGAAGAGGTTCCACCCTCCCACCAGGTGGAACTCGTCTGGGGGGGCGGGGCAGTGGAGTGGGGGAAACATGAGGGTGAAGGAGGGGGATTGTGTGTGCCTGGCAATGGGGAGCCCAGAGGAATATGCTGAGGTTCCAACCGTTGAACCCTGACAGTGGGGCAGTGCAATTCTCCCCTCCCTACTAAATCTTCNTCTGAGGAAACCGAGCAAAACAGAGGAATAAACTGTGGGGTGGGATATAAGGTAGATGCAAGAGAGACCTGCCCTATAACCCATCCCACCTTTTCCTCTGTTTTGCTCAGTTTCCTCAGACATTACTGCCTTTTGCTATTTCTATCACTGCCCATGGTTACAGGTAACTCTTTTTAGTTATTTACTATCGATAGCTACTATGTTGCATTTCCCCTTTTGTATTGCCGTCTCCTCCCCTCGCCCTGAGTTCCATAGGCACATTCCTCCACCACTCTACAGCCCTCGGCTTTGGCTTTGGCTTTGTTTTGTTAATCCCTGACAAAGGAGCCTGTGAGAGGTCGGAAAGCTTGCATACCTATACCAACTGGAGTTGGTCCAGTAAAAGATTATTGCTTTACTCCTTTGTCTCTGTTGCCCTATATGTGGGATCAGCATGGCAAACTCTGCTTTCTTATCACAGAGAAATAATAATAGGCCAGACCAACTGGGAGGAAGAAGGGAAGAGAGACCAGATCTGGCCAGTGGGGGCACATGGTGGAAGCCTTTTATGTAAATGAGTGACTGCCTTTATGTAAATTAGACGTTTCATCAGCTGATGCGCAAATCGAGGTATTCACTTGTTCAGAAAACATCCGTTTCTGAGTGCCTTGCAATTACGTTAAACTGCAAGAAGAAAGGCCGAGCGGTTTAATTTCAAAATTGTCTCAATTATTTTCCTGTTCCGTTTTCCATCATGTTTTAATTTCAGACCTTAGAAAATAAAACTGTTTGAAGCCTCTTTTCCTTGCCGTGGGTCTTGCTTTATGCGCTCGGCCAAATTTCCCCTTTGAGCTTGTCTAGTCTGAAGTCTTGGGAGAAAACACCTCGGATGCAAATGCCTTTTAACCCCTAGAGTCACCACAGAGAAGTCTTGATTCAAAACAGAAGAGCTGTCGAAACCTGGTTTTCTGAGTGAGTGGGACAGGGATCCTGCTGAGTGTAAGTCATTTGGGGTTTTGGCTGCAAAAGAGCCACCTTTCCTCTTCAGCAGCACAAAGTTTGGCTCCCTCCATATCTTTGGATCCTTCAGTAAACGTGTCTGAAGCTGGGCTCTGGGGTCAAAACTTAAAGAGGGAATGAACACACACACACTCTCTCTCTCTCTCTCCTTATTTCTAGTTCTTGAAAACATCCCTGAATTTCTCTGTTGAGACTAGGTACTGTTATGGCCAGATAAGAAAGGGAGCGAGAATCTGTTTCTATAAAACAACTTTTTAGTCTCTAAATCCTGTTACACAGCTTCCCTTCTCTATGGGGAGTCACTCTCTTAGGAACCAGACAGAACTCTCAGCTCCCTGTATACTGTTAGGGACTATCATAAAGTTACCATTCTGGACCACAGGATATCTGAGACTTTGTTCCTCCAGGTACGGAGGCGGTCGGCTAAGATAGTCTGTAGTGACAAACCCTTCATGAAGCCAGAAGTTTTTCTTTGGCACTGACTGAACCCGCACCAGCGTCACCCACGGCACTGACATCAGCACCAGCGTCAACAACTGTTACTCTGACATGGCCATCAGCCCAGTAAAACAAGCTGGAGATTGCTCTTAGCCGCATGCTCCATTGGTACTAATGCCTTCAGCTTGTTCAGTGATTTTCACTGTAACGCTTAGACTGACTCTTAATTTCTAAGTTAGTGTTGCCCAGAGCTTCCACTTCCCTCTCTAAGGAGAACCTCTGTGGGGAGTCATGCTTTCCAGCACTGGGATAGCCTGAAATAAAGGTAATGATGTCAGTGCCACTTTGGCAGGCTCTCTCCCTGTTCCAACATCCTTAGATCCAAGCAGGCATCGGATACCTTTCACTGTCCTGTGGCCTTAATTTGCAAAGCCTTGAAGCAGACTCTGAACCAGTCAGAACAGAGGTTTAAATTGGCGGGGACTGCTTTTGGCTCATTCCAGACTTATACAAATCCTTGCTCCAGACCAGGGGTTAGGACAGCTTCTCCGTTCCATTCTAGGGCTGAAATGAGAATGCAAAAGCGAGAGATTCTTGCAATGCTGTCGAGATCTTGTGAGATCTTACGAAGGTTCTCAAGAATCTTGGGAGGTTCTTGAGAACCTTAACGCTCTGCACATGCACAGACGTGTCCATTCTGCACTTGCATGGCCCCCGGTAGCCATTTCACGCATGCGCATAGTGTGTTTTGAGATTTATCGAGATTCTCGAAAACCCAAAATGGCCACTGTGGCTGTTCTGTGCATGCGTGGCCACCTGGCAGCTATTTTAGAGAATCTTTTGAAAATGGCGCTGAGAACACCAATTCTCGTGAGATTCTTGACCTTGAAAATTTCATCAAGTAGCCGATTCTCGAGATTTTCAAAATGGGCAAATCTTGTTTCAGACCTAGAGTGATGTAAACTTCTGTGCTCTTGTGACAGCGATTGTCACTGGGGGGGATTTCCCACATGGCACCCTGTCCTCAGTCTGAGGAAAAACGGGGATGGGGCCATCACCGTTCCAGTCATTTCTCAGCCTTTTCTGATCTTTTTAGGCAGTCCATGTACTTGATTGTTGGATCAAATTGCAAGCCTGTTTGGGAATTAGTAATGTCTTCTCTACCAGGTAGCCAGCCTTACTATATACCAAGAAATATATGGTCGATACCTAGTTCTGTTCGCACCAGATGGTTTAGGAGGACTTCAGTAAATTGAGGTTTGGCATCAGAACTGTCTGCCATGGTGGATTTCATTTTCACTAGCCGCTGTGGCTAGCTGTGACTCCAAGATAAGCAGACTCTCCTCCTATCCATATTCTAGTTACTTTCAAAATGGAGGAAGTGCTTGTTTACAATGCCACCTGGCATGCATCGTGCTGCTGAACGCCTAGGCCATCTTAGTTATATATTAGATTGGTCTGCAGTAGATAAGATGGTTGGTTTGTTTTTGCAGCATATAAGACATTGAGTGGTGATTTTAAAACAAGCAAACCTATGTTTGGCATGAGGATTGACTATCCCAGTTTTATATTTTGGAGTACTTTACCTGGCAGGTTTACCTTCCATTTTGGATGAACTAATTGAGCCTGACAAAGCACAACTCAAACCTGTCAACTATTGGATAGAAAAGCAGGTAAGATCTATCTAGTGCTCCCCAGTGCAGCTCCTTGGTTTTCTGTCTATCTATCAATCAATCAATCAATCAATCAATTAATCTAATCTCCATGGTTTTATTTATAGTGGTGACTGGAGCTACACAATGGTGAGGTAGCCAAGATCCCTTTTTCTTTCTGAAAAAGGAGACAGAAAATCATGTGGGGCTAGATGAAAGCTTGTATGCTCTATAGCCCCATATAGCTTCCCAGCAAATTACATTTCTTCAGTGATTTTAGTTCCTGCAGTGAGACAGATGGTTTTTACCTTGCCCAAATCCCTTTGCTTTTGGGGTAAATATTTTGTAGGCGAAGCTCATGTTGGTGGCATGACATGCGTTGCAAATTGTTTTATCTTGCTTCAAACACACCTTGAGTGATTTATATGATCATTGCACTCAGAGCATGTGCTAGCTTACAAAAGAATGAACTGTTTGAAAAATCAAGACATTTTTACATGTGCATGAAATTTGCTGGTTACAGTGATCAGAAAAAGAGATGAAAATTTGCACGGCTGCTGTTTAGACTCCCTGGCGCACATGAAAAAAGTCACGTGGTACCTGCTCAGTCATATTTACCTCGTCTTTGCTGCTGATTGTCTCGAACAGACAGCGCTATTGAATGGACCATAAATGTGTGCAGTGGAACACTTCTCCAGCTACCTGTGTATGGTTTCGAAATGTTGCTCAGAGGAAATGCAATCTTGTGAAAATGGTGTTTCGATGTTAATTTGTGTGTCTATGGCATAAGCTTTGGAAAGTGCATTAGTAAACTGATGTCACGGTTTTACAAACCTGGATTACGACAGAAATTTCCACATGAAACATGGGAGAGTTGTTCAGATGTGAACTTAAAAATTTGTGTGTTTAATTGCCTGCTTGTGTGAGGTGTGTCTTGTGTGAAAACACCCAAAGGAAGCCTAGTCAATTTCTACAGTCTCCTAATGTGACGTTCTCCTTAAGGAGATCAAACAATTTGTACGTGTGCAAAATGGAGTTGAGCTCCGCCACAAAAATGTTGGGCTTTGGGAAAGATCAGATGCTTGGGCCCTTATTCTCCATATGTAGATGAGTTATGGAGAATGGCTACAATGGTTCTGCCTCCTTAATCTGTGTCTCTGAGAGAGCTCTGTTGTGCTGAAAGTGTTAGCGCCCATCCTCTGGAAATAGTAGACAGCGTGCCTCAGAGACAGGAGCGATTGTTAATTAGGAAGCGCCTGGCACTGGCGGGTCAGGCTGATAGGTGCATCTTCCCCCTCCACACCATTGTCTCATGGAGCCCACACGGTGTTACATATAATGAGAAAATACCCCTCTTTGTTTGGACCCTTGGTAGAAGTTGGACCTAAAATGAGTGAATGGGTGCAGCCGAAAGGAACTAGCATTATAAACTGTGGGGAATAAAATCGATAAAGCTTTTTACAATAGTTTATCATAGAAGAGACAGAAAATGGGTTTGTAGCAGGTTATGGGCACACCTGGGTAAGTCCTTTCAGGATTAAGCCCCACATAGTTTCTTTCCTTTCAGGGGAATTAAACTCTGTGTTTTTATTTACATACAATGTCCAAAGTCCCATCGGCTTTATACACGGTCTCTACACACGCCGTGACTGGCCTTCAGGGCCCCAGATAAGCCCCTCTGCTTGGGCCCGATCCTTCCAAGGAACAGGGCTAAAGTAACTCCCAAGACAGAACAGCATCTCCCAGTCTCTTTAGCTGGTCTCTGAGTCTTCTTCGTCCCTTCAGGCCCATTCCCTCTTTTAACCTGCAAGCCCCTTATCGCAGGCGATCCCTTGGAACAAAGGTTGCCTGCCATTTTCCTCTTTAGCTGAGACAGAGATCTTCCTTCCACTGCAGCCTCCCGGCGCTGAGACGTGCTCAGCTTTTCACTCCGCGCTGGCTCCGCCACACCCAATCTCACCTGGCCCTTCCGCTAGCTCAGATGCTTTTATTTATTTAGTTTTAAAAACTGTAATGCCCCTCCTGACATAGCAGCTCGGGGCGGCTTACAACAACAATAATAAAAACATTAAAAACAGATAAAACAACTCAAAGCAGGAGGTTAACTCCCCGGGGCTTTATAGGCAAGCACCAACACCGTGAATTGGGTTTGAAGTCTTCTTAAAGGGGCCATCACTGGTAGGGACTCTGCCCTTTTACAGGCTTCATCGCATCAAGGACTGGATCCTTCTGTATCTCTGCAGTGCTTATCCCATGTTATGGGCACCACCGTAATGGTACCTCTTATGACACCAGTGTTTCACCAGCCGTGATGAACCTCCCTCTTAGTATCTGTCCTTTAGGTGAAGGTGTCCAGGCAGGGATCACTGGCTCTGGGTGGGCTCTGCACTGCTAATGCAGTGTTGGGGCCCACACACAGAGAATAGGTTTGTTCAGATGGGCTGTTCTACACACTAACATGATGTGACGTGAGGGGGGTTAGTGCTTCGTCATAGCTTTCCCTGACTACGCCAGGAAGCAGTGAGGAGAGCAACTGGCTGATCACTACGTTACATGGAAAGGATTTCCACCCATTCACTCTCCTCCTGCAGCTATCCCACAATCCTCTGCTGAGCCTTGCCTCCCTGCTCAGAGGGGATGAAGCTGGAATAGCGAGTGAGCATGCACTAGTATGGGCATGTGCGTCTCATCTCTGGGTGTGGGGAGGGAGCTGGGTCTCGGGTTGGAAGGGGCAAGAGGGGCTGGGCGGTGGCCCTGTGTGAGTGGCCCCGCCCCTTCTCCCATGACTCCACCCCCTTAGGGGCATCTTCATGACGCCCTAAAGGTGATTGTGGTTGGGGCCCTGCTGTGTGGGGGCTTGTGAAAATCTGTGCCACTATAAGGGCCCTGGAAATAGAAAAAAGAGTTTGGGTTTGGGCGGGTTGCCCCGAGTTGCCCTGTGGTAAGGCTGGCTCTGCCTGTGAGAGTAGTTAATTGAAGATAATGTATATACATATGCAAATCAGGGCAGTGGTGGGCATCACACAGGGTGTCAATACCTAGTAATCCTACACCTGACTGTACGAGCATCTCTCATCCTCTCGCACACACGTTTCCTTGTAATGTTTGTGCTTTCCAGAGGCCGGGCATTTAGAGGTCATTGTCAAGCTTGTAGCTATGGAGTCCTATTGATTTCGGGGAGACGGGAGAGTGTGCAGATACGGTGCTCTTGAGGAAATTGCCACGTTCAGTAAAGTGTTTTGTGAGACACGGGCTGAATCAGCCTTATTGACGTTGGAGGATCGGGCTCTTTCCAGACACTCGGGGNCGGTAGCCAGGGTAGCCACGCTGGGAGCGGCCCCTTTGAAGTGCTCTCCACACGCTCCACCTGTGCGGGTGCTTCGTGACGGTGTCATGGACCAACCCTCCTCCCCCCTGCTCATCGCCTTGCTCGTTTGAAAACACCCCTTGTTTGGTGTCTCTGAAACAGCCTGTCTGTTATGGTGCTGGGGCAGGCCACACCACACACATATTATTATTATTATTATTATTATTATTAGCTAACATTTATATAGCGCCAGCAATGTACCTGGCGCTTTACAAAGTAATTGAATAGACACGGTCCCTGCTCTACGGCTAACAATCTGAGAGACTAGGGGGAGGAGGAGATGAAGGAAGGGGAACAGAGGGAGAGAGAAGGAGTGTAACAGTCACGAGGATGGGAGGTCCCAGGGGCACGCGCTTGGCTTGGTTACATCGAGAATGATGTCGTCCTGTTTGTTTTAAAGGTTTGTCTGTTGCCCTTTTCCTACGTGTTTTTCTCCTGTATTTTCCACACGCTGCCGGCGCTGCCACTTTCACATCCCTCCCCCAGATGTCATGCTCTCATGACTTCCAGGCGGGGCCAGCAGTCCCAGTGCTGGCGGGAGCAGGGGGGAGCGCTGTGGTGACCATAACGTCCAGATTTTCCAGGACAAACCACTTTTTTGATCCACCCAATCCCATCCAGGTGGACTTTTTAAATATGTACCCATGGGCCTGGCTGGGATTTGCCAGCACGGTTGCATCCCCTTCCCCGCCCCTCGCCCAGCGCGTGTTGGTCAGCCCCAGCTGGGGGAAGGAGCCCTGAACCAGCTGCGCTTCTCCTCCTCTCCTCTGCCCACCCTGGCTGCAGCGCTGCCTCCTTCTTCTCCCGCCATCGCCACTGGCCCTGACTGTGCTTATGGGAGTGGGCGGCGCAGTGCCGCATTCGCAGAAGCCCTGGTCATTTTCCAGGTGACTCCACATGCTCAGGTGTAACAGGAGGAGGAGGAGCCGGGAAGGGCCCTGTATTCCCTCCCCCCATGTCCTGCATTCTGGGGATGCATCAGTGGCCACTGTCGCTATGGCAGGTCTGTCTTGGGGCCCAAACAGAGACTAGGCTTGTTGAGATGTGCTGTACAGTAGCATGAGGGGGCGTGGGGGGCAGTAATTCAAAATAGCTTTCCCTGACTACGCCATGAGGCAGTGAGGAGAGTGATTGTCTGACCACTACATGGAAAGGAATTCCACCCATTTGATATCCTCCAGGTATCCCACAATCCTCCGTTGAGGCTTGCCTCTTGCTTCCGGGCCCTGAGGAGTGAAGCATGGAATAGCCTGCACCATAGCACTAGTGTGCATGTGAGCGTGTGTGAGAGAGCACCCACGTGGGAGACCCAGTGTGGTGTAATGGCTAAGTGTGCAGTACTTGGTCCAGGAGGTAGGGGGGACCCTGGTTCAAGTCTTACCTTAGCCAGGAAACTTATTGGGTAGCCTTGGGCCAGTCACAATATTATCTCAGCTTAACCTACCTCACAGGGTTGTTACGAGGATTTAAAATGGTGTGAATTTGTTATATGTGAAGTACTCTGAATGCAAGGGCAGGGGGGTGCTATATAAAAAGAGAGATTATTATTAGTGTGTGTGTGCGCCCCATCTGCGGGTGCAGGGAGGGAGCTGGGTGTCGAGTTAGAAGGGGCATGGGGAGGCTGGGTGAGTGACCCCTCCCCTTCTCCCATGGCATCTTTGATGGAGGTTTTGTGTTTGGGCCCCTGCTGTGAGGGAGTGGGGGCTGTTTGGGAAATCTAGGCCAGTGTGAGGCTGCTGGAAGCAGAAAAGCGCGGGGCCTGAGTTGCCTAGGCTGGTCCTGCCTGCGGGAGTAGTTATTTTATGTTAATTAAGGTTAATTTATACCTATTTATACAGCTATGGGTAGTGGGGGGGGGGGGCATCACACAGGGTGTCCTTCTTTAGGGCTGCCAGTACCTGTACAGGCAACAGAGCTCGCTCTCATTTCCTTTGAATCTTTGTGCTTTCCAGATGCAAGCCATCTAAGCTGCTAAACTTGTAGCCATGGAGTCCTACTGATTTCAGGGCGGGATGAGGGATTGTGCAGCTAGTGCTCTGCGGGGAAATTGCAGCAAAGTGTTTAACGCATTTAGAGTGAGGGGCACGGGCTGAATCAGCCTTACTGACTTTGCAGGATCGGGCTCTTTCCAGAGACGCAGCAGCTGCACCCAACTTGGCAGCTCCACCCTCCAATCAGTAACAAACACGTTGCAAATCGAAACTGAAAGCTGCTGCTGCTGCTGCTGCTCCTTCTTGCCGACGCCATGGCCGCAGCCCGGGTAAAAAAACTGCAAGAAGCTCTTACTTGTTCCATCTGCCTGGATTGTTTTAAGGAGCCGGTGACTCTCCGGTGCGGACACAATTTCTGCCGAGGCTGCATCACTAAGTGCAATGAGGAGTCCCAGGCCTGCCCCGAGTGCAGGGAGCCGTTCCAGGGCGGGGAGTTGCAGCCGAACCGGCAGCTGAGAGATGTGGCAGAAATAACCAAAGAGATCGGTTTGCACAAGGAGAAAGAGCCGGGGATGGAGAGAGTGTGCGAGGAACACGGGGAGGCTCTACAACTCTTCTGCCAGGAAGAAGAAAGCCCGATCTGTCTGGTTTGCCAGCTGTCCTGGGAGCATAAAGATCACGCTGCAGTTACTGTAGAGGAAGCAGCCAAGGATTACAAGGTAATCATCGATAATTTTGGGTTTAAGAGTTCTTATGATGCTTTGCATAATAGTTCCCAGTTTGAAAAAATAAAAATGACAATTAGCAGTGTAAAAACGCTGTCCCCCTAAAGTTAGAAGGCAGAAAAATAGGAGCGGTTTTACAAAGGAAAGGGGAAGGGCTGGGAAAGATTGTCTCAAATGCTGAATCATCTCCTCTGTCAGGAAATAAAACCAACACTCTGCTAAGCATTAGTTTCCAGGCTGTAGGTTGGGACCCCAAGTGGGGTAATTCCATCTGTGGCTGAGGTTGCAGTTCTGATCAATATCCGATACTACTGCCTGGGGTCACAGAATCGTGTTTAAATCTGACAGTGGGATCACACAGGCAAACCGTTTAGGAGCTACCATACAGAGAAGGAAACGGTTTCCTTTCAGATCCACATATCTCTTAGCTACTCTAGAGGGGTGAGCGGGGAGAGGAGAATCGGGGGTTTGCTTCCCACACAGAATTTGCAATATGGGGAAAACATGGGGAAGAAAGGCTACAAGGATGAATAATAATGTTTTTTATGGATCCCACATACTTTGGGACATCTGGGGAAAAGAGAGAGAATTACATCCACAGTACTCTTAGCTCTGACTACCCAGCTGGTCAGCCATTGAACCCTTCACTCCCATCTGTAATAACCAAGAAACATTAAAGTCCTTCCCAAGGCTGAGTAGCTAGCTAGTCAACTAGATAACATGCTTATCCCCTGGGCCAGTGGTTCCCAAAATTTTGCCTGTGTATTTTGGGGCCGATATCTGTCCTCTTATGACTCCGGACAGCACCAAAGAGATGCCAAGTGTATTAAACATCTGTTTGGTTTGTGACTCCATTTGTAAATTATGGTACCAATTTGGGAACCTCTTTTCCAAGCTGCAGCTGGGCAAGCACTGATGGGAAAGGCTGGATCTTGGAGGGGCCGGACTCCCATTTAATGCAGCAGCAGCAGCCCATTGCTCCTTCACCTAGTCTCCTGATCAGAGCAGGGCTACAGTGTTCATACTGGCGCAAACAAGTTAAAACTTACTTGCCTGTGAAAATGCGACTCCTGCCACCCTTAGATTTCAGTTAAGACTCTGGTTATACCAGCCCGCAAACGCAGACCCTTCCTTTTCAATGGATCACACTCCATCTAGAAACAACAACTCCCCACCGCCAGCCTGTAGCCCCCTGACATCTCATCTGGGCTGAAAATCAACAGTCCAACGTCATCGGATCCCAATGAGCACCCCTGTTCCAACAAGATGCAACCTCGCACCAAATGCCTGAGGAAGTGCCTGTAAGTGTTTTTCACCTGCTGTGTCGTCTGTGGGCTTGGGGGGGGGGAGCTAGTGTGGTTGACTCTGAGGATGTGGCAGGTGTGGATGGTGTTACCCGCTGCTGCTGCAGGGCCCATTCCACAAGCAGCTGATCAGGCTGCCTGTTCACTTTGGTGCAGCCCCTTGATACATTTATTTTATTTTTATTTTCATTTGTTTTATTTGCCGCCCCCTCCTGTCACAGCAGCTTGTCGCGGCTCGCAACATTTTAGAAACAAAATAAAACAATTTTATATAAATATCAATAAAATAAACAGTATAAAAATAACGGTAAAATCTATAGCAGAGCTAAACCCCCTCCCCCCCACCAAAACCAACCTTCCCCCTACCCTCCCCCGTCTCCCTCACCAAAGGCCTGGCAGAACAGCCGGGTCTTATATTGTCTTCGGAAAGAAGGAAGATTTGGAGACAGGCGAACCTCTGTCGGGAGGGAGTTCCATAGCCTTGGTGCAGCCACCCACTGAGAACGCCCTCCTCAACGTTGCTTCCCTGGGATACCGGGGAACCCCGAGGATGGTGCCCCCTGATGATGGTCCAACTCACAGTAAAGGTCGTCGACCAAGGCCACAAGTGTAGTCTCAGTGCCATAACTCGAATGAAAGCCAGACTCTGAGGGATCCAGAAAGCTCATCTGGTCCAGATGCCCCTGAAGCTGCCGAGCCACTACCTGCTCAGTAACCTTCCCCAAAAAGGGAAGGTGTTAGACTGGCTGATAACTGGCCGGGGAGTCAACGTCCAGTGATGGTTTCTCGAGCAGAGGGCGCAGTACTGCCTCCTTAAGGCAGGCAGGCAGGCACTCGGCCCTCCCCAAGGGAGGCGCTGACTATCCTCACCAGCAGCGGCCCCAACATCTGGCTGACCAGCCAGGATGGGCAAGGGTTCAGTTCGCAATAAGTGGCCCTGACAGCCTCAGAGGGTGATACCCACTGAAACTGATCCCATAAAACAGGACACGACGATCACCTCTGGTTCTACCACAGTAAGTATGGTGGCGAAGTCGTGGTGGATTCAAGCAATTTTATTCACAAAAAAAGTCAACAAACAAGTCGCAGCAAGCACTGGAAAATTCTAGTTCCAGGCGGAGGGGAGCCAGACTGACTAGCCCCCTCACCACCTGGAAAAGCTCAGCTGGACATTACTTTGTGGACGCGATGAGAGCAGCAAAGAATTGCTTCTTTGCTGCCTTAATAGCCACAACATAGGTCCGTAAACTGACTCTCTGTCACAATCGGTCGGCTTCAGCAGGAGAATGGTACCACTGTTGCTCCAACAGCCACCCTTCTTGCTTCATCCGCCGCAGGTCCTCTGTATACCAAGGAGACTTACATTGTCAGCGGTTGGGGAGCAGACGCTTATGAGCTGTATGGTCAACGGCCTCTGTCAGCAAGGAATTCCAAAAAGCCACAAGGTCATTGAGTGGACGGTCATCGAGACCAGAGGAAAAATCTGCAAGGGCGTTCTGGAATCTCTCTGGTTCCATAAGCTTCTGGGGGTGAACCAACCGAACTGGTTCTACACCCTTCCAGGGGCAGACATGCTCCTGGATACAAGCCTGGAGGAGATAATGATCCTTCCATGACAAGGGCACTGCTGACACCTCCCCCACCAATGGATCCCCCACCTCAAGGCCTGTGCAAAACATCAAGTCCAGGGTATGTCCTCCAGCATGGCTTGGGCCGACAACCACTTGAGACAGTGCCGTGGCGGCCATGAACTCATGCTCTGCCCCCCCAAGACTGACTCCCAAAGGTTTGGCTAGCACCTCCACAGCACAAGAACTTGTCCAGGAGCTCGAAGTGTGGCGTAGTTTGGTGGCCGCATCTGGAGCAGGAGTAATTGTCCTTTATTTCCTTGTACTCCAGACACGGGTCCTTTACGCGCAGATGGCACTGGGCCGTGCCTCTGTTGTACTTACGGTGGCCACCTTGTGCAGAAATGACGCGGACACTCCCATCTTGACCTATAGAATTTCAGGGTGATTTCTGCAAGGGTGGCAACCCTAGGGGGATTGTCTGCTTAGAGATTTTTGGAATATTGTGGTGTTCCAAAGCTCTTTAGAAGAACTGTGTAGACTTTCTCATCCTCTTTCTCTACAAGGGACAGTCTCCTTGCTGACTGGCTCCTGACTGACTGGGAGGCCTCTGTCGTTTTGCCTCGAGAAGGCAGGACTTAAAACGTGCTCCAAATGCAGCTAGTGTGGCTACCAAATGCTCTTATCTGGCTCCCTCCAACCATGGTGAGTGTGGAAATGAGATTTTTTAAATGGTGCATCTCTTTTAAAGAGGTCGAATCATTCTAGAGCCACCATGGTGATGCGCAGGAGCTAGAGTGACCCCAGTAATATCCTTTCAACAAAAAACATGTCTCTGTGATCCCACAAGTAGGGTGGTGCGCTTACCTAGACATAACTGTGGGTACGTGCTAGCAAGAGATGATGACGATAAAAAATATTTATTTTTATATAGCGCCCCCCTGCTATGGTACTCGGAGCCCTTTACATACAACAATTTAGCACAGATTTAAATCCACACAACAACCCTGCGAGACAGGTTAGGCTGAGAAAATAACGCAACTGATCCAAGGTTGCCCAGTGAGTTTCTGGCTAAGACAAGACTAGAACTGGGGTCCCTCTCCCACCTCCCAGCCCAAGTACTACACACTTGGCCATTACACCACGCTGGCTTGTTTGTGGCATCCAGAATCTGTGTTCAGCATGTGTGGAGTCGGACATGTGTTTACATCTACATACAAGCATAACAGAGGAAAGTGCTTTTAAAGACAAAACCGAGTAAGTAGCATTATGTCCGGTAACGCCTTGTATTGAAGCAAATTAGGCTTACGATGCTCTGGGGAAAGCTGGTTGACGTGAAGCATCCCAACTGCAGGGTCTAGCTGCCTCCAGCAGTGGCACGGCTGTGAATGCTCCAGTGTCGTTCTGAGGCTGTCCCCGTGCCAGAGAAACTTTCATTCACGTGAACAGGCCTTCAGAACCTCATCCGCTTGTGAGGTATTGTGTGGATGGGAGGAAGGAATGGCAGGGGAAACGGAGTCACACGAGCACTCACTCCGTTGGAGGCAGGACTTCGCTTGAATATAAACCCTCAGGATCTCAATTGGCCTTTGGAGCAATTGCCCCCAGCCTTGGATCATCACGGGGTGGTGGAGCGAAGTGCAATGCCCATTGCCCTTAGACCCCTCAACACACGCACACGGGGAATCGGAGGGTTTACCAGGAGGGTGCCAAGAGCTAGGGTAGGGGTTGCGGTTCCCAGGGAGGGGATCCCGGGACGGGAGAGTCTCATGGGAATGGGACCAGGTTTTAGTGCAGGGAAGGATATACAACAGGGTCTCCACGGCTTCAGCCCAAACACTCTAGTCACTCACAAGCTCGGTCACTCACCCACTCGCTCTCTCAGACAGCCTGCAGTCACGCCTTCTCTTAAGCCTTCTCAGTACAACGTGCACAGCAACAAAGATTGGGGGAGGGGGCCAGTCACACAGGCAAGAAGCACTGATCACCGGCGAGGCATAGCTGGTGGAGAGCTGCTTTTATCCCCTGCTGCTCCTAAGGCACGCAGACGCTCTGAGCGCCGCAGCAGGTGTGTAGGGGGCGTGGCTTGGCCGGGCGACAGCAGGACACTCTGTAGCCTCCCACGTGATCCTGTGGTTTGTGCTGGAGGGGTCCTCTGCATCGCCGCCTCCCTGCGCTTTGTGCGTTCCTGTCCGCCGGGGCCCCGCCTCTATCGGGACAGAGGGTCCTGGGGATCGGGTAGCATCCCGTGGCTGCCGCTGTTCACGGCACCTGGTTTTCCTCCGGGTAGGCGCCACGTAGCGTCCTATCTGTCTCCTTCCCCCCCATACCTCAGACTCCTAAGGAGGGGTCTGACACCACTCCTGATAAACATGTTAAAGGGAGCTCGAGTATCTTAATCGCCTTTATTTTCCCCTGCAAACCATTGTTGTTTCTCAGTGTGTTAATGAACAGCCTCAAGAAGCAGGCAAACTGACCCAACTTTTTTTTCTTTAGGACCAGATCCAGACGCATTTGGAAGTTTTGAGGAAGCAAAGAAAGGAGATTCTTACCTTTAAATCAAGTGGGGTAAAGGAAAGCCAGGAACTGCTGGTAAGTGTCAGTATTAGTCACAAACAAACATGCACAGGGACATTAGCAACACCCTGGCTCTGTGTTAATGTTGCCAGCTGCAAATCTTCAAAAATCACGAAACTGTTATCCAAAGAAATCTCAAAATTGACTTAAATGTCATGAGTTTTTAAATAAATTTTTGGTTCTCTTGCAATTTGAGGCGTTTAGATTTACTGTGGTTACATGTTCAAACTCTCCCTCCAAAATACATGGGCCGGATATTTACTGATTGCAAGAAATGAAAGCTGAGATTTTAATTATGTCGGAGGCTTTGCCAAAAGCATTGAGGATGTGAATCTCATGGTAAAAGTGTGATAAGTGGCCATACTGGCATTATGAGAGCAGCATCGCTAAGTATATTTCCCTCTGAAACAGAGGCTTCGTCATAAATTGAAACTCTTTGGTTTAATAATGAGCTTGTACACTTGAGGTGCTGAGAGTTGATTGAGCCATGTTAGTTAATGCGTGAGTTACTGATATTAATCATATGTGCAGCCACTTGTATGGACAAAATTACTTTTGCTGCATACATCAAAAGCTGAATTTGGTTGGGGATTGGGTTAACTTGCAAAATCCACGTTTAGTGTGTCCCTCAAGTTGTTCAATTTACATTTAAATAGTGTGTATTAAATTCACAACTGAGTTAGTAGGACTGTGTAATAAACAAGTTGTGGCCAAGACTGCATCAACATTTTCTCTTAAAGTAGAGAAACAATGCTTTCTCTCTCAAGAAACAAAAAAGCTGTCTAGAGAAACAGAATCACATTGAAAATTGTACATTGTACGCAACTAGAGTTTGTAAAGAGAAAGAGATTGGCCAAGCTCATTTGCAGAACCCAGGTATTCTCAATAGCAGCGCAAACTCTTTTATAGAGCTGTTTGCAGGTAGGGATGGGCGTTATGGATTCAAATTAATCAGTAACTGCCTGTAATGGCTGTACAGATTAATCCATAAAAGGCCACACCATTATGGATCCATACCATAAATCCGATTTTAAAATGATAATTTATTTTTTTTAAAAAGTGATTGTGTATGCGCAAATGGCCGTGGGCTGTTCTGTGCATGATCAGCAGTTTCCAATGTGGTGGCAGCAGCATTGCCGCCATCTTGGAAAAGGGCTGGCAGTCTGCGCGTATGCGGCAGCACTTTTGCGCATGTACAGACTGGCCACCCTTTTCCACAATGGCAGTGATGCTGCTGCCACCATTTTGGAAAAGGGCTGGTAATGTGCAGAATGGTCCTGTAGCTAGTTACACGTGCACAGTGATTTTGTGATTATTTTTTCAAATTTAATTTAAATATGCTGCAGTAGGGTTAAGTAATAAATCTGTAACGCTATTGCGCTCCTGTGAAAAGTGCAACGTTAGTAGAGTTGTGCGGTACGGGTGTATGCTGATGCAAATTCAGTAAACAATGACAACTTATTTCAGAACTTGTTATTTTAAAAAGGTTCAAACAACATTAACTATGGTTTTGAAATCCATGTATTTGCAAACTGGCAGCAGTTTTGAAAAATGCATCCCCTGGAATATAGTTATTTGCATTTCAGAAGAGGCCATTTTGGACGATTGGAAGGACTCTTGGTCATGATGACCTAAAGGTGTATTGGAGTACAAATATACCCCTCAAGACACCCCCACCCCCCAGTAGAATGATGGTGTGGAAGACTGTGTCTCTGCAGGGGGATGGGTTTGTGGGTGTGGCTTTTGTTGTAACATATGCAAATGGTTTTGGATTGGGTTCCATTTATCCTGACGTTTGCTCTCCCTGGACTACACCTGTATCCCATATGGAAATTTCCATTCTGCGCGGGGTACAAACATCCCAGAGACTCTTTTTCTTCACAGGAAAGAAACGGTTAATGGTATCTCTCACCGTCCTTTGGGTGTGTTGTGCCTGTGGGAGCAGTTGACAAGGTCCTAAAAGGGCCAAGCTGGAGAGCCACTAACTTGTGAGTTATTGCAGTAAGATACGCTTGGGGTACAAAACTACCACAAAAGTCTGTTTTAATTTAGAAAAAAAAAAATCAAAAAAAAATCTGGCTCCGTAATGGATTAAAATCTGCAGTTTCATCCAAAATCCCACCCCTGTGTGCAGAATCCGCATTCTCCCCTTGTGGAGTTGTGCCTCCGTTCCCCCCCCCAAAAGGATATAATGTTAAATAGAATTCAGGTAGAAGTTTTATGTATAAAGCTAACTACGGAAAAGGTCAGGAGAAGATTAGGGACCACTGTAGGAAATTGTTGATATTAAAGAAAGAGATAGGAAGACTTCGCTGTCCCAGTGTTTGTTAATATTCAAAACATCCTTTCTCTTCTTGGAATAAATGATAAATACACAAGTAGATTATTGTGACCTAGACGAGTTTAGCCAATCAAGAATGTATCTGATGATGTATCAGAGATAAGAAACCAATCAGGATTTAGTCCAAAGTGGTCAACCTGGATCTTAATGCATAGAAACAATGTTGAGTGAAATGATCATTCCTCAGTTGTGCACAGGCATGCGGATGAAACATTCTTAGTAAAGATTTTTACTTTAAGTGTGTGTATTGCTATTTAATACCCTTTTCTTTATTTTTCTGTGACTTTCCTTATTTCTATTTTCTCTTTGTGAGGAGAAAATACTGTATCCTTTCAGTTTTTTATATTCTAAGTAATGTTTGCATAAAGTTTCCAGTTATCTCTTATGTTGCTAACATTTGTTACCTCCTCCAAGGGGAACGCCAAGGTATTTCTTACCCTGCCTCAGTTTACAGTCACCCTGCAGTCTACTCCTGAAGGAGCTGGACTTGTTCAGTCATGAAGAGAGACTTGAAGAGGGACATTTCCAAATGTGTTAAATATAGAAAGAGGCTAGGAATCCATTGTTCTTTTAGATACAGAGTAGAGCAAGGAGCAATGGGGTGAAGTTGCAGGAAGGAATAGAACTGAAATATTAGGAACCGTTTCAAACTCTTGGAATAAGAGGCCGTGGAACAAGTTATTAAGGATGTTTATGGACTCCCCATCATTGGAAGGTTTAAAAATCAGTTTAGATAAACCATCGCAGCAGATGTTTAAGTATAATTATTCCTGCCTCTCTGCAAGGGGGTGGGGGGGAGACCAGATCAGCCTTTTCAGGTACAGGAATCCTTTGTAAATCATTGTAACCCAATAAACATTCAATTGGGCTGCAGAGACCTAGTTTTTTCAGCCTTTGATGCATACTAGCTACGTATTTTGGGTTGTTACTGATGCCATTCTGGACTGGATGATTTCTTGAGAGCCATTCCAGTCTTCTGCTGTGGGGCTGGGGCCCATCTAGAGCAGCCGCAGCAGGAAGTGGAGGCTCTCACCTTACCAAGGTCAGCCCTTCAATCCCCTCCCCCAGAAACCTTTTCCGTTGCCTTCACACCCTGGAGAAACTGTCCCCTTGGGGGGCCCATGACTGGAGCCCAGGCCATTCACCAGCGTTGCCGCGCTCCTGGGTAAATCTTGCTGTTCAGAAGAAAATTATCTCCATAAAATGTCAGCAGTTAAATTCCATCCAGTTGCAGTGAAGCTGCCTTCATTGTTTGTATTTCTGTCCTTTCCCTGTTTGTTTTCATCTGATGAATACAGGAAGAGACAGGCCATGAGAGGCAGAAAACTGTGGCTGAATTTAAGAAACTGCACCAGTTTCTGGAGGAACAAGAGCGACTCCTGCTGGCCCCGCTGGAGGAGATAAACAAGCTGATGGCGAAGAGGAGGGATGAGTATGTGGCCAAACTCTCTGAGGAAATCTCGTCTCTGGGTGACCTGATCAGTGAGATGGAGGAGAAGTGTCGGCAGCCAGCGAGTGAATTCCTGCAGGTGAGGCCGGGGGAGAAACAACCTGGGGCCTTGCAGGAAAAGGGGGTAGGGGTGGGAATGAGAACCGCATGGATCTTATAGGGGGCAGCAAGTGGAGCAGGGGAATTCCTTCCTCTGGATGTAACACAGACCTGAAAGTATTAAGAACTGTTTCCTTAGCACATGACAAGGCTGAGCTGTGTGTTTTGTTACCATGTGTCCCTTTTCCACGCATGTACACTGGATCTCCCTGGGGAGTGGGTCCCAATGTCCAGGCATGTGCTTCAAAAATGGTCAATTTGGGGAACTTAGCTCACTCTCCAATCAGGGCACGCGAGTACTAGGGATCTTTAGTCTAGAGACGTAGTGCACTGTGACTCCTTGCCCCTCCCGAGAGACAGGACATGCAAAGTTTCAGTATAGTAAAATGCTATTTATTCAAAAGGGCTATGGGTACATGGAGCATAAACAGAGATACACACACATACAGTCTGAATTGGTGATTATGGGGTTAAAACAATGGAGGAGCGAGATGCAGATCCCTGCCGGCTGCTGGGAGCAGAGTCTGCCGGGACAAGGGAAGAGGGAAGTTTAAGCAGCAGAGAAACGAGAAGGTGAACAGGAGAGAGAGAGTGGGGATGGTTGCTTTTCCTGACCCGTTGCAGAGGGGACAGGGACACCCCAGAGATGCAGCGTAGAGTTCAAGGGTAGAAGCGGGGCAGACGCTAGGAGGGGCGCCTGACTGGGAGGGTTTCTAGAGCAGTGTCACACAGAGTGTCCGTGTAACCCCGCTACAGAAACAGGACTCCTTCGGCACAAGGAGTCTGGGCCGGTTATAGGGACTTTGGACCAAGACAAGACAAAGTCTCAATGGGTATTTGGATAAAGCTTCCCGGGTGTGTGAAAAGGGAGCAAGATGGGAGATCACTCAGATATGCGAGGGACACTGGGTACTGGGAGGAGAGCATGGCCTTTGGGGGCAAATTCTATCATGAGCTGGGTTTTGGTGATCACCTTAAGATGGGGTTGATAGCCTATTCAGATTCCAGGACCTTCTTTGGCTTAAAGAACAGAACTTTAGTTGGGCATCTCCTGCTTCCCAGGCTTTCCCCTAAGGTCAGGGAGGCTACGTGCCCTGCCCGCCTGTGTAGAAGGGAAGAAGTTAGAATGAGATTTAGGACAGGCTAGCAAGATCGGGCACTTTGCTAGACAGGAGGGACCCATGCTTCTGGTGGTTACGCAAGTAGAGATAGCTTGGTGTCTGAACTGCTCCTTAATCTACCTGCCAACTACTCTTGATTACTAACAGGCCAGGTGTCCTGCATGAAGGGGGGTGGGGGCTGAGAAGAGGACGAGCAAAATTGAACCCAGCTTACAACACATTCCACACGGGCGCTCCAGACTGCTTCTCTTAGTTTCCTTTATGCGGGGTGGAGTGAGGGGGTTGCTTGTGTTAGGTCCTTCCCAACAGTTTCCACGTGTCCGTCATTTATCCGAGTGTCAATGCACAGATACTAGTTTGCTGAATAAAGAAAGTTTCCTGGCTTTGGCAACGCGGTCGGAGGCAGAGTTAATGTGGTGACAAGGCAAAGCACTTGGTATCTGATAGGGCGTTGTTGAATCGGCTCCTTCCTTCCTTCCACACTAGAAAGCTCTGCCTGTGGCCGTTCAAACCACACATCCTGTTGGCATTTTTGGCCTCTCATGAAGCCCAGGGAAGGGACTCCTCTGCGGGCAGAGGCTGCCTTGCCCCATCCCATCCCAACTCCCTTAGTTCCCTTCCCTGTTGCAAGCCCAGTTGGGCGCAGAGTCATAGAGTTGGAAGGGACCCCGGAGGTCATCTACACCAAACCCCTGCAGAATGCAGGAAATCCACAGCTACAGCATCCCCAACAAGTGGTCGTCCAGCCTCGGTTTGAAAACCTACACTGAAGAAGAACCCCCACCCCCACCCCCCCAGCAATTTATTCCACTGTTGAACAGCTCTCACTGTTAGGAAGTTTTTCCTAATGTTTAACCAAAATCTGCTTTCTTGAAATTTGAGCCCATTATTTCTAGTCTTGCTTTCAGGGGCAGAGAACAAGTCTTTGCCATCCTCTCTGACAGCCCTTCAGGTAATGGAAGACCGTTATGTCTCCCCTTAGTCTTCTCCTTAGGCTAAACATACCCAGCTCCTTCAACCTTTCCTCATAGAATTTGGTTTCCAGACCTCCGACCATCTTTGTCGCTCTCCTCTGAACCTGTTCCAATTTGTCGATGTCCTTCTTAAATTGCAGTGCCCGGAACTGGACCCAGTGCTCCAGATGAGGTCTGGCCAGTGCAGAATAGAGTGAAACTATTACTTCTCATGACTTGAAAATGATGCCTCTGTTAATGCAGCCTAAAATTGCATTAGCCTTTTTTGCAGCTGCATCCCACTGCTGACTCATGGTCGGTTTGTGATCAACTACAATCCCCAGATCCTTTTGAGATGTGTTGCTGCCAAGCCAGGCATTCCCCCTTCCTTTATTTGTACACATGATTTTTCTTACCTAAATGCAGAACTTTACATTTATCTCTGTGCAACTTCATTTTGTTAATTTCAGCCCAGTTTTCCAACTTATCAGGATCGTTTTGAATTTTATTTCTGTCTTCTAAGGTGTTGGCTATCCCTCCCGGCTTTGTGTCATCTGCAGATTTAATAAACATTCCCTGTACTCCCTCATCAGTCATTAATAAAGATGTTGAACAGTACAGGGTCCAGGATAGAGCCCTGTGGCAACCCAATCAACACCTCCCTCCAGATTGATGAGGAGCTGGTGATGAGCGCTCTTAGTACGGTTCTTTAACCAGCCATAAATTCACCTAATGGTATTATCATCTAGCCCACATTTCATCAGCTTGTCAACAAAGATACCATGGGGGACTTGTTAAATGCTTTGCTGAAATCAAGATACATTACATACGTGGCATTCTTATGATCTACAAAACTAGTAACTCAATCAAAAAGGGCAGAGGGGGAGACAATGGGTGTTGTAGATGGACGAGGGGCCTGTTGGAGCCCAGAACTGCTCTGGGGCCTCACCCCCATGGCCATCAGCTGTTCCTGGGTCTGCAGCAGACAGACCAGGGGTTTCCCCGGACTGCGGACTGCCCATGTGCCCCCCTCCCCCTGCACCATAGAGTTGTGGACTAGAGCATCCGCAAAGCTATGGTGTTGTCTGGGGCAACGATCGGCTTGAAGTGGAGAAGCAGCGTGGGTCTGCGCTTTGGACAGAACGCTGCTCCGCTTCGGGCTGGTGCCCTGGGTTTGGCTGGCGGTACTCCACTCCCAGAGCAGAGACAGCCTGTTCTGCCTGCACATCTGGCGGGGCTGTCTTCAGACGGCTGGGCCACCCAGAAGTGAAGCGGGCGGAATCAGGGCTTCTGTCCATCTGAAAACACTCAGTGTGCTCGGTTCAGGAGCCCTCCTCGCAGAGTCACTTAAACATGGACTAGGCCAGGCTCCCCATGAGGGAAGAGGCCCCATCCTGCCATGATCACAGAGCTCTGTGGGGATGTGTCCGTACCGGGCTTGGGCCAGTCCTGGCAGCTGTGATCGGGGCTCAGATGGTGCTTGGGCCTGATCTAATTGGAGTGTGGGATCGCTTAGAGAGTAAGTGTTGAGTTGTATACTTGGTCCCTTAATTGTGTCATTACTTCCCTTTCATTATGTTCTCTTTTAACCCTTGTAGCCCTGGTGAACATCTAGAAGAATTCCCCCACTGGCATCACTTAGCCATTTATGTCCCGAAACCAGTTAGGGGGCCTACTTCTTCCCAGTTTCTTTCTCCATCACCATGCCTAATTACTTCATATTAACTTTTAGCTGTGAACAGTAAGACCATGACACACTTTACACATTCCCTATTATTACAGTGGTCACAAAGTTTAAATAATACATAGATTGATATAGCAGTCGGCAACCTTAGCCTCTTGAGTTGACAGGCTTTCTGAAGTGGTGTTACTTTTTGAAATTGGTCCGCTTTATTTGCTGAATAGATTTATTAGTTACCATTTTCTATTTGAGATCAGACTTCTGACAGAGCAAAATAGATTTACTTGGAAGAAAACCTCCCTCTCTCCCTGCATTCATTGACTGGTATAAATTGGACTAGCTCCAGCAAAGTCATTGGCTCTCTGCTGGTTTAAGCCAGTCGCCTACAGAATAAGACAAATCCTCATGTGACACATAGGATTGACTTCCCTTCTCTCTCTTTCCCCCTCCCCTCTAGGACATCAAATGCACCTTGAACAGGTACGTGGCTCCTGCTCATTTCTTCCTCCAGCCTCATCATGTCGGGAAGGGGGTTGGGTGCTGGTACAAGACTCATCACTCCAAGGCCCTAAGGTGAAATCTATAGGACAATCTTGACCCATAGACCTTAATCATCCTTCATCTTCTGGAGCTATTGCTTTTTTATCAGAATCGGAAAGCACAGCCCAAAGCCATTAGAATATTACTGCCCTATCAATTGCTCACCTTCTGGGGGCAGCAATTTGTGTGTTTGTATTTCCTTTGTATTCTGTGAGTGCGCCCCGTCACCATGCTTGGCCCTGCAGCAAATACAAAGAAGAAACTGACCGTATTCTAGAGGCTTACAGCGTGTTGGATTATTACTAATCTTACAGCAGCGCCAAGAGACCTCAACCACCATCGGTGCCCTTTTGTTCTCGGCACTGGACAAAGGGTGTTTTCAGAAGAGCAAGCTGATGGTGGGGGGTGGATGGGGGGAGTCTGTGGTTGCAGCGGGTCTCTGCTGTGGAGCCCCCATGCAGGTGGAGTGCGTGGGGACCGATTCAAGCGGGCAGCTCCCAGCGTGGCTATGTGGCCACAGAGGCCGCCGCCATGAGCTCCCACTGCCATGGACTATGGGGGGAGGGGGAAATGCGTCTGGCTGGCCTTTGCAAGTGACATGACCTGGGCACACGTGCTGAAGAACCCAGGCTCCCCAGTGCTTCTGACTTGCAAAGGCTGCTTTCCCCCGGCCCACAGTGCCTATAAGCAGCAGACCTGTCTGCTGCCCTTCATATGAGCAGGGGTTCAGGCACTCATGAAGCTATTTGGCTTGCCTTGCACCAGAGCGTTCCGAATTTCCTGGCGGTGCTTTGTGAGTGACTGAGAGCGGGTTTTCCGTGGCTCACGGGAGCATCCATCTGGCTGTTCCAAGTTCAGACAGGAGGTCAGATCTGTGGCTCCTGGGTGGCCATGTGAGGTAGCATCTCATCTGAAAACACCGTATGTCTCTGCCCCAAATAGCTTACAGTCCCCTCTCTGCTCTGTCACGCCCAGCCATGGTGCTAGGTTAACTCCAGTTCTCATGATCTCAACTTTGTCTCCTTGACTGCCCTAACAGTTTGGAACGGGACAATCAAGTGCTGAGTAACCGGTTCTTTCTCTCCAGATGCAAGAAGAAGTTTGACAATCCTGGGGTCTTTTCTCCTGAATTTAAGCGAATCATCTGGGAATCCTCCCAAAGGAACCCATTTCTGAAGAGTGTTATCAAGCAATTCAGAGGTAATAAACAATCCCCTGGGGAATTTTTAATGTAAAACACGCTGAGATATAAACAGAACATGGGCAATTTCTGGGGGGAAATGCTTCCCTGGCCGTGGAAGTGTTAGGAGGTCCCTATCTACAGGGTGCCTGTGAATTGACTACAGACACATGGTATTTTCCTTTAATCACTATTCATGTAACATTGGCTGACCAGCATACAAGGGAAACTCAACAACTCTATTCAGAACTGCTTTCTATGCGAGGCAAGGAGTCTCACCAGCCCAAAGCACGCTGAGATTCGTTCAGAGCTGGCTGGCCAAGTTTCGTCACAGGATAGTGGGTTAGATGGTCGTCTTTGTAGAGATGGGTAGGGTCAGGGCCCTTCTTTCCTGCTGCTGCCTCCTTTTTAGCCTGCCGCTTGTATGCAATTTTTACTGCTTCTGCGAGCAGATTCCTCTGTGTTTACATGAATCTCTGACCCACTCCCAAATTCCTGGCCAACTCCTCCCCTTTGGCCTGGTCTCAGATTGATTATGTTCTTGATTTATTGTGTTCTTACTCTTAACTCTGACCTGACCTGGCCTCCTGGATTGATTATGTTCTTACATTGTATAGAACAAAGCAACCGGTCCTGGGGCTGTACCAGGACTGCCCGTGCTCAGCTTAGCTCATGTCACATTCCTTGTACCATGCACATTCCATGGATCAAGCACATCCTTGTTTTACAAGATGCTACTTTAAGCAAAATCTGTTTCATTTTACTTTGTACAGAATTAGCCCTTACACAGTCTGTCTCAAACCCTTGTTTTGTCCACACAGTTGTTCATCTCAGACACTGGCATCAGGCTGACTCCACCATCCTAGGCTGCCACGGGTAGAAGTGCAAACTTCCCCACAGGAGATGGATCCCAGAGGCCTGATTTTAATTTACACCAAAGCTCTGACGGAGTAAAGTGGAGATAAACTAAAGGGTCTAAACTGGAGATTGAGATTCCAAGTGGGGTCCCACTATCTGCAGCTGGGGTTGTGATCCGACTGGTACTTGACGTATATTCTGTGTTTCTCTTGTTAGCTTAGCTCATGTGAATATAATTAAGTCTCCTAATGGAGTCACACGGTTGATTCCCCTGATTTATACTCCTACCGTTCCTTCCACTAGGAGAGAACAAGTGTGCAAAGCCCAGTGAATACATAAAAATCGGGCAACCTGTTTTGCTTCATGAGAAGGCCACATCCCACTCCCGCATGGACAAAACATTCCCTCCTTTAGGAGCACAAATCCTAAACCATAGGCCTGGGATGCACACATAAAGGTGACCAGTTTAAATGTGACATTATCAACTAATTTGATTCAACCAGCATGTTGAATTTAGTTCCAGTGTTTATTCTCTGTCTATTATTCAGGCAGGCAGTCCGTCTGCTGGGTGTTGCTCCCTCCCCAGAGGACTAGGCAGGATCCAAACTTGATTGGCAGCCAGCGCCCGGCTTCCTGCCCTCCACCCCAGTGGAAGAGAAGCTGGCAGAAGACACCTCCTTGGTGTTGCCTCAGGACCTTCCCTCAGGGTCCTGTCTTCCACTGCCCTCTCTCTATCTCCTATTAATCAAGTCAGAGTGGCTACAGCCGGCGAAATAGAAGGCCCCACCCGGTCTAACAAAGACCTTTTACTCCCAGAACCAAAGCGGGCCCCTTCCGCCTCCCCAAAGTGGATGCGGGAGCCTCTGACCTGGCCAAAGCGTCAGTCCTCCTGACAGATGAGAAGGGTTCCCCTAAGGACCTTTTAGACCGAAGAGTGGAGTCCTTCCTCGGGTAATTCTGGCACAGCAACCCTCTCCTGCAGAGCTGCTGCAACAGCATCAACTTTCTCTAAAGTCTTGGTGTTATGTGTGAAAGACCTCAATTCCATTGCCCCAGCCAAAGAGATTAAGTACAGCCTTAACAAGCTAGAAGTAACCGCTTTGTTCATTGCAGATGCAACCCTGGATGCAGCACAGTTTTCGGCCAGAGCCATGGCGAGCAGCGTAGCCGCCAGGAGAACTGTGTGGTTGAGGCCCTGGAGAGCAGATTACCAGGCAAAGATGGTTCTCGCTACAGCACCATATGTAGGGGACAAGCTCTTCAGGGAACCAATGGATAAAGCAATGACGGACAAGCCAGAAAAGAAAAAAGGTCTTCTGGTTAATTCAGTGAAGAAGGACTTCAAGAGGAGGCCCTATCGCCAAAACATGTTGCCCTTTTGTCCTCGCCCCCATCAAGGGGGAAATGGCTACAATAGGTCAAGGGGGCCTAGGAAGAACAAGTTCTCCGGGGCTGGCTCCAGATGCACGGTGCGACAGGATAAGCTGCCAGCGGCAGGAGCCTCCTGACTACATGTTGCACCCGCCCATCACAGTGGCCATAGGGAGCCATCTCGGCCTATTCCACCAGGCCTGGCACACCACCTCAACAGATTTTTGGGTAATAGAAACCGTGTCAAAAGGCTACTCACTAGAGTTCCTCACCTGTCCAACTCCACTGTTCAAAATGGTCCCAGAGTCGTGTTCCCCAATCAAGCATGCCACAATACTGCCATTGATCATCTTCTGAAGATAGGGGCGATAGACCCAGTTCCAGTAGGTCAGACGTTCTGCGAGACTTTCTCTATCTTCTTTACTGTCCCAAAGAAGAACGGGGACGTAAGGGGCATCCTGGACCTGAAAGGGGTAAACCGCTTTCTGAGGCCAAAAAAGTTTCGAATCGAAACGCTCTGCTCTATCCTTCTGGCTCTGCGCCCGGGAGATTTTCTGGCTTCCATTGACCTCCAGGAGGCATATCTTCACATCCCTGTGTGTCCCAAGCACCGCAAGTATCTGCGCATTGCTAACGGCCACCACCACTATCCGTACAGCACGCTGCCCTTTGGACTTGTCTCCTCACCAAGGGTCTTTACTAAGGTACTTTTGATCCTAGTTGCAAACCTCAGGGAGGAAGGAGTCTGCATATTCCCTTACCTGGATGACATCCTGATGAGGGCCATTTCAGAACAAGAAGGCCAACGGGATGTCCAGTGAACATTGGCATGCTTCAAACCCACGGTCTCATGATAAATTGGGAAAAAAGCTTGCTGGTCCCACAGCAATGCCTGCTCCATCTCAGAGTCCTCTTGAACGCAGATCGAGACAGAGTTTTTCTCTCACCAGACAGGCAACAGAAAACAAGAGAAGCGATCTCATTTCTATTTTACCACAAGCAAGTTCCCATCATGCTCCTGGCAAAGGGTCTGGAGCTAATGGTATCGTGTCTGGATACAGTCCAGTGGGCTTGCAGTCACCTGAGACCGCTGCAGTTATTCCTCCTTCAATGGCAGAAACAAATAGCAGCTAGACGCAATGTACTAGTCCAAGTGCCACCGGCAGTCCAGAGCTCACTGAATTGGTGGCTGCTTCCAGATCACTTCGCATCAGGACAACTGATCCAGGTTCCCCTCAAGACGCTGGTTACCACAGATGCCAGCCTGCAGGGGTGGGGAGCCCACTGTTAAAAGGGCAACCACTATGGGCAAATGGAACAGGCAAGAGATGAGCCAACGTATCAGTTGGCTAGAACTGCGCGCCATTCCCCTCGCTCTTAGTCATTTTATAGACCGAGTCAAAGACCGCCATGTCCTTATGCACACCAACAGCACGATGGTCATGGCGTACGTCAACAAGCAAGGAGGAACCAGGTCGAAGCCTCTACATCAGGAGTCCCAGGACCTCCTTTGCTGGGCAGAACTCAACCTCTGGTCCTTATTAGTGAGACATGTGAAGGGTGACAACAGTGACCTAGTGGATTGGCTCAGCAGGCAGATGCTAGTCCCAGCGAGTGGTCATTGCACCCAGAAGTGTTCAGGGACATCTCCCGCAGATGGGGGATGGCCAAAGCTGGAAGTATTCACCAGGACGGACAACTACAAGGTTCCCAGGTATCTCTCCAGGTTCAAGGACCCTGCAGCAGTGGGGACAGATGCCCTGGTGCTACCATGGCCTCATCATCAACTTCTGTATGCTTTTCGACCAGTCCCGCTACTTCCCCTAGTGCTCAACAAAATCCAGACTCAACGAGTGGAAGTAATATTAGTGGTGCCCCACTGGCTGAGAAGACCCTGGTACGTGAAGATCTGTCAGATGCTCCTTGAGCCAGGATGGCTGCTCCTGTTGAGAGAGGACCTGTTCATGCAGGGGCCCAATAAGCACCTCGGAATCCACAAGCTCCGACTGACCGCCTGGAGGTTGAGCGGCTGCAGCTAAGCTCCTTCAGCTATTTAGAGGCAGTCCTGAAAACTCTACTATCCACCAGATGGGATTTGACCAATCATATCTACAGTTCCACCTGGAAAGCATTAGTCAGCTAGTGTAGACCTCTGAACAAGGATCCTCTCCTCACCAAGATGAGCGATGTTCTGGATTTCTTACATAGTGGGTTGGACAAGGGCTTGAGTGCCAACACACTACAGCGACAGGTATCGGCTCTGGCCTCTATCCTGGTTGCTGAAGCCAACACTCCCCATGCGAAACATCCTCACCTACAGAAGTTTCTGAGAGCGGTGTCAATCTTGGCCCCGCCGATGAAGCATAGATTCCATTCTTGGAGGCTTAACGTAGTCTTACAAGCTCTGCAGGGCCCACCTTTTGAACCCCTTCAACAAGTTTCCTTTAAGATCTTGTCATGGAAGTTGGCTTTCCTGTCTGAGCTTGGGGCTTTGTCAGCGGACCCAGAGTTATGCTGTTTTCACCAGGACAAGGTCCGTCTTCGCCTGCATCCTGCTTGGCTTTTCTCAGGGAGCAGGAGATTGAATTGCCCTCTTTTTGCCCTAACCCCACTTACCCTGGAGAGGTGCTCTGGCACAAATTAGATGTCCGTACGGTGTTTAAAATGTACCTGGCGAAGACTAGTGCGTTTCGGGTAGACTCAGCTTTGTTTGAGAGTGTCTGGAGAGGGTCAAGGGGTCGTAAGGCTTCCAACTCCACCACGGCAAGGTGGCTTAGGGCATGTGTTAATCTAGCTTATTCCTCTACAGGCTTACAGGTGCCTTCTGGTGTAACTGCTCATTCCCTGAGGAGTGCAGCTACAAACGCAGCACTTCTTCAGGGAGCTTCTGTTGCAGATATCTGTGACGCAGCGTGTTGGTTTTCTATTCATACCTTCACGAGGCATTACGGTATCCATAACTGGACTTCGGCTCAAGCCGCTTTCGGTGCGTGAGAATTATCTACTAAGATTAGTATTTCTAACGGCTTGTGGGTCACTTTAATTGTAATGCTTTGGTTTGTACGTTTAATCTGGGTACAAATTTGAATAGGTTCAAATTGTTAAACCTTAATTATGAATTTATAAAGTTCATGTTTTGGGGTTGTAACCTCATTAACAATGTGATAACCAATCAATGACTCTCTCACCCTTTCCCCCTCTAGACACTCTGTCGGCTGGACACCACTGGAACAAAGGTCAGTTTCTGGGACCAAAGGGGGATGGAAGTTTTCATGTGATTGACTGTGGCTGATCGGCAGCAAAGCAAGCAAGGGGGTTTCTTCCTACCAGGGCACCAACTACTGTCCTCTCCTGTAATGTCTGGAGCTCCTGGCCTGTTACTGGGGAAATTCTTTGGGTTCTATTATAATTTATTCACAAGGATAGTGAATCAAACTCTGGCACTGTAAAGGGGTCTTAATGTGACTGTAAACAACTCTTTGAAAATATCCTGCATTCGTGGGATTTCCCTGACTAGCATGGAGCTCTGGTCAAGTCCCTGCCCCCCATTGCTCAGAGTGTGGAACAGATGATGGGATGAGAGAATGTTTCAGGACACGGTCAGACTGCCCTGGGGTGCGATTCTTCTTTGTTTCTCAGCACTAAGGGGTTTCTGATTTACCAAGGGGACTGAGACACTCCCTGAATGGCTGGAGAATAAGGGAAGCATCAGGCAGTTTAAAGCTGTTCCCCTGTTTGTTCTCCCTGTCCACCCACCCCCAGGTTCAGGGACAGAGTAATTGAGAACTGGGCCTCAACTCTCAGGCCAAATTCAGCTGCTGCTTTTCTTTCTGTCCTTTACCCATCTCTGCTAGGAGAGCGACTCTCCCTGTGCCTTGCTGGGGTCTCAGACTTGCTCCCCATTCATAGCTGGATAAACACTGGAGGAAGGAGATTCCCTGATTCACTCTTCAACTGGGGTAGATTCTGCCCCATCAGTCCCTCTCCCAGGGCTGAGCTCTGCCTCTGATGCACTGATTCCCTCTCTCCTCTGCAGCAAATGTGACTCTGGATCCAGACACGGCTCATGCCTGGCTCACCTTGTCTGAGGATCGGAAAAGTGCGAGATGGGGGGAGACGCAGCAGAAACTGCCCAACAAACCTGAGAGATTTGATCACTGGCACTGTGTGCTGGGCTATGAAGGATTCACCTCCGGGAGGCATTGCTGGGAGGTGGAGGTGGAGAATGAGCAGCGCTGGGCTGTGGGGGTCGCCAGAGAGTCTGTGAGGCGGAAGGGACTGGGGGGGAGGGGAACCCCAAACCCCACCCCCCCATCCAAACCAGAAACGGGAAGTGCCTCGGGGGCACTAAAGGGAGCCGCCTGGGGTTCTGCCGCAGGCCAAAGGGTGCAGCCCTTAGGGGCCCTTTGGGGATTGTAGGGGCGTGGGGGGCTATTATGTTGATTAGTTTTGTTGAGATATTGTGGGTCAGTAGATTTGTGGGAGGGAGATGGTATGAGTATTAGATTTGTGAAGGGTAAGGCCATTAATTGGGGGGGGGGGCATAGATTACTCCATGCATACCTTTATTTGTAGGTAACACCGTATAGTATATTGTTGGAGCAACTACTCAAAGGCCAATGGATGGTACCTCAATAGGATAACAGGGCAATGGAAGGATATATCTGGGTTCGCAGAGCTCAGGTGTATTTGGAGGGTCTGTCTTTTGTAAGATTCTCCAAATCTGGTAGCTGTATGTTTGACAATAGCTATTCTGCAGGACGAACGCAGAGATAGCAGGGGCTAAAGGCTGCTGTTATATAATTGGGAAGGGTATCGCCATAAAAAGTAATATGAATTTTAAATTTTATTGCTTTTGCACACATTTGATATCATGTATTATTATTGTTAGTTTCATTCAATTAACTTGTTGTTAAAGTTTGTTACGGCCTACGGGCAAACAAATAAAATTTTACTTACTTACTTACTATTAGATTTGTGGGATATTTATCCTTGCCTCCTTTTGTTGATATTATAGTAGGGTGCTTTGGGACTAGTTGTATTTGGCAGATAAGAGGGAGGGGAATGTGTAATATTATTGATGAGTTAAAGGTTGAAGTTTCCTCTCTCTCTCTAGTGAGAGTAGAGTAGAGAGGGAAAGGTCCCCTTGTGGCAGTAGGGGAATAGAAATGATATTGAGGGGCCCGGTGAGAGCGGGATATAGTGAGTTGATAGTTATGATGGGGGGGT
>QEPC01011579.1:145980-161404 GCA_003113815.1 Sphenodon punctatus | reverse complement strand
AAATAAATAAATAAATAAGACATTCCCATTATTCTGTCTGTGTTCCTGTCTGTTATCTGTTTGTTTATTACAGAAACACATAGAAACTGAGAGGCAGAAAACTGTGGCTGAATTTAAGCAGCTGCATCAGTTTCTGGAGAAACAAGAGCGACTCCAACTGGCTCATTTGGAAGAGTTGGACAAGGAAATTATGAGGAGAAGGGATGAGTATGTGGCTAAACTACTTCAGGAAATAGCTTCTCTCAGTGACTTGATCAGTGAAACAGAGAAGAAGTATCATCAGCCGTCAAGTGAATTCCTGCAGGTGAGGCTGGGTCAGAAACAACCTGGAGCCTTGCAGGAGAATGAGAACAACATGGATGGTTGAAGGGCAGTGTTATATGGGGGAGAAGGGGGGAGAATCCTCCTTGTGGAGTCAAGTTCTGAAGTCTGCAGGCAGTAGCCTGGAATCCATCCCCACACGTGTGCATTGGGAAAGTCCTTTCTTGGTACTTCATGAGACAGGAATGTTTCTTCACATGCCAGTCAGTTGTCCACTTGGGATTACACAGATGGTAGCTTGCTTCCATGTATGCTCTCTTAGGCCAGGATCATAACATTCCAAGTCCGCATGGTGATAAGGCAGTCCACTGAGAACCTCCCTTTGGTAAGATGGTGCTGATGCTGCCAGCACCATTTTGGCAAAAGGGCCATGCATGCGCAGAACGACCCTGAAGGCCATTTGTGCATTCACAGTGATTATTAATAATTAATAAAAATAAAATGAAATGAAATTTAAAAATAAGTGAAAACATTAGGGTCTTTTACGAATCCCCCCCCAAACAAAGTTTTTTTTTTGTCAACAAAAACAATGCGCCTTCTGCACACCCCTATTCTTTTATTGAACCAGCTTCTGTTGTTGAGAATGTGCATCCCTGACGAAGGGCCCTGAAAGCTCGCATATTCTCAGTTACGGAAATTGGTCCGATGAAAGAGGTAATTTGAACTACTTTGTCTCCAACTCATACATCATGTCAACCTCCCTCTCTGTCTATTTGACTTCAATGGGAGCTTTACAGCATTCAGCAATATTAAAAATTTTGGCCACATACTATTATAAGAAGTTAGAAGCTTAATTTTAAGTCTAGGTCTGAAAATTTAATTCCAATTTTACTCTTTCCTTCATCGCCTTACTAAATCAGAAGGAAATGACTTGGAAACAGAAGTTATAAAACCTGCAATATTTGAATGGTGTAAATTGATATTGCTCGAGTGAAATCGGTGTGGCTCTGCTGATTTACACCAGTTGAAGAAATTCATCTCCATAACAGGAGTATGTGGCGTTAGGGATGGGCGAACAGAACCGAGTTCGGCGGTTTGGTTTGGTTCGAAAATCGAGTTCAGTTCGGAAGTTCGGTCAACCGAACTAATCGAGTTCAGTCCGAACTCCGAACTTCCGAACAGAGTTCGGAAATTCAAACCCCATTGAACTAAATGGAATATTATCTTATAGGGATGGGCGAACAGAATCGAATTTGGAAATTCGGTTCGGTTCGAAAATCAAGTTTGGTTCGGAAGTTCGGTTCGGTTGAACGAACTGGTTGAGTTCGGTTCGAACTCCAAACTTCCGAACCGCGTTCGCCCATCCCTATGTGGCATGTGAGACTGACTTCCTTTCTCTTCTCTCTCTTCTCCTCCCTTCTAGGACATCAAAAGCACTTTGACCAGGTATGTGCTTCCTATTTATTTATCTTCATGCTTCACTGTGCTGGGCCTGTTCAGAGCACTGATGTGAAATCTGTAGGACAGTCTTGAATAGGGCTGAAACTCAATCTCATCTTTGTCTCAATTCTCGTAGGGAATTAAGGTTCTCAATAAGAACTGAGATAAGCTCCAATCTAAAAAATTTCTCATCAAGATTTTTTTCTTGATTTAAAAAACACAACAACAAACATAACTGTGCATGCACCCAATGGCTGCTGGGGTCGTTCTGCGCATGCACCATCCTTTTTTAAAGTGGCCCCGGCAACATTATTGCCAGAATGACAGCCGCTTTGGGGAAAGGCTGCACATGCGCAGAATGACCTGGTGACCATTTTGCACATGCACAGTTTGGGGTTGTTGTTGTTGTTTTTTTTTTTTTGCAAGATCATCCTAAAATTGAGATCATATATCAAATCTTTCTGAAATTTGGCAGAAATTATCCTGAAGGCGTGGGGTACAATTCTTCCAAATGTCATCCAAACTGGATGGAATATGAGGACCTTACAGCCAGAAATGCATTTGCAAGTAAATTTCTTATAAGATCAAGACCCTTTATCTAATCTTTCTGAAATTTGGCAGAAAGAGTAACCTTGGAGAAGGTATAATCTATTCAAGTTTCATCCAAATTGGATTGAAGACAAAGACGGTACAGTCAGAAATGAGTATGCATCTTTTATTAAAATAACAACATTCAATTGCTTATAAAATCAGATCCCTTTATCCAAACTTTCTGAAATTTGGTAGAAATAATACCTTCTGTTAGAGGTACAATATCGCAAACTCCATCCAAATAGAATTAAAAACAACAAAGATACAACTGAAAATGCATTTTCCAGCTTTTTAAACAAATCTCAGGAAAACAAAATAAAAGAAATTGTGGGTTTTTTTGTTGTTAATTTCTTAAATGTTTCATGATTGAATAACAAAAATGAAAGAGAAATGAAATGTAATACCCGCAGTTTTGAGTACCACTCCAGGCTCTCAATGGGCTTCTCAATTACCAGTTGGGTACCCAGAAACTCAAAGAATTGGTAATTTCTAGCACTGATTTTTTGAGTTTCCAACTACCAATCAGTATAGCAGGTAGTATTATTAGCACAAAAAAACCCAGAAAAATTGGGATGGAAAACAAAACTAAAATCAGAGGGTAAATCGAAAAATCAGGACCAGAAGTCAATTTTTCTGGTGTAAACTGAACTAATGGGTAAATGTGTTTAGTTAGAGGGGAATTTTTATTCCTGGTTTTTCCCCTTTGCTTTCCTTGTACTTCAAAATAAACAGAGGCAGTAGTTTTCCCATTGACTAAATTTTATTAAGAGTAAACAAATTCTGTTACATGAGACATAAACGTTATCTTTTACAAGCAGATGAAGAGAGAGGAATCAAGTGCATGTTCCAGTTACAAGAACAAATAGGGGGGTGGGCGCAGGGAGCTGCATCTCCAATGTTGTCGTGTCCCCACACTATGAGAGGAGCCATGGCTGCCTATTACAGGCAGTCATGACTTGGCACCATGGCAACCACTGAAGCTGGGACGCTCCAGGGCCGGGAACAGATGTTCCTGCCTGGCTCACCCACTCTGCTCCAGCTGGGTAGGTGCTGGGACTGGATTGTGCATTTCCCTCCCAGTTCCTACCCGGGCAGGGTTTGTACCAGACCCGCAACTGGTGGGCCCAGTACAAACGTGATGCTGGCCCAGCCGTGTGAAGTGGGCCAGCTGAGCCAGCATCACATTTGTTGACACTCAATATGCCAAATGGCTTCACACAGACCCAGGCAAAGACAGACAAAATCTTGCAAGATGGCTTCCAGTAAAGAAAATCTGGAGCAATTAAACATACATCGAATACACCTTGTATATAGTGTGTTACACACCTACATTCAATAATTGACACAACTTAGTAATTCATACACCCACATTTCACATCATTCAATCATTCAAAAATCCTTTCTGCGCACACTTAATTCTTGGGGAAGGGGGAGTGTTTAGGAGATATGGTAGACATTCTGACTCAGATATTCCCTTATCAACCTACTATAATATCAACAAACGTCTCTGACCTGACCTCACTGGATTTAGCTCTACTTATGGAACTTCCACCTATACAATTTATTTGACATAACACCCTTTTGGGGGAAGCTGAGGCAAAAATTGACACTGGGATGGAAAAGCAAAAAAGTAGGCAACAGAAGTCAAAATATCGGTACCGGAAGTCGACATTCTGGAGCCAGAACTTGACATTCCAGGACATCGGGTCCCCAAATCGGGTCGCAATTCAGTACACTTCTCTCTTCACTGGCTCCCCCTTCCTGAATGTATCCTGTTTAAACTCCTGGTATTCACATTCAAAACACTCCACAACCAAGCTCCCCCTTACCTCTCNGAGGCAGTTTTTAGATGATCTGCTTACACAAACCATTCATAGAACGTTTTAGTAAGGATCTAAAATGTTTTTGTTATGATCCCTTAAGAACTTTTTGGTGTGATCATCTAAAAACAGCCTCCGTAAGGAAAAGACGTAAAAGTGTTGGAAAGTGCCATAAAAGTCCTGGGGAAAAGTCCTTGAAAATCCTGGACAGTCCCATAAATTCCCAGAAAGTCCTGAAAAATCACAGGCATCGATAGCAAGAACAGCAGAAGCATGGATAAATGGAGAAGTTTATGGTACAGGAAGTTGACATTCCAGAATCAGAAGTGAATCTTTTGACACATTGGGTAACTGATCGGGTTGTAATCAGGTACTAAATGGTACTTAATTATTACCAGGTTGATTCAGGTATTGGAAATTCGATGGGTGACTCGTTTTTGTGGGTACCCTCTTTCAGCTCTAGTTTTGACCCATAGAGAATTAAACAGCTTGGGCCCCAAATATCTGAAAGATTGCCTCTCCCATCATGGCATCTGAGGTCAAGCCGGGAGCACCCTCTTGCAGGTACCATATATGCCCATCAAGTTTATATAACAAGGGCCGCCACAGAGGCATCCTCAGTGGCTGTCCCACAATTACAGAACTCCCTTCCCTTGAAGGTTTGTCTGAGCCCAAGCCTGGTCATCTTCTGGACACAATGTAAGATCGTCTTGTTTGGCCAAGTGTTTAGCAGGCGTGGGTAGGGTTGGCGCGTTGTGGGTTGGGGATTTTATCTTATTCTTATATGTTTTATTTGGGTATTTTAATATTTGGATTTGTTTTATGTATGGCTTTAGATGTTTTTATGTGTTGTCACTCGCTTTGAGCCTTGAGGGAATGGATGAGATGGAAGGGTGTAAAATAAATAAATAATTAAAATATCCTGAATGAGTACTCGTATACGAAGAGTAAAGCCACATGGCACAGGGCCAGCCAGATCCCCATGGCGAATGCAGCCATCACACCTTGGGCTAACAGGGAGAGCGGGCGAAACGAGCTACCCCTCCATGTGGAAATTGGGTCGGCGGGCTGCTGCCACAAGTCCCACCACATCCTGAGGCAGGTCGACAAGCCATCCATACAGGCAGACGCCCAGCCCCATGCCACCAACTACCATCCTGGCCCGTCCACTATACCAGCCTGGCCATGATGTAGACACACAGGAATGGCGAACTGTGCCCGCCACTCTATGGTGCTGGTGAACCTCGCCATGGGGTGTGACTGCCCGGGACTGGCCTGATGGGAGGTGGCCCCACATTAGCAACCATAATCTGTGATGCATCACTGACCTTCTCCAGCAGACACACTACATAGTAGCAGGCTGCCCAACCCTTGGCAGAAGTGGGTTAACATATGGTGGCTGCTGGCCAGACGGTCAGCTGCACCACAGGCTAATGTGGGGTAAGGTGGCCCAGTGTGGAATAACCTCTTGTGTGGCCTTACCCCTATGCGAGTAGTGTTGGTTACATATTTGATAGGTATAACCATTTCAGGCGGTACTTATTTCAGCTTTACTCATGACATGACCCTTCACGGTCTGGGCCCCTCGTACCTCAGGGACCGCCTCACCCTCCGTGCCCCAGAGCGGCTCCTTCGGTCGGCCGGGGGTGCCTTCCTGGAGGTTCCCCGCGTAAAGCGGGGGGCCACAATGGAGAGGGCATTCTCGGTGGCTGCGCCGCGCCTTTGGAACTCCCTTCCGGAGGAAGCCCGCCTGGCCCCAAGCCTGTTGACATTCCGGCGGTGTTGTAAGCCCTGGCTGTTCGCCCAGGCCTTTGGGGTGGGGGTGGAGGGTGGGTTAGGGTTTTTATCTCCCCTACCCTGTCTTAATGTTAAATTGTATCCCGGGGGCCTGTTTTAAACATTTAAATTGTTTTGATATATTTTTAATTGTGTTATATTTATTTTTATATGTATTTTTTGTTATTGTTGGAAGCCGCCCTGAGCTGTTTTCAGGAGGGGCGGAGTATAAATTTAGAAAATAAAATAAAATAAATAAATAAATAAGACATTCCCATTATTCTGTCTGTGTTCCTGTCTGTTATCTGTTTGTTTATTACAGAAACACATAGAAACTGAGAGGCAGAAAACTGTGGCTGAATTTAAGCAGCTGCATCAGTTTCTGGAGAAACAAGAGCGACTCCAGCTGGCTCATTTGGAAGAGTTGGACAAGGAAATTATGAGGAGAAGGGATGAGTATGTGGCCAAACTACTTCAGGAAATAGCTTCTCTCAGTGACTTGATCAGTGAAACAGAGAAGAAGTATCATCAGCCGTCAAGTGAATTCCTGCAGGTGAGGCTGGGTCAGAAACAACCTGGAGCCTTGCAGGAGAATGAGAACAACATGGATGGTTGAAGGGCAGTGTTATATGGGGGAGAAGGGGGGAGAATCCTCCTTGTGGAGTCAAGTTCTGAAGTCTGCAGGCAGTAGCCTGGAATCCATCCCCACACGTGTGCATTGGGAAAGTCCTTTCTTGGTACTTCATGAGACAGGAATGTTTCTTCACATGCCAGTCAGTTGTCCACTTGGGATTACACAGATGGTAGCTTGCTTCCATGTATGCTCTCTTAGGCCAGGATCATAACATTCCAAGTCCGCATGGTGATAAGGCAGTCCACTGAGAACCTCCCTTTGGTAAGATGGTGCTGATGCTGCCAGCACCATTTTGGCAAAAGGGCCATGCATGCGCAGAACGACCCTGAAGGCCATTTGTGCATTCACAGTGATTATTAATAATTAATAAAAATAAAATGAAATGAAATTTAAAAATAAGTGAAAACATTAGGGTCTTTTACGAATCCCCCCCCAAACAAAGTTTTTTTTTTGTCAACAAAAACAATGCGCCTTCTGCACACCCCTATTCTTTTATTGAACCAGCTTCTGTTGTTGAGAATGTGCATCCCTGACGAAGGGCCCTGAAAGCTCGCATATTCTCAGTTACGGAAATTGGTCCGATGAAAGAGGTAATTTGAACTACTTTGTCTCCAACTCATACATCATGTCAACCTCCCTCTCTGTCTATTTGACTTCAATGGGAGCTTTACAGCATTCAGCAATATTAAAAATTTTGGCCACATACTATTATAAGAAGTTAGAAGCTTAATTTTAAGTCTAGGTCTGAAAATTTAATTCCAATTTTACTCTTTCCTTCATCGCCTTACTAAATCAGAAGGAAATGACTTGGAAACAGAAGTTATAAAACCTGCAATATTTGAATGGTGTAAATTGATATTGCTCGAGTGAAATCGGTGTGGCTCTGCTGATTTACACCAGTTGAAGAAATTCATCTCCATAACAGGAGTATGTGGCGTTAGGGATGGGCGAACAGAACCGAGTTCGGCGGTTTGGTTTGGTTCGAAAATCGAGTTCAGTTCGGAAGTTCGGTCAACCGAACTAATCGAGTTCAGTCCGAACTCCGAACTTCCGAACAGAGTTCGGAAATTCAAACCCCATTGAACTAAATGGAATATTATCTTATAGGGATGGGCGAACAGAATCGAATTTGGAAATTCGGTTCGGTTCGAAAATCAAGTTTGGTTCGGAAGTTCGGTTCGGTTGAACGAACTGGTTGAGTTCGGTTCGAACTCCAAACTTCCGAACCGCGTTCGCCCATCCCTATGTGGCATGTGAGACTGACTTCCTTTCTCTTCTCTCTCTTCTCCTCCCTTCTAGGACATCAAAAGCACTTTGACCAGGTATGTGCTTCCTATTTATTTATCTTCATGCTTCACTGTGCTGGGCCTGTTCAGAGCACTGATGTGAAATCTGTAGGACAGTCTTGAATAGGGCTGAAACTCAATCTCATCTTTGTCTCAATTCTCGTAGGGAATTAAGGTTCTCAATAAGAACTGAGATAAGCTCCAATCTAAAAAATTTCTCATCAAGATTTTTTTCTTGATTTAAAAAACACAACAACAAACATAACTGTGCATGCACCCAATGGCTGCTGGGGTCGTTCTGCGCATGCACCATCCTTTTTTAAAGTGGCCCCGGCAACATTATTGCCAGAATGACAGCCGCTTTGGGGAAAGGCTGCACATGCGCAGAATGACCTGGTGACCATTTTGCACATGCACAGTTTGGGGTTGTTGTTGTTTTTTTTTTTTTTTTGCAAGATCATCCTAAAATTGAGATCATATATCAAATCTTTCTGAAATTTGGCAGAAATTATCCTGAAGGCGTGGGGTACAATTCTTCCAAATGTCATCCAAACTGGATGGAATATGAGGACCTTACAGCCAGAAATGCATTTGCAAGTAAATTTCTTATAAGATCAAGACCCTTTATCTAATCTTTCTGAAATTTGGCAGAAAGAGTAACCTTGGAGAAGGTATAATCTATTCAAGTTTCATCCAAATTGGATTGAAGACAAAGACGGTACAGTCAGAAATGAGTATGCATCTTTTATTAAAATAACAACATTCAATTGCTTATAAAATCAGATCCCTTTATCCAAACTTTCTGAAATTTGGTAGAAATAATACCTTCTGTTAGAGGTACAATATCGCAAACTCCATCCAAATAGAATTAAAAACAACAAAGATACAACTGAAAATGCATTTTCCAGCTTTTTAAACAAATCTCAGGAAAACAAAATAAAAGAAATTGTGGGTTTTTTTGTTGTTAATTTCTTAAATGTTTCATGATTGAATAACAAAAATGAAAGAGAAATGAAATGTAATACCCGCAGTTTTGAGTACCACTCCAGGCTCTCAATGGGCTTCTCAATTACCAGTTGGGTACCCAGAAACTCAAAGAATTGGTAATTTCTAGCACTGATTTTTTGAGTTTCCAACTACCAATCAGTATAGCAGGTAGTATTATTAGCACAAAAAAACCCAGAAAAATTGGGATGGAAAACAAAACTAAAATCAGAGGGTAAATCGAAAAATCAGGACCAGAAGTCAATTTTTCTGGTGTAAACTGAACTAATGGGTAAATGTGTTTAGTTAGAGGGGAATTTTTATTCCTGGTTTTTCCCCTTTGCTTTCCTTGTACTTCAAAATAAACAGAGGCAGTAGTTTTCCCATTGACTAAATTTTATTAAGAGTAAACAAATTCTGTTACATGAGACATAAACGTTATCTTTTACAAGCAGATGAAGAGAGAGGAATCAAGTGCATGTTCCAGTTACAAGAACAAATAGGGGGGTGGGCGCAGGGAGCTGCATCTCCAATGTTGTCGTGTCCCCACACTATGAGAGGAGCCATGGCTGCCTATTACAGGCAGTCATGACTTGGCACCATGGCAACCACTGAAGCTGGGACGCTCCAGGGCCGGGAACAGATGTTCCTGCCTGGCTCACCCACTCTGCTCCAGCTGGGTAGGTGCTGGGACTGGATTGTGCATTTCCCTCCCAGTTCCTACCCGGGCAGGGTTTGTACCAGACCCGCAACTGGTGGGCCCAGTACAAACGTGATGCTGGCCCAGCCGTGTGAAGTGGGCCAGCTGAGCCAGCATCACATTTGTTGACACTCAATATGCCAAATGGCTTCACACAGACCCAGGCAAAGACAGACAAAATCTTGCAAGATGGCTTCCAGTAAAGAAAATCTGGAGCAATTAAACATACATCGAATACACCTTGTATATAGTGTGTTACACACCTACATTCAATAATTGACACAACTTAGTAATTCATACACCCACATTTCACATCATTCAATCATTCAAAAATCCTTTCTGCGCACACTTAATTCTTGGGGAAGGGGGAGTGTTTAGGAGATATGGTAGACATTCTGACTCAGATATTCCCTTATCAACCTACTATAATATCAACAAACGTCTCTGACCTGACCTCACTGGATTTAGCTCTACTTATGGAACTTCCACCTATACAATTTATTTGACATAACACCCTTTTGGGGGAAGCTGAGGCAAAAATTGACACTGGGATGGAAAAGCAAAAAAGTAGGCAACAGAAGTCAAAATATCGGTACCGGAAGTCGACATTCTGGAGCCAGAACTTGACATTCCAGGACATCGGGTCCCCAAATCGGGTCGCAATTCAGTACACTTCTCTCTTCACTGGCTCCCCCTTCCTGAATGTATCCTGTTTAAACTCCTGGTATTCACATTCAAAACACTCCACAACCAAGCTCCCCCTTACCTCTCAGACCTAATCTCCCTATTCACTCCTGCACGCGCTCTCCGCTCCTCCTCTGTCCCCTCCCTCACTCTCCCTCGTTTCTCCTGCTCCCCTAACTGCCTTCGACCCTTCTCTCTCGCTGCCCCCCATACCTGGAACTCCCTCCCTACCCACATCCACCTTGCCCCCTCCCTCCGTTCCTTCAAATCCCTCCTCAAGACCCACCTTTTCCTCGCCGCCTTTCCCAATGCCGGCTAGTCGTTCCCATATACCTACTGTCTGCCCTCCTCTGCAGACTGCTGCAACCAACCTGATTGTAACCAAGCCAAGCACACGCACCTGAGTCTTCGCATCCACCTGAATGTTTGTTGGTCTTCTCCCCTGTCTCTCCCACTGTCCCCTCTCCCTGTCTCCCCCTCCTTGTCTTTTAGATTGTAAGCCACAGGCAGGGACCGCGTCTATTTCTATATTCTGTACAGCACCAGGTCACACTACTGGTGCTATATAAATGTTAATAATAATAATAATAATAATAATAATAATTAATAATACAGATTGTTACCTGTTGTTGCTGCGTCAATTTGGGTTCCAGAAATTTGTCCGGGTATCCCTGTTTTTGTGGGTACTTTGGTTTCAGCTCTTGGTTGGATATCTGGATGGTGATTAACAAGTTATCTCTCCCCCAGATGTAACAGGAAGAGTTTTGAGAATCCAGCACACCTTTCTCCTGAACTGAAATGGAGAACCAGAGAATCCTCAAAAATCCTCCCCATTCTGGAGAGTGTTACAAAGACATTGAAAAAGGTAATAATAAGCAGTCACTTTGAGGGACTTTTTAATGTAATGTAATGTAAATTATTCTGTGATATGAACACAAGGATGATCAGTTTAACTAATCCATTTATTTAAAAGTAGTGCAGCACACATTTACATCCATAAATTCAAATTTAGTAATTTTTGTAATTTGGTGAAAATTGGAAATAATCTAAATATTTACATCTATTCAAATATGATTTATAGATTAGAGCTCAAGCTAAGCTGATATAAGCACTTTTAAATTGCTGTAAGTATGTCCTCATTTTGGGGTGCACCAGTTTAACCAGCATGGGTGTTGTTTCCCATCTATTTATTTTAGTTGGTTTTAAAACTGTGAGTTTTGGGGTCTGACCCCATCAGTCAGAAAAAGTCCACATGTAGAATTGCATCAAAATAAGTCTTTATTGAGGCAATTTCTGTTCGTGAGTAGGGCTGAAACGAATAGTAAACATTTTATTCTCCAGTATTTCTGCGTTTCCGAGGATTGGCTATTAGTGTTTGGCCAGTCCTCGGAAACTCGGACAAATATTTGGTAAAATAAAACTAGTACTAAGTGTTTGCCAAATACAGAGTACTGAATCACCTCATATAGTGGCAGAAAAAGCTCCATATGTTGTTCCGAGTACTGGACCAATACTGAATGCTGAGTACCAGGCCGATTCCTCAGTTACTCAGTAAATTTGAATCGAATACCAAGATACTCAGTAAAAAACCCAGAGTAATTTTGAATACTGAATTTCAGTACTATTTGTGAGTATAGCAAAATGTCAGGCCACACAGGGCCTTTCCTCAGGCATGTAACAAGTCAGAAATATATAGATTGAGCAGATGGTAGACAGGTATGTATGAGGAAGCACAGCAGTGACATGGGTGGGAGTGGATAGGAGAAAGTAACCATTCTATTGATTGATTGATTGATTTCGAGATACTTTTACCCTGCTCCCTCCTGCCCACACGGCAGCTGGGGGCGGCTAACAGCCAAAATACAACAATATACAAACAATTCAAAAATTAAAAACAAATACATAAAATTCATAAAACTCCCAAAAAACAGAACCAAATCCACCCCCGCCCTGGAACCCTTCCCACCCTCCCTGTCTCCCTCCCCAAAGGCCTGGCAGAACAGCCAGGTCTTACACTGTCTCCGAAAAGAGGAGGCTGCAGATGGTGAGGGAGAAAGAGATATTTCATCCATTTGAAAACAAAACTATAAAAAAAAGACGTACTGGTAGGGATGGGCGAACGCGGTTTGGATGTTTGGAGTTCGGACCAAACTCAGTCTGTTCGGATATCCGAACCGAACGCCCGAACCAAACTCTCGAACGACCGAACAGTTCGGTCGTGTTTGGACGAGTTCGGATAAGTTCGGAGGCAGGAAAAACGTCTTTCCAGGGCCAAATGTTAGGTTTCGGTTTCATACTACTACTAATCATTTCTATAGTGTTACTAGGCCTACGCAGCATTTTACAGTAACAGATTTTCAAAGACAGATCCCTGCCCAGTGGGCTTACAAACACAGGGACAGACACACACACACACACACATTCCCATTTTACAGATGGGGAACTGAGGCTGAGACTTGCCCAAGGCCACCCAGTGAATTCATGGCTAGAGCAGAATGCAAACTCTGGTTTCCCACATCCAAGTCCAGCACCTTATCCTCTACACCACACTGGATGTTTTTTATGCAAATTGCCAAATTCCCTTTACCTGATAAGCTGTTTCCTACTGCAGCCCTACTTACATATTTTTCTTAGGTCCTCTCTTTGCCTTTCCTATTACCTATTAAACATTAAATATTAAGGCAACGATCCTCTCTCCTTTTTCTTCTTACAGACACTCTGTCGTCTGGACCAAAGTTCAAGAAAGGTAAATTTTGAGGAGCAAAAGGAGATGAAAGCTTCCGTACAATCAACGGTGTCTGAGCAGCACCAGTGCAGTCAAGGGGTTTTTCTACCAGTGCCCCAACTTCTGGCCTCACCTGTAATTTCAGGAACTCCTGTCCCAGCCTTTGGGAGAGGTAGATAGAGAAAGGGGGAAATTTAATGGGCCCGAAGGACTAAGGACATTTATTTCATGAAGCTCTGACAGCTAGTGCCAAAAGGATAACACATTTGCCACACACCCCTCTGGGTAAAACCTGCAATTTTGAGTAGTCTGTTGGGTGCCCCAAAGGTACCACCCAATCACTGCGTCAGGTATCAGATTACCCAAAATACCATATATTGCCATTACTGAGTTGTTGATTGTCTGTTTTACCAACATGTTTTGGAAATGGAAAATTGGTAAATTAGTACAGGAGGCCAGCAAAATGGTATGGGAGGTTGGTAATTCAGTACAGTAGAGCTGAGCGTAAAGTTTTGCCCGGTTCTGTTTCCGTTGGAACTGGGCGTTTCATCTGGACCGACTGGAAATCAGAACAAATGGTTGTTCCGATCATTCATTCCAATATCCAGCTGGATCGGATGAAAAATTTTGGACTATTTGCACATTTGTTTATTTATTTATTTTTTAAATTCAATAGGAATTCCAGTCAAAAAAAAGAGTAACTATTCCATTTTTGTGGAAATGTTCTGCAAAAACAGAAGAGTTTTTTGACCCACCCCTACAGTATATCAGGTAGCCAGTTGGGCACTAATTGGGAACCAAGTTACTGAGTTGATGGCAACATACAGTATTATGAGTACTGTAATTCCAATGGGTACAACCATTTTTGCGGATCCTCCTTTCAGCTTCAGTGGCAACGTAAAGAGGACTTAATATAAGCAGTGCATTGAAAATACCCTATCTTGAATATTTTGGTAATCACTGTTGACCTACTTGTGTTCAGGCTTCACATTCGCTGAGGCCCTACTGTGGGTGGTGGCCGTGTGGCCAGTGGGGAGAAGATCACCTACTAAACCCAACTGATATGGGCTAATATGGGCTAACATCTTGTTTGTAAACACCCCAAAAAAGGAGAGAGAGATCCATGTCAGGAATCCATGATCTGGACCCTTCTCTTCTTGAGCGCACCCCTTAAACACCACTGTCCCCCAACTTCAAAGTGGCCCTTGGAACTTGTACTCATTTTCAAAGTGGTCCCTGAGAAGGAAAAGGTTCCCTAGGCCTGTCTTAAGGATTCCCCCCTCTTTGGGTGGTAACAGGTCAAATAAGCCCAGACTTACACTTTGTGTGATGGCGAACTATTCAGGTAGCCAGTTCAAGATGTTCAGAAAGCCAGCCACTCCTGTATCTCTTTGAAGTAGGGGTGCAATTTCATATTGTTTAATTAATTATAAAAACGAATGGAGCCCCATTTTTCGTAACTAAGGTAATGGGGGGGGGGGAATGAATAGGCAAATGACATTTGTTTGATTTCATTCATTTTCATTTTTCATTTTACTTTATTAAAAAATATATATTTAAAATAAAAATCACTGTTCCTGCACAAAATGGCCACCGGGGTCATTCTGCCAATGCCGCCAGCACCAAAATGGTGTTGGCAGCATGGGTGCCATTTTTGAAAAGTGCTATAGATGTGCAGAATAGCCCAAGCAGCCATTTTGCGCATATGCATTGTTTCCCCTTGTTTTTGTTATTTTTAATAAAATAAAATGAAAAATAAATGAAAACAGGGGAGTCCTTTACGAACCTCCCCACCCCCCTCCCAAAATGAACAGGCTTTTTGAAATGGAAATGAAAACTAAAATGAATGGTGTGCCTTCTGCGCACCTCTACTTCGAAGCTTTTAAGCCAAGTTAGTTCCATAAATCTCCTTGGGTTATTTGGTTTCTTGTGGCTAATATCCATTCTCCAGCCACAGTCTATGTTTTTGCTGCTGCTGCTGCTGCTGCTGCTGTCTCAGTACTACAGCTCTTGAATTGGGCCCTAAAACAGTTTCAGATGTCAGCTGCCTTCTGCTACCCTATGGTAACCTTCCCACTGATCATCTCGGAGCTGTTATTCAACCGCTCTTCTGCTTCAAAGCCCACGCTCGTGACACTCCCCCCTGGCTTCTGTGGCAGGTGCTGAAGCCAGGGTATGAATAGAACTGAAACGGGTACCACCAAAAACAGGAATACGAGTTGAATTTCTGGTCCAGAATCATCGGAGACTGATGAAGTACCCGGCCGCAAACACTAGAGGTGGGACCCCGGGCCCATTACCGGCTACCGGATTTACCGGTTACCGGTTCTCTGAAAACCAGATTCCCGGATTAAATCCGGTATACCGGTACCGGATTTATTTCATTGATTTCAATGGGGCGCTGTGTCCCCATTGAAATCAATGAAATAAATTAATTCCCTCCCCCTCCCCCTCCCAGGCTGCGCGGGTGGAAGGGGGGACACCCCCCACCCACCCTGCCCAGCCTGGATTTTTGTTTAAAAA
>QEPC01011579.1:123468-135148 GCA_003113815.1 Sphenodon punctatus | reverse complement strand
CCCCCGCAAGACTCTCAGAGCCGGCTTTGGGAAGAATTGCATCAAGGCAACTGATGGAACAAAGCTACACATCACAGTACTCTGCCCACCTCTTGTCCCCCCCCCACCAAGCAGAGACGCTTACACCTAACGAAAGAAGAAGCACAGTCTAGTGCTGCAGGTTGTGTGACCATAGAGCTCATTTTCTTGATTTTGGGGGCGGCATATAATCAGGGGGAAGCCATGGTGCAAGAGATCCTGAAATAATAATAATTAATAATAATAATAATAATTAATAATAATTACTAAATAATAAATGTACTAATGCTAATAATCACTAATAATAATTTTATTCCTATAGTGCCTCACCGATGGGTGGTGCTCAAAACACTTTACAACATAAACCATGAGATAAAATTCAGTTAAAACCTAAATCTGTCTAAAACCATTTAAATGGGCAAGGTAATAATGAGGAAGGAAGAAGAACCCATGAAGGGGAACCAGCAGTGAATCCTAAAAGCCCCTGGAGAATAAATAAGTCTTCAGGTGCTTTTTGAAGGTGAGGACTAGGGAGGAATTGAGATGGAGAGAGTCCCACACTGAGGGGTCGCCACCACAGCAAGGGCCTGATCGCCCACCAATTTAAGGTGCAATGGTAGGATTCCCCAAACAGTGGGTGGTTTGATTTCTGTGCTCCCCCCGCCCCCCAGCAGTGGATAGTGGGACACCTTTGGTGGCGAGTGTCATTTTGTTTTTGTGTTCAGAGCGCAGTGAGAGGGTTCTCTTTTGTTAACTGACTGAGCAGTGAAGGGTTGTCTGTGGGGTGGGGTGGGTGAGAGTGTTCCACCTGCCCCTGTTTCTGTTGTTTGTATGGTGGGTTCACAGGGAGAAGAGTGAGAGTCTCCTGCCTGGGCAGGGCCAGCCTTAGTATAAATGGGGCCCAGGGTGGGGAACAAAGGCTGGGCCCTTTTCTTCCACTGGCGGCTTTGCCGCCGGCGGCTGGCAGGCCTAGGGGCACTCCCCGGTTCAGGGGGTGCTCCCCGGCCCAGTCTGGGGGCGACATGCTACCCGGGCCTGGGCTCGGGGATGGGCGGAGGGGCACTCCCCTCCCCTTTGCCCATCCCCAAGCCTGAGTGGCCATTCGGATTACTTACGTGATCCGCCGCCACCGCTACCGCTGCCCTGAACCCCGTGCTGGGCTTGGAGCCTCAGGTGGGGAGGGCACCTTGGAGTCTCAGGTGGGGAGTTGCCCACCGCCACTGGAAGTTCCACTGTCCCCCCTCTTCTTCTGCCTGTCACAGTCTCGGCCAGGGGAAATGAGGGAGAGAGAGAGAGGCAGAGGCCCCGCCTCTCCCTCATTTCCCCTTGCCGAAACAGCCAGACAGAGGAGGGGACCAGCGGCGTGAGGGAGAGGCGGGGCCTCTACCTGCTTCTCTCTCACTATCAGCGGAAGTGAGGGAAGAAGCAGAGGCCCCGTCTCTCTCTCACTCCGTGGGTGCCCCCCCCTGCTTGTCAGTCTCTCGGCCAGGGGAAATGAGGGAGAGGCGGGGCCTCTGCCTCTCTCTCCCTCATTTCCCCTGGCTGAGACTGTGACAGGTAGTGGATGGGGGGCACAGAGTGTGGGAGAGGCGGGGCCTCTCCCTCTCCCTCACTCCTGCTGACCCCTTTTGCTGTCTGTCAGTCAGAGTCGGCCAGGGGCCCCACACTCGGAGTCCCCAGCTCCCGGCCACTGTCAGGCTGGGAGCTGGGGACCCCGAGTGCAGCCCCCCCCCCCTGGAGTGGGGCCCGGGGCAGTCGCCCTGCGGTAGGTGCCTGGGAACTTCCTGCCAGTCTGTGTTATGGTGTGCTCGTGTGATAGTTTCACAAGGAGGGAGGATGCCTGGAGTGGGAGAGGGAACTAAGCTAGCCAGTTTTAAGCTATTAAAATTATTACCCTTCATGAGTTGCATGGTTCTAGGTGAGCTCAGGCCACAATCTGCCACTGTCATCCAGAATGTCACCATGTAAGCAGTTGTGTCTGTTGGTTTGGCCTATCTCCTGAAACCCTGGCTTATGAAGGTGTATCCCTGCACTAGGACCATGGCACCAGAGTGGTTCAAATTACTGGCTGGCAGCATCCACACTGGGTAATTTCAGACGTGATGGGCCTCCTGGCCAGCCACGCTGAACCCTGAACCGGGATCCGTCTCGGATCCTGGTCCATGATCAGACCGACTGTCCTGTAGATGTGCCGGCCTGATCTCTGAGGGGGATCAGGGAGGGGGAGGGGCTGCACGGGGAGGGGGCGGGACTGCACGGTGCAATGTGCGGCCGCTCGGGCCCCACCCCCCGCGCTCCATCGGCCACCCGCCCTCAGGGAGACAGGCAGGTGCAGCAGCCAATTAGGCTGCTGCACCTGATCCTGTACCACGGTCTGGGCCATGGTCAGGACCGGGGCAAGGTAACAGATGTTACTTTTGCTCCGTTCCGTTCCAGCTAACCACGATTCTGGAAGTGAGGCTGGCCTCACCTCTAGAATCGTGGTTAGCTGTGAACCCCGCCAGGAATTCACCATGGTGAACATCTGGCGGGGCTCAACAGAAGTTTGCGCAATCACAGTCACCACACCGAATCCACTGTGATTCAATGTGGTTGACTGTGATCACATAATGTCTGAAATTACCCATTGTGGTGAAAGAATGAGTTAGAAATTGAAAAAGAAAGAGAAAGAAAGAAATTCTTCAATTCTGCTACAGGTTAGCGGCTAATGCAGAATCTTTTAACTCAGCCAATCAAGGCTAAGGCTGGTTCGAAACAGCCAATCCGATTTTGCGGGAAAGTTCCATGAAATCAGAATGGCTGCCAGAATTCCGACCAAATGATTTTGTAAAACAAAACGTCAGCCACCATTTTGGTGTACGGCAGTGGCCATTTTGCACACGTGCAGAACAGCTGTGGCTATTTTGCGCTTGCGTAAAATGTTGAACTGTTTTTCTGTCAGTCCAATCAGAGTTTCTTTCCGATCAAAATTTTGGTTTCAGCCCTAGTCAGGGCTGGCCTTAGAATTCGTGGGGTCCAGTGTGAAGATAAAATACAGGGCCCCTGGTGGTTCCACTCCCTCTCTGTGGCCCCTTTGCCTTGGGAAGCACCCTTTCCAGGATCCTAGAGTTGGTCATGTTTGGCGCCCTGCTGGGAGGCAGTGGGGGCCCTGCCCTGATGAAAACAGAAGCCACCCTGCTGCCAGTACGGGATTATATACACAGCATCTGGGTTCAGACTCACCTCCAGGAACCCTCGCAGGAGTGCTGTTACAGAAATATAGACCGGACATTTAGGGAGGAGTTGTTGATACCTCTCTTTCTAGTTCTTACATATGCACATACAGACACGCAAAACACACACACACAATCTCCTTAAAGCTTAATCAATTTTGTTTTCGTTTTAAAATCATTTTTTAAAATTCGCATGCGCAAAATGGCCTCTGGGCCTTTTCTGTGCATGCGTGCCCTTTTCCAAAATGGCGCTGGCAGTGTCATTCCCATTTTGGAAAAGGGCAGCTGTTCTGTGCATGTGCAGACTGACTGCCCTTTTCCAAAATGGCACCGACACTGCCATTTTGGAAAAGGTCATGCATGCGCAGGACTGCCCCTGGAGGCCATTTTTCACATGCGCCGTGATTTTAAAAAAAACATTTTTAAACTTAAAAATAAAGTAAAATTTTAAAAATTACTGAGCGTGCAGAAATGGCTGCAGGATCATTCTGCGCGTGCGTAGCCCTTTTCCAAAATGATGCCAACACTGCCCGCACATGCATTGAACTGCTCTGGTGGCCATTTGTGAACACAAATATTTGTATGTGTTCTGTTTTGTTAGCTGCCCTGAGCTGTCTGTGGCAAGAGGGGGCAGGATACTAACATTTAAAAATAAATAAATAAACAAAATGTGTTTTTTTTCTAAACGGGAGAAAAAACACCACAAAAACAAACGGGTTTTCTATTAAACCCCCTGAAAACGAATCATTTTGTTAAATGAAAACGAAAATGAAAGGGGTGTCTTCTGCGCACTCCAGTGTGAAACCGTTTCCACTGGTTTCAGGGGCCTTTGACCCAAGGTCCAGTAACAACCACACCCCAGCTGCGGCAGAGATTTCACCATTAGCTTTTTTTTTTAATCCTACAGATCCTCCCCAGAATCTCTACTGTTGTAAAATCGCTTTGGGGATCTTGCTGGCCGGGAGCATTGCTCTGAAGTTGGTTATAGTCATTTTGTGCCTGTCAGGTAAGTTTCTGATCCAGTCTCTTCCATAATACATGCCAAGGGCTTGATCCATGCTCCACCAATATCTATAGGAATCAATCTTTCCCTTTTCATCTTTTGAAGAAACTCTGAGGTTCCTGTGTCAAGCTCACTGTAAGATTAAAAGAGTCAGCATTATCCTTTTCTGACCCTGGGTGGAGTCATGCGAGCTGCAGAGGGCCTGATTCCCATGCGACCTCATGACGGGCAAGCTTAACTTGCCACACTTTGGGGTCAGCATGGGGAGCAGGGCAGATGGGAAAGCTGAAGAGCTGTGCTGAGCCCGCCTCTCCCCTTCATCTCTCCCCACTCCTGTCTTTGCAGATGGGAGGGGGGAGTACTTTCTAGATTGGCGGGAGTAGCTGAAAGGAAGAGGTGGGCTCAGCACAGGTCTTCAGCATTCTATTGGCTGTTGACTCCTGCTAGTGAATAGAATGCAGAAGATGTCTGCTGAGTCTGCCCCCTCCTTCCTGCTCTCCCCCCTCCCATTCCTGATAATTTTCTGTCGGGACTCAGGAGCTCCTCACAGAGACTGCTCATGGCCCCAAGCTTTGTCCCCCAAGCTGCCAGTCCCAGACAAGGTAAGAGAACTGGGGAGGGGACAGTGTGGCTTCCTTCTCCCTTGCCACACTGTCCCCTCTATAGGAGAGAGCATGTTATGCATTACAACCCCCCTCCCCCCTATAAACTAAATGTGAAGTGTGAAGCTGGTAAACCCCAGGCTGTTGGGTTGTGCCTGTTCCCTCCATTCTGGGAAGTGATCAGGACAATCACCGTGTATTTGCATGTCCGCTATACCGGTGAGGTGTCTGAGCCACCACAACACCTGTCTATTAAGCAATGGTGGTAACTCCAGCAGTACTTCCAAACCTCCATCCATCCACCTTCTATATAGCGGTCCAAGAATAATAGTCCCTGTGATTGGCATGTCATTTCTCATAGTGGGGGAAGTTGCATGTATAGTAATGTAGTGTGAACTATGCACCATGGTTAAATGGACTGCAATCGTGGCAGCCGACATGGACTGTAAGGTGCGCACAGAAAATAATTTTGTAGTGGGGCAGCGTGTGACAGGAATTTTTGTTGCAGCCCATGCTGTGAGCCACCCATATCCCACAAGTGCTTCTGGTTGTTTATCTCGTGTGCCAGGGCCTAAATCTCGTGGGAAGCACATAGGCACATCCCATATTAGCATTCCTTCCCAATTCATGGAGAAATCAAATTCTATTATTATTCCTTTCAACTGGATGATAGGTGGTGGGTATCGTGGTTCCCACACAAACTTGTAAGTCCACCCAACACAAAGCCGAACGGATGCCTCCGTTCCCCTCTTTGTTACCAACACATAACACTTTGGGAGTGTCTTGGGACACCTGCAAAACCAAGACCAGAAATGTCGGCAGTCAATCAGCAGCTTTACCTTCCATCCCATAAACTGTTCGAGGAACACCCTAGCTTGGCGGCCGTTGGTGTTCTCTGAATGATCTGCAGGATCTGGGCCTGAGTGTGTGGGCATCGGTTGTTCATGCTGGGCAGGCATTTTGCCTCTATTGTTTTAGCTGGGAAGAATGAACCCACTTTAATGTCCCATCTTTGTCTATACAGTACACAGTAGGACCTGCCTTGTCAATAATTGCAAAAGGTCCAGTCCATTTGCTAGACAAGGTATGGGGAGCTTGGTGGAATTGCCTCAGCATGACAAGGGTCCCCACTGACCACTCAATTACTTTGTAAGTATTTCCAATCTTATCCATGGCTTTTTGTGCCTTTTGCAGCTCAGCAGCAATGATCTGGTTAATTTCAGTGTGCTGCTGCCTGAGTGCCTTAACCCAATCAGTCATTATCTGTGAATCCTGCAGTGTAGATAGTTGTGCAGGGGCAGTATACTGGCCCCCCTGCGCAAGTGTCCACTGGAACAGTTCAGGAGTTATAATTTGTCTACCCGTGAGAATTTCAAAAGGGGTGAATTGTGAGCCAAGACGTTTACTGCTTCTAAGTGCGAGTAAGATAAGTGGTAACCTGATATCTCAGTTGGAGCCAGTCTTTGATACAGTCTTTCTCAAGGCTGTTTTAATTACATGGTTCATTCCTTCTACTTGGCCTGAGGACTGGGGATGATAAGGAATGTGCCTTTTATGCTGAATTCCCATGACTTTGCACAGCTGCTGAAAAACTTCTCCTACAAAGCTGGGACCTTGATCACTGTCTATAATTTTTGTGACCCCAAATCTGGAGATTACCACTGAGAAGAGAACATGGGCTGTGGTCTGGGCCGTGTGATTCCTGGTAGGGATTCCCTCAACCCAACCCGAAAAGGAATCAATCAGAACCAGCAGGTACTGGTTTCCTCAAGCAATCCTTGGTAATTTGTCTATGTAATCAATTTGTACCCTGTGCCAGGGACCAGTGGTTCCCTGATGCCGAAATGGTCCTTTAATTATTTTGGTGTCTGCTTGGTTGCTTGCACAGGGGAGACAATTACTCACCCAGATTGCTACATCCTGGCTGACTGCTGGCCACCATGCAAAGGTTTGTATTCTGTCTGTTGTTGCTTTTACTCCCTGATGTGCAAGCTCGTGGCAATATTGAACAATAGCCTGCTTTGCTACTGCTGGTGGGACCCACAGACTAACTCCCTCATCGTTTTGTGCCTGCAGAGAGTCATTACTTTTTACTATAGTCCAACTTCCTCTTTCCTGAAACTGTTTGCCTTCTTGCTGTAAGTTCTGTGTTGTGTATGGTGGGTCCTGGATCTGCGTTTGGCTAGACTCATGCTGTTGTGCCTTTTGTGCCTGGGACCTGGTTGTGGCAGATATATAATGTGTGTGGGGTGCGCTCACTGCAGCTTCCTTGACTAAGGCATTAGCCTTGTTGTTCCACTCACTTTCCATGGTTTTTGTTTTAGTGTGTGCTTTAACATGTCTGACAAAAAGTGGCTGAGTTTGGGAGAGCATGACAGCATGGATAGTCTTCCATGTTACTGCATATGACAAGGGCTGTTGGTCATATGCAACCCACTGTCTGTGTTCCCAGAAAGGCAATCACCTCTGCAAACCCTGAGCCACAAATTGTGAATCCATGTACAAGTACACAGGCTGGTCTGAAGGGGTTAGTTTTAAAATTTCCAAAGCGGCNTAGTATGTGGATTAACAGCAGCAAAACCTGAAAGGGGCTTTCCCTGCTGATAAGAGGCTGATCCATCTGTGAACCACATAGCCATTGTATCAGCAACTTGTGAAGCATCTGGGGCAGTATGTACTGGCCATGCTTTGATAGGCGGGTCTGGGGGCAATGGGCATTCATGCTTGCTTCCTTGCACTATCAATGCATAGGGAATTGGCGGTGGCTGTTTAAGTCTTTGATATGTAATTCCCTTGGCTGCCAGCCATAAAGACCACTGTCCCAGCCAAGCATTGGACACATGTCCTTCCTGGAGTTTGCCAGATAAAATGTATTTTAACAGGGAATGAACAGACTGGACTATGATGGGTGCACCCCCAATGATGTACCCCCAATTCTTGAGGGCCCATATTAGTGAATTGCACTCTGCCTCACATGTGGAATATGTCTGCTCAGCAGAGTCTAAAATTTTAGAGGCATATGACACTGGTAAGGGCTTTCCGTCTGCATTTTCCTGCATTAACACTGCTCCCATAGCCTCTTCTGATACTGCAGTTTGCACAATGAAAGGTTTGCTGGAATTTGGAAATGCTAGTGCTTGGGCTGATGCCATGTCTGTCTTTAATTGTGCAAAGGCTTGTTCCTGCTCCTTTCCCCACTCCCATTCTCTTCTCTTCTTTAGCAAGGAACACAGGGGTCTTGCCTTTGCCACAAACATTTCAATAAACTCTGAGACAAACCCAAAGGCACCCAATACTTGTCTCAATGAGTGTGGGTCCTCAGGGGCCAGCAGATTTAACAAAACCTCCACCCGTTGTCTTTGAATTGTTTTTCCTGTCTTTCCTAATGTGGCTCCCAAGTAATTTTCCTCCTGCCTAACCAATTGTGCCTTTTCCCTGTTTACCTTAAACCCTGCCTCCTGTATAATTTTTAGAACCTGTTTTGTAAACCCTGTGGGACTCTTGTAAATGTGTATTGCTGGTTACGGTAGGTAAATGCAAATCTAGCCCAGGAGTCCGGGTGTAGGGGATTTGCAAAGAAGCAATTAGCCAGGTCCAGCACCATGAACCACTTAGAGCTTTGTGGGATTGAAGCCAGGACATGGGGCAGTTTGGCTACTATGGGGGCATTTGCGGGAGTCTTTGCATTGATGGCTCGATAGTCGACAGTGAGGCGGTATGTTTTACCATCTGCCTTTAGAACTGGCCAGATTGGGGAGTTAAAGGTGGATTGAATTGGTACCAGCACTCCTTGCTGTAGAAGCCCATTAATAGTTGGCAAAAGCCCTTCTTCAGCTGCCTTGGGATATGGGTACTGTTATTTCTCAAGATTCTCCTGTTTCTCGGTGAGAATCCAGCTGATTCTCATTTCGCTCTTGTTTTCAAGAATGAGACAAGAATGGTGACCAATCGACCATCTAGACTAGGGGCGGCCAAGAGGTAGATAACAATCTAGTCATAGTCATAAATAGAGCTGCAACTTGAAGCTTGGATTCTTGCTTTTCTCATTGAGAATCAGGATTCTTGGCTCGTTCTTGCAAAAGAGAATGAGCCGAGAAACTGCCTGGATTCTTGCAGAGAGAGCTGAGATCTCAAGACAGCCCTCCCCTTTTTCAAAAAGGGGGGGGGGTTCCTGAGGGGACGCCCAGGCAGTGGGTTCCCTGACTCTCCCTGCCAGGGAAGCCCCTGGGGAAAAGCCCCCCAAGCTGCTCTGGGAGACTTGCAATTTAAAGCCCTGTGCTGGGGGGAGGGGGGGGGATCCCTGCTCTCTCTGTCGTCTGCACAGGGACTGGGAGGCTCTTCAAGGGGCTGCCCTGGCACGGGGCTACTCAGCTCTAGTCAGAGTGGCCCCTTGCAAAGCTGTACATCTGCCTGGTCAATTTCAGCCTGAAACTGACCTGACAGCCACTTGAAGGCTTTGGGAGAGGCTGAGTTAGCCAGGAGAGCTGGGACCCCCTGAGGCAGCTCCTTGCAAAACTGATCAGTGCGCTCCCCCTTGCCAAACAGATATTGGGTGGGGCTGTTGCCACCATTTTGGTTAAGTGTGATGGCCATTTTATGCATGCTCACTTATTAGTTTTATTATTATTTTATTTTTTCACCCGAGAAGTGGCTCTGGTTCTGGTTCTCGAAATTGTAGTTTTCTTGTGAGGAATTTAGTATTATTTTTTTCCCTTATTCAGCCCTACCTCTGACACACTGATTCGCTCTCTCACTCTCCATCCCTCCCTCCCTCCCCTGTAGCGAATCAGACTCTGGATCCAGACACAGCTCATCCCCGGCTTCTCCTGTCGGAGGATCGGGAAAGTGTGAGACACACGGAGACATGGAAGACTCTGCCCAACAAGACGGAGCGATTTGATACTGAGCCTTATGTGCTGGGCTGTGAGGGATTCACCTCAGGGAAACATTACTGGGAGGTTGAGGTGGAGGATGGGAGAGCCTGGGTTGTGGGGGTCGCCAGGGAGTCTGTGGAAAGGAAGGGAAAGATCTCAGTGAGCCCTGAGTTCGGTATCTGGTCTGTGGGGTACTGGGAGGGTCAATACTGGGCTCTTGCCTCTAAATTTACCCCCTTGTCCCTGATCAGACCCCCCAGGAGGATCCGGGTTTATCTGGACTATACAGAGGGGTGGGTGGCATTTCTTGATGGTGATACCGGGGTCCCGATTTTCACTTTTCCGCCAGCCTCATTCGCTGGGGAGAGAATTCACCTTTTGCTCAGGGTTTGGAATTCCGGATCTCTCAGACTGTGTCGGTGAGACACATGGCGCGACATGGTATTAGCCAAAAAAGGGTCTGTGACAAAACCAAAACTTTTTTAAAAATAAAAAAAAAATACACCACAATTTATTGTATAACAAATAAATATTAAATAGAAACCATGCTAATAAACCTTCACAAATAGAAAACATGCACATATACAAGTATAAAGTCCATAATAATGATGAGGTGGAAATCCAAACTGGAAACTCTTGTGGAAAAAATCCAGTACCTGTCTCTTATACACATCTAGATGTGTATAAGAGACAGCTCTACCAATACTCGACCTCTGACTGCAGGTCAATCCAACCATGCTTCTCCTTCACAAACCAAAGTGATACTGTTGGTAATACAACTGCAGACTTATATTCACAGCTCACCAGGTGTATTAACTATTACAAACTGGAAATGACAAAATTGACTAACAAACAGACTTGCAATTACTCTACCTCTAATTTCAGGTCAAACCAGCCATGCCTCTCCTCTTTCTATTTGTGGAGTTTTATTAACATGGTTTCTATTTAGTATTTAATATTTGTTATACAATCAATTGTGGTGTATTTTTTTGAAAAAAGTTTTTGTTTAGTCACAGACCCTTTTGGCTAGGTTTGTGATTTATTATTATATATCCTTTGGTCCTGTTTTTGTTTGTTGGTCTGCAACATCCTATTAGCCTAGATGAAAAATGCTGCTCTAGCCTCTAAAATCACAGCATCCTTGACCCTGAAGAACTCAGCCAGGTTCCCCTCCCTCCAAGGCATTGCACAGGGAGACTGGCTTTCTAAGCCAGGTCTCTTCTCCAGAAGACCACTCTGCTGGCTCTACCAACCCAAGCAGATGTCCTTGTGGGAGAGGGAAAGCCAATGAGAGAGAGAAGGGAGATTTGGTAAAGGAGAGCTGGCCAGTGGCCTGGGCAGGTGTCACAGGGCCAGGGTAACAGCGAGGCCAGGATGGGGGAAGGACCGCGCTCCCAAAGGAAGGAAGGGGGAAGAGACCCCTGGAAGGGAAGCCTACGGAAGTCTGTAGGCGAAATGGACCTCTCAGAGCGTCTCGGAGTCTCCAGAGCCTGCTCTCATCTTGAGGCCTAGAAGCCTATGTCAGAGAGGGTCTGATTCATCATTGAGGTCAAGGAGCAGACTGAAGACCCACACACCAAGATCCTCCCAAAGGAAGAGGGAAATGTAATAGGGGGCAACGAGGAACAAGGGGAGCCCTACGGATTGGGCGATAGGGGACTAGGGGCCCAGAGTTGGGGAAGCAATGGGGAACCAGGGGAGCCACAAGGAACAAGGGAACAACAAGGGACAAGAGTCAAGGGGCTAGGGAACCAGAGCAGGGAGAACAATGGGGATGAGGGGAACCACAAGGGGCAAGAACCAAGGGGCTAAGGAGCCAGAGTGGGGGGAACCATGGGAATAAGGGAACAAGAAGGGTCTGGAGCTGATGGGCTAGGGAAAACAGAGCTGGGGGAGCACCAGAGACAAGGGGAACCACAGGGGTCAAGAGATGGGGGGCTAGGAAAACAAAGCTGGGGAACAACAGGGATG